>CM076584.1:481636616-482172783 GCA_034641835.2 Pinus albicaulis
TGTGCACCAGTGCATTTGTATGATACTACGCACCGGTGCATTTCTACTACCTATGAGCACCACACCAAATACCAATACTAATTAAAATTCCCAGTGTGCTTTATTTACGACTACAAGCCAGGCAGATAGGCGTTGCATGCACCTATATGGTTTTCCTTTAATGCATTGGTGTGATTTTATAAATTAATGACACAGTGCATTTTTACACCTTAACGGTGCTGGTCCATGCACCTTCTATCAACTCAGTGTGTATTTGCAAGTGACATGCACCAGGAATTTTCTAAACGTCTTGGGGCTTCCGAAATTTTTTTTCCATCCCAGTGCTTGGTATGTTTACAATATTGTTGCGTACATGTTAAAATGTGCCAGTGAATTCACACATGATGTGTGTATTAACGAGAAAAAAATCTGTAAAAACTTCTTGCTACCCAATTATTTTTTAGTTGTATTGAAGTTCTATTAGAAGCTTCGTCACAACCTCCATTACCAAAAGGGAATGTTGTAGAAAAAAAAAATTCGACAATTTTGGCCAATTTTATAACATTAAAAGGCTCCTTTATAACCTCCGCTAGAGGGACTTTTCCTTGTGGCGTGTTGATGTATCTTTGTGATGTATAGAAGATATTTATTACAACAAAGCTATTACTAGAGATGAAAATCCCTATTGTGGGATTTTGTTCCACACCATTGTTTATTCCATTCTACTCCGATTCTTTTAGGTTTCTAACAATGAACTATTGTTCTACATTCGTAATGGAGTGGGAATATGCATCCACTGTTTGGAAAAAAATCACAACAGGGGTGAAAGTGAGAAAATATTATTTTTTAATTATTTTTGACACAATGTTTAGGTCAAATTGGTAGTTTTGTTGTATTTATCTAAAATTCCTAACTTCACAATTTTTTTTTTTTTGCATAGGTACTATTACAAATTTATAATAAGGTCATAGAAAGTCTAAGTGGACTATTCTTGATGAACAGAAGGTTTGTATTATTTCTTATTTTTCTTTGAGAAGGTTGGTGACTTTTTATTTTGCAAACTTTTAGTAATCTGTTTTAGTAAGTTATTTTGTGGGATTTCCTCAGATCACTCAAGATCAAGCAGACAAATCGGTGGCTTTAGTTGGAAACTTTGAAGGATTATTGTTCCATTGCCCACGGCCACATCACCTATTCTAGTTTCTATCACATCATCTTCGTCTAAAGAATTTCAAAACCTATCTACTCCCAAGATATATGTATCTACTACAGTCTTAGCATCAACATGCCCTGAGATAATTGCTACACCAATTACACTTCTTTTTTCAACAAACCCAGTTAAAGTTATGGCTTATTTAACACTATCTTTTCATATGTTGGAGCTATCTCATATGCCATGACCACATCCATTCTCACAACGTCTCCTTCAATATTTCTTGGGACATAAATCAATGCACTGTAAACCACTAGCTACTAATTTATTGTTAACACAAGCTACTATCGTTCCCACAATTAATGCGGTGCCCACGAGTGTAGCGAAAACTGGAATTGTTCCAACAATGTAAGGGTCAACTATATTTTCCTAAAGAGATGGTAGCTTTAGTTGATTTCCTCTTACTCTTCTTCTACAATTTTCTGTCATTCACACATCAAATACTGATAAAATAGATGGTGGATATTTAAAGTAAGGAGGAACTCATGAAGCTTCTGCACAATATTTGGAGGTAAAACTTACATATGCAAATGTTAATAAGATAGGTTTTTAATAACTTCTTACCAAAATCATTCTCTCATATTTTTTTATAAATTCATTATTAAGAGGGATATTTCCTTGTTAGGGTTGGAAGGTCAAGCTCTTTAGAAAAATTCATTGTAATTCAAAATTAGTTTTGGATCCTCATACATTCGATCCCTCTTGTTTTGATGTTAGTGAATGTGACATTCCTATGAATGTTGGATTTTAAGGAATATATATATATATATATATATATATATATATATATATATATATATATATATATATATATATATATATATATATATATATATATATATATTCCTAAAATCCAACATTCCTAGAAACATCACATTCACATTCCAAGGTTTACAATGGACATTAATGAAAAATTGTTGCTTTTACTATATTATTTTCAAGATCTAAAAATATATTATTTACTTCAATCGAATTAAGATTTATTTCTCTGTTGTTGTTAAGACCTCCAAAATGAAACATGTTTCTACACTTTGGAAGTGGGGTTCATTCATTCCTTTAGAATGAAGTGACAATGTTTTAGATGCTTATCGTAATCCACCATCATGTACGGCTTATGCTATAGGGTTGTGACATTGAGCTAACTCTATTAAGTTATTTTTTATTAAGTTAAAAATAGGGTTTTTATAATTATAGAATTTACAAAGACTATTGTTAAGCATTTCTTAAAAATCAATGCTGATATATGCAATTTCAAGGACTTCCATAACTCCTCGCATAATTATTTAAAGGGTTCCTAGGTCAATAGAAGAGCCCTTGCCTTATAAGTAGGAGGTTCGTGGCTAAAGGTGATATATTTTCCTATATTTTATATTGTTTCTAAAGAGACAAAAGTGATATTGTAGTCTTTAAATAAAATTTTTATTGTCTCTAGCAAGACAATAACTACGATTAAAGACATGTTGTCTCTATAAAGACAATATATCATTAATCCCAATTATTGTCTCCAAAAAGAAAATATTTATGACAATACACAAGTTTCATTTTGTTTCAAGTTAAGAAAATTTACACAAAAAATGTTTCAAATATTGTCTTAAAACCCCTCTATATTATAGTATCTTCAAGGCCTAGATACAAACAATGTAAATAATGTACCTATGATGCAAGGCCTAGGTACACATAATGTAAATAATGAAAAGTTGAAGATGATATTGAAATCTGCAATAAATCATTGATACGTATCAGAAGAACAATGAGAAGTGTGATGATATGTGCTATTAGAATTACTATACTTTTAAAGAGTTGTATACTATACTATAACCAGTTGTCTTTAGTGTGACTTTTTGGAGACTTTTTCGGTGGATTTTTCTGATCAAATTCCTTTAAAATCTGGTAGGAATTTGTTACAATCACATGTTTGATGGGTAACCCTCCACAATCCTAGTGCCCTAAGGGATTTTTAGGGTGTTGAATCCATACATATAATCAAAAAAATAGTTTTAATAACGGAAATCAAGATTTCACCTCAAATTTTTGGATTGGATTTCAGAACTGGAAATTCGAAAAATTCGTAGTAAAGAAAACTCCATGACACTACAATCAGAGAATTGTTGGAGTATTAGAAGGTGTTGGATACCTGCCCTATACTCCTAGCTTGTGTTTTATTTGATTCTTGTGTTTTATTTTATTACCTCCCCTTCATTCATTCCACATAATAAATTTAACAATTATTTGTTAATTATAAAATAATTATATATATATATATATATATATATATATATATATATATATATATATATATATATATATATATATATATATATATTACTTTGACCATTGACTAAGTACCATTCTCTAATTTCAATGGATGGTTAGTTAAATAGAAAATATAATAAATTGATATCAAATAACAATAAAATAAAATAAATAATAAAATGAATTTAAATAGAAATAAGTTATGATATAAATTAAATTATAATTGTTATATTTTGACCTTTAAACAAGATTAATATATTATATTTAAAAAAATCTTATAAATTAAATGGAAATTATAATTAATTGAATAAAATAAGAATAAAATAAATAATATAATCAAAATAATAATATTTTTTTCTAGTTTTAGTCAAATTAGCTTTTATAGCATAAACTAGATTTTATAGGATAATGGCTAGTTAATGTTTCACTCCATCTATTTAAGTCTCATGGGACGATGTGATCTCTAATCTTGTTCTGAATATGAACCATAATGGCTTATGGTTCAAAAAGCGTTGACAAAGTTCTTTGTTATGTGATTATTATCGAACAATATCTCTGTATATACTAATTCCTTATTGCAATTAGATTTTGTTTGTTCCAATAAACAATGCTTCATTTACTAGTATCATTTCTAAGTGATTCGTGTCTTCCTTGGTCTCACTCATCACCTCTAGACAAACAATTATCTCCATCTATATAATTGTAAAGTTGTGATTGACATCATTCTAACCTTCTATATCCTCTAAATCAATATGATCACCTTCTTGCAACCAATTTGGTGTAGATTTATGTCCTTTATTCATCATGGAAAAATATCATACATAATAAGTAAGCCAAATATACACTAATTATTAATAAATTTGAGAACAAAAAGGTGTTTTCTCGTAATCTAGTATCAATCAAGTATCAAAACCTATATGATCACCTTCTTGCAACCGATTTGGTGTAGATTTATGTACTTTATTCATCATGAGAAAATATCATACATAATAAGTAACCCAAAAATACATTGATTATTAATAAAGTTGACAACAAAATAGAATTTAATCTAATATCAAAACCTATGAAAAATTACTATAACCCCTTATTAATATCAATATTCATCTACATTCAAATATATGTGAAAATACCAAGTATAATTTCATCTAAATATTATTTATTGTAATTAATAAAACTATTAATAATATTTTTAAAAGCTATTAATAATATTTTTAAAACTATTAAATATGGCAAATAAAATGAAAAATGAAAACCCGAACTTAAAATAATACTTAAAAATCACAAAACATTTTTTTTTCCCAAAACTAAACTCTATTTTAAAAATATTTCATAATCAAGTGCATTTTCAAAAGTTACAATAAATATATATTCTTATAAATTTCAATTATAAATCATTAAATTTATCAATTATAATTAAATATTGGTTAATCTATTACTATTAAACCTTCCATTTAAATACTTTCTGAATTTCTTTACAATATATATTATAAGTAAAAAATTAAACCTTCCAATGTTTTATTTAAATTAAATCTTTTATTATATTTAAGAAAGAAAAAGATTTAAAAGAGAAAAAAAATCATTTTCCACAGCTAATAATAATCATAGTATTAAAAAAAATGAAAGCTCCGCAAACTGCAATAAATCCTCAACTTGTTATAGAAACTGCAATAAATATTCTAGTTGTTATATCTATAGAAATATCTATTTCACATTTATTTCAAAATAAAGCTGAGAAAAATTTATATTTTTTATTAAATAAATGGTTAGAATTTGAAATTAAAAAAAGAAGTATTCTTAGTGATATAAAGAATTCATAAATAACATTTAATTAAAACCTTAATCTTGAATTTGTATGAAAAAACCAACGTTACTTCGATTCAAAATTAAGAGTGGGTTCATGACTTCATCCACAATTGTCAAATGGCTTTGATTATCCAATAGAATAGAGCAAACCCTGAAATTGGGCATATTAATAGGTATCGGGCTTCGTGAAACACAATGGACACACGCGATGATTTCGTGTCCCAAAGAACATCGGGTTAATCAAAGGCTGAAATTGGGCATGTCAGAACATAGACTGGATGAGTTCCCCCCGGCCCCCCGAGAGAACATGGGCTTACATTAGCCAACCTGATTTATATATTGGTGAAATGATCGTACTATGGCCATATTTTTATAATAATTTTTTTATATTATATATTTAATTTTTATTAATTAATAAAATAAATTTATATTGTATTTAAATAATATTTATTGATTTATTTTTAAATTAAAAATATATTTAAATAAACATATATTTAATAATAAATATAATTTATTTATTAAATAATAAAATGTATGGAACGGGAGATCCATACATTGCGTCCATACAGAGATATAATAAGTGTTTGCATTTTTAATTAATTTGGAACTCTATTGTTTAACTCGTAATATAATAAGTGTTTGTATTTTATTTAATTTGGAAGGATTATAATAAGTGTTTGCATTTATTTAATTTGGAAGGTTTTTTTTTAACATTAATAAAAGTATCTAATGGATTTATGTCTTTTAATTATTTAATAAAATTGTGTTAATAGATTTATTTATTAATTTTATTCACAAAAATATATTTTTAATTTATAATAAATAGGATACATTAAATATGAGAAATATATAAATTTCTATCATTATAGTTCATGAAACTTGATATAAATTTGAATAATTACATGTGTTTTATAAATTTCTTATGGATTTGTTATCATAAACAATAAGTTATTTGAACATATAGAAAATTGAATAACTGTAGATACTTTATAACTTTCTTGTTGATGTGTGATACTTTATAAATTTCTTGTTGATGTGTTATCATCAACCATTATTTTTTGAGGTAATATTTTGCTAAAGAATGCTCAACTTTTGCAATCACACACTATAATATCAAATAAGTTAAAAAATAAAATTACATATATTTCAAAATATTAAATCTACTCCATTGGGTCTTGGATAGAATTGAGATCATATGCTTTGTTAATGCATTCCTTTATGTGAAGTGACCAGTTCAATTCCCCGTCATGATCTGGGTGATATATTAGACATGATGAAGATGTAGTCCCACCAAACTTACAAGGATACATCATTGGATAATGGAATTAATTCACATCATTCAAGGAGAATTAAATCTAATTTAAAAATGATGAAATTCAGAGTAAATAGTTAATCAGAAATTTGATTAAGCACAAGAGGTAATTGGAACTAAATAACATATCTCTAATTCTATTAGATAAGATCGTTGATCTAATGAAAAATCATTCTCATATCCAAAGAAAGTGAAAAAATATGAAACAATTGGTACAAATATGTCATTAAATGAATGAAATTTGCATTTACAAATAAAATTTTTTTCATACAAATTACTAAACCTATTTTCCTTTTTCTAATTCTCAATAAACCTCTAAAAATCTATCCAAAATCATAAGCTATGCTACTAGAGAAAATACAAAGATTGAATCTTGAAAAAAAAATCTACAAATAAATCATATCTTAATATACAATAAGAATTCTCCTTAAAAAAGTGCAAATTCCTCTTAATATACAATAAGAATTATCCTTAAAAAGGTGCAAATTCCTCTTAATATAGAGTAAGAATTCTCGTTAAAAAAGTGCAAAAAAAACTTCCAGTTTCCTCATTCTAAAAACATTAATTTACAATTTATAAAAGAATCTTCTAAAAGAGAAAGTTGTTGGAAGAATGACTTAAATATCTAATTTTAGTTTGGAAGAATCATTTTCTTCTCTTTGATAGTGAGCTATCATTATTCTAAATCCTTTGTTTGATCTCCTTCCAACAAATTCACTGCTAAAAAACATTAAAATTAAAATCAAAACTAATTTAAATTGCACATAAAATTGAAAATAGAAAATTGAAGAAAACAAATTCTAATTGAATAAATAAAAGAAAAGAAAATGTTTGTTTCCCATTGATCTCTCTCAAAGCTTTTTTGGCCCATGAATGTACCCTTCGGATCAACTTGCAACAAGATAACTTTCAACCAATCAAATTCCAAAAAAAACATTAGAAAATAGATTATTGTTACAAATTCAAAGCTCCAAATTATGTTAAATTTAGACATAGTAAATAGATATATTGGGTCAAATGTGCAAAAAAAAACTCTCCTTACAAAAGTGTAAAAAAACTTCCAATTTGCAGAGAGGGGGAACCCTTTCCTCGCTCTCAAAACAATTATTTATAATTTACAATGGAATCTTTAGAAAGCGAATGTTGTTGGAAGAATTACCGAAATATCTAATTTTAGTTTGTAAAAATATTTTTCTCCTCCTTGTTGGTGAAATGTCATTATTTTAAATCATTTGCTTCATCTCATTCCAACAAATTCCCTGCCAAAATTCATTAAAATTAAAATTGAAATCAATTAAAATTGCACATCAAATTGAAAATAGAAAATTGGAGAAAACAAATTCTCAAACTAAAATCTAACTGAATAAATAAAATAAAAGTAAATGTTTGCTTCCCATTGATCTCTCTCAAAGTTTCTTTGGCCCAAGAAGGAAGTGTTCAGATTGATTTGTGTTGGCTTAGTTGGGCTTGACCTAGGTTCAACTTGT
Organism: Pinus albicaulis; assembly: GCA_034641835.2. Lineage (NCBI taxonomy): Eukaryota > Viridiplantae > Streptophyta > Pinopsida > Pinales > Pinaceae > Pinus > Pinus albicaulis. Next base: position 481,644,664 of record CM076584.1, read on the forward strand.
ACTTCGCACCAACAAAACCCTCAAACTGGCCCTTTCGGCAATGACCTGCAAGCATATTTAAGTCTCACTCGAGGTGGTTGTGGGTGGTTGGAGAACCAGGTTTTTTGAGCCTTAAGGGACTGTGCGAGCTGGATTTACTTCACTTTTCTATGTTTAATAAATCTTATATCATGCATATCATTACTACGCTAAGCATTCTAATTACTCTCTTTGTCGCATAAACATATTATAGAACAAGATAAAACTGTATTAACATCTCATTAACTTGCAACCAATACTTTGCATGATAAATAAAAAGAAAATATAACATTGCATATGAACACAAAAATATGCCAAAATATTCTTCTTCTTTATTATGATAAATATCTTCAATACATTCACCTCTCTAACCTGCACACACAGCTATAGGTGGTCTGCGCACACAGCTACATATTGTTCCAAGGTCTCCGCGCACTCAGGTGCAGAGCTTTCCCTTAAGGTCAAAAACAACTAAAGACAAAAAATAGAACAATTTGTTCTCATCAACTATGCCTATATTACCTCGACACAACATTAGATCCTTTTATATATATTTTACATTATTACAAAACTATAGTACATATACCATGGTCTGGACAAAATAATGGACTAACACACGATACCTATCAAAAAATGAGGGGCTTATACCCACCTTGAAGCCCCTAGACACCGCGTGGTAGATTTGACTTAATTCGCTCCTCAAACTACAAAGTCTTTTCACCAAAATTGGATGAAGTTGGGTTGCGATGAAAAATCCCCCAACACTCACATGTGACTCATCCTGAGTCACTCAGATACTATGCCTTGGACCTTTACTGCTATGTTGTTGTAGGCCTCCTTGTATGGCTAAAGTATTTCTGCAATATTATTTTCTTCATGGCACACTTCTTCTAGTAGTTTCTCGATTGTTGGCCCAACAATCTTCAACAACAATTATTTTTCTCTCCATCGAAGCTCCTTGAGCTTCTCGTTCACTGCTTGTGAAAGCTGAATAGCCTCATCTTGCCATGGCTAAGTCTGCTCTATCAAAATATACTCATCATGCCAAAGGTATTCGATCTGGTTTTGCATATTCTTTCCTTATGTGATCCCGACGAGCCTCTGTGAGATTGCTAAAGTCCTCGCAGTTGCTCATATTTATTCCAGCTAGTTCTACTTTGTCTGTATCTCTTATTAGATCATTTACATGTTTGGATCCTCTTGTAGTGAGGTCCAAATATTTATAGTTTCATCCAATAATATTTCACACTTCACCACTATGTAGGAGATGCCTTTAAGTATGGTTTTTAGATTTGCTTCCCTCTACTCACGCACCTACAGTGCCGTGAATTGCTACAACCTTAATTGCAACTCAGTAATATTTACCTCATATTCAAAGTTCAACTCTGCAATATTTTCCTCTGATCTCTGATCATGAGGGGGAGCTTTGCAACCTTGTTTGCTGGTGCTTCCTATTCACAAACATTAATGTCGTGAACCTCACTGTAAGTTTTTCCTATGGATTATTCCAATTTTTGTTGTTACTATAGTGCCTCATCTCTTTCCTTGATCATTCGATAAAGTTACTTCTTCATCATTGTTCTTTCCTTCTCCACCTGCATGTTTAACTATGAAGTGTGATGTTCGTGCCCTTTTAGTTCTTCTATGATGCCTTGGTGAAAATCGTGCAATTTCTGTATTAGCAGCATGGAAATTTTCATACCGATACTTTCCCATCCTTTGGTGCACTCTCTATCTTCGACAACTTCAAACTGAAGCACTCCTCTTGGTACCTGCAAAATTCTCATGCCAAATGTTATCTCTATTTGGCGCTGTGGCTATGTTTGTTGACTTGTCCATTCTTATTGTCTTACTGGGTGCTTCTGTTGTTTAGATATTGTCGATAGTGTCTTTAATTCTACGATACCTTGTTGAACTTCTGCCAAAAGTGTCTTGTAGTGATCATCAATTTGGTTCCATGTGTCCACTATGACTTGTTGGACTTTTACTCCAATCTCGTTAATGTCCCCATCAGTAAGGACCAATGGTACTTCACCCTTAGATTTTTTTGCTTTCTGCTTCTTCCTTGGGCTTGTTATAGTTACTATCGGTACCCTATTCTTGATCATTAATGGTGAATCCTCTAGCTCTATGTTGCTGGAAGGGTCTTGGACACCCTATTCCTTTTCTAGCTCAATTCCTTATGTGTCTTTTCCTATTTATTTTTTTGTCTCTTTATTTTTCTCTTTTTCTTTCTCTTTGTGCTTCCCACTTGGACCACATGCTACTCAGTGTCACCTTCTACTCTAGTGTCATCAATGGATGGAGTCATCCATTCTGCCGACCATTATTGAAATATGACAAGGAGGTATTCCTTGGTGACCAAATATGGCAAAGGATTCCATGTCTCTGTTGAATCCTTGCAAGCCTTTATGTATACCCTATGAAAATTGGCTTTGAAATATGCAATGTTGCAGTATTAAGCATACAAACTTGGTAAAAATCGTGAAATTTGGATCACCACCATATGAAAATCTATCTGCATCAAAATGAAGAAAATATTGGTCCCCTGCACACACAACGACTCCTTAGTAAATCATAGGGATGCACCCCTCGCAGCTTCACATATGTCTGGTTCAACTAAGGGGAATTGTGACTCTTCTAGTTCCTTCCATGCAATATGCACAATGATGAGGATTAACCACACATAATTGAATGTATTCCCTTTTTCATTCGATTCACGATAGTATTCCAAAAATTCTATACGCAAGTATCTGACCTAGTTGAACTAAAACCTAATGTTGCATTGCATGGCTAAAGATACCATGGAAGTTGGGACTTCGTTCACTCTACATTTCCTCATGATATTCCCTGTTAGAATTTTCACATAAAAGCGCACCCCTTGGTTTCTGATGGAGTTAATATCATAGCCTCATGGCTTCTTTATTAGCCCATACTTATTTTTCATATTTACCGTGACTGCCTTATGTTGAATTTTTCCAACGAAAACTTCGGTGGGGTCCCTTCCCTAGTATGGAAGAGTGGTGATCCTTCTGATCAACATTTCGTAAATTAGGATCCTCATCCCCAGCTAGAGGCATCTGTCATGCACTAGTGCTAGCATTTTTCGAACATAACGTTCATATTAATCCGACCAAAATGGGGTACATTGAGCATGTTAAGTAATCTTGATCTATGCAGTCCGTCTACCCACCGTAGTGGCTCCATTCTAGTCACTCCACCTTTCGGATAGTATACCTGATGTAGGTACCGGTTTGGCTCAAATTGCGGGTACTTTCTGCGATTGTTTAGATCAAACTCCTCCATCTTTAGTTGCAGTATTTTTGCCAATACTTCACCTTCAAGTGAGACATTTTCTATTAGTAACCACATGAAGGTGTCGAAATTCACGTCCTTCAACTCCTTGAATAGTTTAACATATGATCTCCTTGGTGGTAAGTATGGTGGTAGCACAGAGGGAATTTTTTCACCCTCTTCTCAAACTCTGGTATCTCTGTTTCCTCCTCACTATCATCAATTTCCACCAGTTTCTTCCCCTTTTATCTTGGTTTCTTGTCCTGCTAGTTCTTCGTCTGCTATTCCTTGGATACTTTCTTCCTAGGGGATATTATAACTGTAGAGGCTGCAACTGGTCTCGTATCCTGTTTCTTCTTTGGTAGTTCTTCTATGACTATTTTCTTTCATGATGACATCATGCTTCTAGGGGATATAGGTACACCCGATTGTGCAGTTTTACAACCCTGTGCTTCTATGATTCCGGCTAGTCCTTTCTTCCGAAATTATCTATAAATTTCTTCAAAAATCTTCTCATAAATACAACTAGGTACTCGTTTCTAACTTGGTTGCAAATTCGCACTTTGAATTTTCATGAAGAAAAGTGTAAAAATGTGGAGCAGGACGAGGATTTAATAGTGAATTTGAATTTTAAACCCCATGATTATCTTATATTTTACTTAATTAATGCAGGTATGGTGGCAGATTCGACCATCAGTTCTTCATAAATGTGTTTTCCCCGCTCCTTTTAATGACAAATTTCCTTTAAAGACAAAATTTTCCTTAAAACGGACATATTTCTGGCGAATTTCGACGCATCCTCCTTCGTGTCACAGTAATCCTTCCTTTGTAGTATTTTTCACGAACTTCGACATGGCCTTGAATATCACACAATATTTTTTCTATGGAAAAGTCCCTTTATTTAGAGTATTTTACAGTCCCATGCCCATTTTCAACTACAGGTGGCATTAATAATTTTTCCCCTTCTATATTTTAGTGTGAAGTTCCATGGACAGAGTCATCCTTATATATCTTGAATCTGCTACCATTCACTCATCCATAAATTAGCTCGCCATTCAAATTCACAAGTTGAAATGTGCCACTATCAGAGATGTGCTTGATGATATATGGTCCCAATCAATGTGTTTTAAAATTCTCGAGAAACTTTGTGAATTAACTATCATACAACAGTACAAGATCTCCTTCCCTGAATGCCTTATTTTTTATGTGCCTCTCATTCCAAGATTTCTCCCTTGCCTTTTGTACATGTTGATGAAAACCTGCTATAAACATGTCTTCTTCCAAAGAAAGCAATTTATCCATCCTTTCTTCCATTATATCGTAGTCTGGCATATCTATGAAGTCTACAATTCTTAAACTTAGCACAATGTACTCCCTAGGCACGCCTTCTTCTTTTCCATAGACCAACCTAAAAGGTATATGTACCATCAATTTCTTGCATGTTATCCCATATGCCCACAACACCGCTGAAATACTGATATCACAATCATTTCTATTGACATTGCATGCTTTTGTGAGTGCATTCTTCAGAATATTATTGCAATCTTAAAATCTCCCATTAGCCCGAGGATGATAGGGTGTACTCTTCAGATGATGTACTCGAAACTCTTCAATCAATGCCTCAATAGTCTTATGCAAGAATGTGAACCCTTGTCACTCATCAAGATCTTTGGACACCCAAATCCTGATAGAATGTACTCAAATATGAACTTTGTGGTGGCATTTGTGCTGCAATCCTTCACTAGTCATGCCTCGAACCATCTTCTCAAATAATTATTTGCATTGATGATGTATCTACCGTCGGTCTTCTTTCACAGTGGATTGATAGGTCCAATAAAGTCAATAGCCCATTTATCAAATGCTTGCAACATCACTTATGGATTTAATGGCATTTCATCCCTTCTAGATGGCTTTCCTATTTTATGGCATGCATCACAAGCTTGAAAAAAATCTTTTGCATCCTTATCCACTATGGGCCACCATAACAACTATGAAAATCTTCTGCGCAGTGGCCTTTCCTGCATAATTTCCACCCGTGACTCCTCCACGAGCTTCTTCTAGACTGATCTGTATTTAATGTTCAATGATGTATCTGTGCAATATTTCATCTGGTCCCGTCTTGTACAAGTGCCCTGCAATCAACAAAAAATCAGCTGCCTTGACTACCAACTCCTTTTTCTACGTAGTGTACTCCGTGGGCGCCATTCCTGTCATCAAAAACTTAATGATATCCATGACCCTTATTGTGAATAAGTGTGTGTCTGACAGGTTATCCTCAATGCTTGTGGGTTCTTCATCCGTCTTTATCCTTGAAAGATGATCAAGCCCGACATTCAATCTTCGTGGCTTGACTACCAGCTCAAAGTCATACTCCTGGAACAATAACAACCATCGACAACTTTTTCCTCCTAAAATAGGTTTATTCACCAAATAAAAGGATGGTTACACTTACAAGAAACAACCCTTAAGCTGGCTTGAGGGCTCAACCATGCCACACTAGAGTTTCCTCTTAAAAGAAGGACACTTCTAATGTGTGATGAACTGATTGTAAATGTAAATCTAATGTATAATGCAAGCAGCAAAAATAAACTAATATTTCTTTTGTCAATTAGAACCAAATATATATATGATTCAAATCAAGAGTAAAAATGGTTCAAAATAATGCGGATTTAACATGTTTTTGTGATGAATATCAAATCGTTGAAGAAGTTCTAACAATTGATATAATTATTGCAATACATGCTTTCTTCTAGAGATCAAATAGGGAAGGATAAATCATTGGATAATGGAATTAAGTCACATCATTCAAGGACAATTAAATCTATTTTAAAAATGATGAAATGCAAAGTAAATAGTTACTGAAAAATTTATTTACACACAAGAGAAAATTTGAACTAAATATATATCTATGATTCCATTAGATAAGGTCGTTTTTCTAATGAAAATTCATTATCATATCTAATGAAAGTGAAAGAATATGAAACAATTGGTGCAAATTTGTCATTAAATGAATGGAATTTTCATTTACAAGTAAAAGTGTTTGCATATAAATTAATAAACTTGTTTTCCTTGGTATAATTATCAATAGCTCTCCAACAATCTCTCCAAAATCATAAACTTTGCTACTAGAGAAAATATTTGCAATATTTGCAAGCTCTTCCTCAAATACAAAGATTGAATCTTGAGAGACAATTCTCGAGATAACTCATATCTCAGTACTCCTCTTAATATATAGTAATAATTCTCCTTACAAAAGTGCAAAAAAAACTTCTAATTTGCAGAGAAGAGGCACCCTTTCTTCATTTTGAAAACATTTATTTATAATTTACAAAAGAATCTTCAAAAATAGAAAGTTGTTGGAAGAATGACTTAAATATCTAATTTTAGTATGGAAAAAACATTTTCTTCTCTTTATCTCCTTCCAAAAGATTCCCTACCAAAAATCATTAAAATTGATATTGAAACTAATTAAAATTGTACATAAAATTGAAAATAGAAAATTGGAGAAAACAAATTCTCAACTTGCGATTGATCTCTCTCAAATATTTTTTGGCCCGAGAAAGTAGCTTTTGAATCAATTTTCAACAAGAAAACTTTGAACCAATCGAGTTCCAAAAACAAAACTTAGAAAATAGTTTCTTGTTACAAATTCAGAGCTCCAAATTCTGCTAAATTTTAGGCATTGTAAATAACTTTATTTGGTCATGTAACCATTTCCAAAATCGTATCCATGATTTTATATTTCAAAGGAGCCATCCAGTTCCTCTTTTAGCTAAGTAAAACTCAAAATATGACTCTCTAAAGTTTCATTTCCAAAATTAAAATTTATTAGAAAATACAATTGTGAAATTTTATTAATATTTTATACTTAAAATATTCATTCTTAAACCTTTACGAAATTTTAAAATTAAATAATAAAAACAAAATTAAATTAAATTGATTAATATTTAAAACTAAATAAAAATATATAATAAACAAAAAATAATTAAAACAATTTTTTTTAAAACAAGGCCATAGCATTCCTACCACAATGCTACCACTTAGTTTAATTATTGAATTAATTGATAAAAATTGGATGCCCTCATTAAAATCATTGGCACTGGCCTTCCTATATAATTAGTTAACTTAAATGAGTTAGTTAACTAAATAGTTCTATTAACTAATTAAACAGATATTACAAAATCAATGTAATTTAAGATATTTTGTTATTTGTAACTTTATATTGTAGATTAAAAAAAAATCACTAAATATAAATATTGTGAATCAATAAAGTTTTACTCAATTATTTAATCTCATAATAAAAAATTTGATTTGTTAATTAACATTAATGCCAACTCAACCAAATTATCTTGATTTTATAACATTCTTATTATTTCTTTTTAAACATAGAAATACAATATTAAAAGAAATTAAATAATTCCTTACTTTCATAAAATCTAATAAAGGAGAAAAGGAGAGGATAAGTGGGATGTCCATATTTACATACTGACATGACAAGAAACACTATTCATTACGCAGCAGGCTTCAGGTTGTACGAAGTCATATTTCAAAATAAGAGTATAACAAAATAAACCAATCAAATTTTGAATAAATAAAATTAAATAATTTAAAAAATTAAATAATTTTTGTTTTATAATGTAAACATTATATATTGTAATTCATTTTTTGGTCGAGGTAAATTAATGGATAGTCAACACAATATTGATTGCGTAATATCTACCAGTGGCACGATAATAAATAAAATAAAATCATATATTAAAACAACAAAACATAGATATTAAAAACAAAGTCATTTTTGAAAATTTAAGTGAAGTGTTTTAAAGTTAGGTGACATGTTTTAAGCGGCATGGGGATGAGGTGGGGAGGCCCACGTGGGAGTGGGACCTCCTTTCATATTTTAAACTTAGTTTATATAAAAACCTCAATTCCATATGTTTAATTCAGATTTTCCCCAACATGTTATCATGTGTCATTTGAGGCTTAATCAATCTACGAGAACATGAAAATGGAGTAGGATATAATGCGACTTTTCTGAGATTCCGTTCACCCAAAAAGCGCATTCTTCCGGTCAATGAAAAAATGTGCTCCCTCCGTCGTTCCTCTCTTCTTCATCTCCGTTTCTGTATCTGTTACCCCTCCACCTCATCGTCTCTGTTAGCCCTGTTACCTTGCCAGCTACATGCATTAGCTTTGCCAACCCCTGCCACACTTCCCCACCTGCACCAATTCCAATTGATTTTTTTGAGCTACAAACTTCCGTCGCTTGTTTGCTTGCCCTTGCGGGGAACATCAGGCACAAACAAAACAAAAACACAATCTAGATTTAGAAACAAACCAGGTTGTTGCTTCCCAAAGGTATATAGACATGAACGTAATGAATAAGCACGCAATGACCTGAACGTAATAATTTTACCTTATATGTTATGCACACATTGGAATAATATAGTAAATTGGGCACTCCAATGATTAAGTGCGCAAGAAAAAACCCATGATGCTGAGAGTATTCCCATGTTTTCTATTGTCACTTGAATGGAAAAGAGATCGTACATTGATCTCTATTCATTTTGCTAAACCATCTTGATATGGACTGTATACAGAAAAATGAAGTGTTTTTGTCATCACCTTACCAAAACCATTGTTGTGGCTCACCTCGCATACCTAATCCAAATGCTCAAATTATTATTTAAGTCAGAGAATAACAACATCCCGGAAAATGCTCAAATAATTATTTAAATCAGTTCTCAAACATTGTCTCAATTTGGTTCTCACGCCATGTACATATTATTCTTGGTCTATAGCTTAAAATAGAGCGAGGTTGTGCGATGGACAATGACCTTGCTATATGCTGCTATCTAGACCTGTTTTGGGATAGAAAAGAGCTACCAAATTAACTTAATTTTATTGAAGTTTTTGGAATATTTTGGAATAACAGAGAAGATTACAAATTGTTCAACAATCTGACTTCTTCCTATCAAATTCAAAAATATTTTGGTAATCTGCAATGAAGATAAAGAATAGTTGATTCCATACAAACAAATACATTAGTATCTAAAACCAATCAACTTACTTCTCTAAAAAATAAGCACAACATCCAATCAACATCAAGGCAATTATGTTTCTATATTCTAGGAACACCACCTTGCTTACTCCCATATTCAGAGTTGCCTTGGAAACGATATGGAATCCAGCGTAGCCCAATTGAAAAGGAAGCATGGTTGCATGAATCTTCACCCTCTCAGACATAAAAACATTACACCTCTACATAATGTTACTATCCATCTCGATGACTATGGGCCTCTGCAAACATCAAAGCATTCAAATCAAATTCACACATTACAATACTCATATTTCATTTCACTAGCTATGGAATCCTTTATATAATTCAAGTGAATGTTATGCTATAAAAAAATTACTAAGACCTTAAGCTTGTTGGCCTAAACTTATTGTTCTGGATTGGATACAAGCTGATCTAGCTGTTCGCCCAACACACGTCACAAAGGGTTGTTATAACCTCTGCTACAGGAGAATGGATTTGAAGACTACTTCCACACAAACCATCCTTTTAAACACAAATGTCTTGGCACTTGTTGTAGAATCAATGGAGATCTAGGCACAATTATTGCTGCACAGGAATGATAGAGAGAGACTCTAAGAAACAATGTAGCATAAAATTGAAATGTCTGTACGGGTACAGGGCTTGACATCAAAAGTGTTTTTGCAGATTGATATGGGTATTAGTTCTAGGTCTCCTATACATGATTCCAGGCTTGACTGTTGAAGAGCCCAATAGACCACTGGACGACTAGAGCAGACCTACCACTTGGCCCACTGACTTCTTGTCTACTGACCATATCCCAACTTTCCTTTTTGCTTGTTGTTTAAATTTTGATTTTCTAATTTTCATGCATTCTCCTATTGTTTAAAATTTATTTTTGCTTGCCTTTCTTTTCTTTTTTGGTGAAGCACATTGTATCCGAAGACTCTTGCTTTGCATATATGTAGGCTCGATGGTGGAGAATATCAGGTTGGTCGCTTGGCAGGGCTCTCTACATTGAATTATCTCTACTATGCTTCGCTTTTGGAGTTTATTGTTGAACTTGTAGTGTATACAACTCAATGAGACAACGATATTGTCTTCTTGTCGAAAGAGTTGAATGATATTACAATACTATAATATTTTGAATTTATGAAATTCTTAAATGCAGGTCATCCCATGGGTTCTATCAACTTGTAATCTCTGTGTGTGTTATAGATCGTTTTTGGATACACATGAAAACACCATTAACCAACTTTTCTTATTACGATCCCAAAAAAAATACATATGTCAAATTTGTTTACTCAACCAACAAAAATTAGACCTCGAAAATTTTTAATTGGAAATTTTAATTAATTAATTAAATTTTTTTTTTCTAAAATTTTAAAATAATAATAATTTCATTGAAAATGAAGTAAATTGGGGTTTTTCTCCATGTTTGAAAGGAAGGTATCAAATCCTCCCCAGAGAAGTTCAATTTCCACAAGTAAAACAAATGATTTGAAATTATTGACGGTATATTGACAGTATTGATTTTCTTCCCCTATTGAGAAGGTCCAACATGTGGTTTTCCTAGCCTATTCTAGTTTAAGATGGAGCTCAAATCATTTGAAATTTTTGTGAAACACAGTGGATAAGATCAAATAAATTTTCAATATCAAACAACAACGAAAAATTGTTCGTTTTATAGATTTAAAATTGGAAGAAAACAGCCCCATCAAAAGGATTCAAATATCAAATTGGAGCCATCTTGCCATTTTATGCTTGGAAAAAAGAAGTATATGAAGGAAATTAAGACCTTCATTACCTTGACAATGCATGTACATTTAAAAATTTAAAATATCTTATTGACGACATGTTAAATCAAATCATTCAAGGGTCCAGATCTAGTATCTGGAGCACAATATCCGTGATGTTCAAACCTATGGCTCTACAAGGGAGCCATAGAGCCTAATACAAGTCCGTAGCACAACCAAATTTTCTTCAAGGTATACATTAGTTTCACGACAATGGATAATTATTGAAACAAAATCCTTATTTCATCTTCATCAATCCCTGCTAGAGAAAGTAGATATGTCTCCCTCAAGCCATAACTCCAGATATGGATACCTTCCCAGGCTTTGTTATTTAACCTTTACTTATAAATGAAACTATTTACTCTCTTTTAAAACTTTAGTTTCTAGATTCAATTTCCTAGTATTTTTCCACATTTTTTGTAGAGATTGAGACAACATGGAAAAGAAATAGAAGACTGTCATGGGCCTTGAGGTGCAAAACTCAAAGAGAGTCATATTTTCCAGTAAAGATTTACTTTGGTCTGAAGTATATAAGACAAACATGAATTTTGACTGGGTTGCAAAAATTCCTACAAAAATAATTATTGATTTTATTCAAGGAGAGGAATCTAATCCAGATGCTCCATGTACCTTCCAACGTTGAAAAATCAAACCTCCAATCTTCAGGCCTAGTGTTGCCTTACAATGGGAACTGTAAGTATTTTAGAAAATCGTTGTTTACATCTTGATATTAGCAATGCTTTATCATTTTTCATATGTGCTGACATTTCAAAATTTATTTTGTAGTTATACTTGCTCATATGGTTTAGAGGACAAGAGAGAAGAATGGAAAACCAAACCAAGGCATTCAATTGTCAAAAGGATAGGTTGTCAATTTGCCATTTTATTATAAAGGTCATGGTTCAAGATCCTGATGTTGCAATAATAACATACACCATGTATGATCATGAAGAGGGGAAATGATGGCCTTGTCATGGAAAATATGAAACTTTAGGAGATGATGGTCTTAAGAGGAAGCCAAGACTTTCAAGGGACATGATTTCTGATTTAGAAAGTTTATTTTTTATTCAAGTGCCAATTGAATTTGTTTGCTAAATGCATATTAATAAATATGTTGACATAGATGCCACAATTGAATTTGTTTGCAAAATGCATATTAATAAATATGTTGACATAGATGCCACAACTTAGGATAGGGAAATTTTCTTATGCATAAAAAATATTGTAAACATCTATAATCATATGACAAAATAAAATTACCAAATTCATTAATTGGTTGCATTACTGACCATATCCCAACTTTCCTTTTTTCTTGTTGCGTAAACTTTGATTTTCTAATCTTCATGTGTTCTCCTATTGTTTAAACTTTATTTTTCCTTGCCTTTTTTCTTTTTGGGTGAAGCGCATTTTATCTGAAGAATCTTGCTTTGCAAATATGTAGGCTCAGTGGTGGAGGGTATCAGGTTGGTCCCTTGATAGGGCTCTCTACATTGATTTTTCTCTACTATTCTTCACTTTTGGGGTTTACTGCTGAAGTTGTAGTGTATAAAATTCAATGAGACACCGGTATTGTCTTCTTGTCAAAGGACTTGAATGATATTATAGTACTTTAATATTTTGACTTAATGAAATTCTTAAATGGCTGTCATCCCATGGGTTCTATCAACTTGTAATTTCTATATGTGTATTGTGGATTGTTCTTGGTACACAGGAAAACACTGTTAACTAAATTTTGTTATTATGATCCCAAAATATTACATATGTCAACAATTTTTACTCAACCAACAAAAATTAGACCTGGAAAATTTTTAATTGTAAATTTTAATTTTAAATTTATTTTAATTTAAAATAATAATAATTTCATTGAAAATGAAGTCAATTGGGATTATTCTCCATGGTTGAGAGGAAGGAATAAAATCCTCCCCACACAAGTTCAATTTATGCAAGTGAAACAAATTTTTTGAAATTATTAACGGTATATTGACAATATTTAATTTCTTACCAAATTGATAAGGTACCACATGTGGTTTTCCTGACCTTTTCTAGGTTAAGATCAAGCTCAAATAATTTGACATGCTTCTAAATCATAGTGGATAAGATAAACTAAATTTTCAATATCAAACAAAAACAAAAATATGTTCATTTTATAGATCTAAAATTGGAAGAAAAAACCCGAGCAAAAGGATTCAAATCTCAAATTGGATTCATACTACCATTTTATGCTTGGAAAACAGAAGCATATGAAGGAAATGAAGACCTTTATTACCTTGACAATCCATTTACATTTCAAAATTTAAAAGACGTTATTGATGACATGAAAAATCAAATCATTCAAAAGTCCAAATCCAGTATCTGGAACAAAATATCCTTGATGTTCAAACCTATGGCTCTACAGGGGAGCCATAGATCCTAATCCAAGTCTGTAGCACCACCAAATTTTCTTCAAGGTATACATTATTTGCACAACAATGGATAGTTATTGAAACAAACTCCTTATTTCAAATTCATCAATCCCCTCTAGATAAAGTAGATATGTATCCCTCAAGCCATAACTGCAGATAAGGATTCCTTCCTAGGCTCCACTATTTAACCTTGAATTATAAATGCAACTATTTATTCTCTTTTAAAAATTCAGTTTTAGATTCAACTTCCTAATGTGTTTCCACATTTGTTACAGACATTGAGACAACATGGAAAAGAAATGGAAGACTGTCATGGGCCTTGTGGTGTAGATCGTAAAGATAACATCATATTTTCTAGTAAAGATTTATTTTGGTCTGAAGTATGCAAGACAAACAAGAATTTTGATCGAGTTGCAAAAATTCCTATAAAATAAATTACTGATTTTATTAAAGGAGAGGAATCGAATCCATATGCTCCATGTACCTTCCAGCGTCGAAAAATCAAACCTCCAAGCTCAAGTCCTAGTGTTTCATTACAATGGGAACTATAAGTAGTTTAGAAAATCCTTGTTTACATATTGATATTGATAATGTATTATTGTTTTTCATATGTTGACATTTCAAAATTTATTTTGTAGTTATACTTTCTGATGTGGTCCAGAGGACAAGAAAGAAGAATGGAGAACCAAACCAAGGCATTCAATTGTCAAAAATATGGGCTGTCAATGTTATTTTATTATAAAAGGTCATGGTTCAAGATCCCGATGCTGCAAAATAACATACAACATGTATGATCATGAAGATGGGAAAGGATGGCCTTGTCATGGAAAACACGAAACTTTAGGTGATGATGGTCTTGAGAGGAAGCCAATAATTTCAAGGGACATGATTTCTTATTTAAAAAGTTGATTTTTTATTTAAGTGCCAATTGACTTTGTTTTTAAAATGAATATTAAGAAATATGTTGACATAGCTGCCAAAACCCAGGATACGGAATTTTTCTTACGCAGAAAATATATTGTAAAAATATATAATCATCTGACAAAAGAAAATTACCAACTGCATAGCAAAGAATCGCAATGGTGGAGAGATCCATTTTATAGCCGAAATACAAACAAAATGGATGATGGAAACTATGTTTCAGTTATATCACAATAGCTTGATAGCCATGGTATCAACATTCGGTACAAATAAATATGGGGTGAGTATTTTTTCAATGATTATTTTAAGAAAATAATTTTGGTTATAATGATTCGATATGATTAATGACTTAAAATTAGCTTGATTTTTTCTAATTTGACAATATTAGTTCTACACGCTTGCGGTGATTGATGACAAACAAAGTGGGGTTCAAGTTGCATGGGTGTTGATGCCACGTAATACATCACAAGATATAGTGGTATGGCTCGAGCACCTCATGCATAAGTGTTTTTAGTTCGTCCTGACTGGAAGGTCGATACGTTTATGGTTGTTGATGCATTGGTTGAAATCATTGCTTTGAGGTAGCATCAATATTGTTATTTGACATTGCAAGTTGCACTCATTCCAAATATTTCTCACTTAAAATGAATTAAATATGGTAGGATAACTGCTAGATGTGAAGTGATATTATGTATTTGGCACATAAGGAGGGCATGGCTAAATAATGTTAATCGATTGGACAGTAGTTAAAAAAAGGAAAAATAGATGTTCAATGAACTTGGTTATATCAGGAAAAAATGTTATAATGATGAAGTGGATAATGTAATCAATGGTTTTTTCACCAAATTTGCAGCATAGGAGAAATTTTTGGACTATTTCCACAAGAATTGGGTTTTTGGTGACAAGATTCATAAGTTCACATACTATTGTCTTTAGTTCATACGTTTTTTGTTTCATAACGAAAAGATATATTTACTAATTGAGTTTCTACATTTAGGGATGCAGGTTAAAGTCTGCCTACATTCCTCAAGAAAATTAGGAGAAAAATAATGTTGTCGACTCATACCATGGTTATCTCAATACAACGTACCTTTCTATGTGATAGATGAAAGAAATGTTGATCCATTCTATAGATTCAAGGAAATTATGAAAAAAGAAGGATATTTGAACAACCACAAGAAAGCGATGCAACTTGAATCGTCAATTGAAAAGGCTTAAATAATTCCAGACAGTGATTGTAGGCACCATGAGAGAATATCTCACACTTATTGGGTGAAGAGTAAAAGAAAACCTCATAAGAAATACCTTATCATACGGAATCACACAAATTTTATCACTTCAGATTGCCCATGATCTGTTTGTGGCAACATTTGCAAGCATGCCATAAACGTAGATTTGTTGCATTCCTACTTAATGGATTCAAACCCTTTACTTGACCTTGATACCACACCTAATACATTGAATTCCCCTCCTGAGATAATTATATAGGCACCAAACATTGATGCAAGTACTAGCACAATTATTATGGATGATGACAATGTTAAAGAAATTAATTTTTTGAGAGAGGATTTGTTTGGCTATCTAGACCTATTTTGGAATAATCCTCCTTCTACTATGAGAAAGACAAAACAATTGATTGATTTGGCTAAAAAAAATTTGGATGATGCTAATGATATTCATGTTATGCATTATGACTTCACTCTTGGGTTGGGTTCTTATGAGTCATATTTGAAGAGGAAGCAGAGTTTTCCCTTTCGTAAAAAGAAAAATAAAAGAAGCAAAAACAAATTCAGCTTGGATATTGATTTGAATGTCTCTACATCTGAAGATGGACCATTTCACTTTCAATACCTCAACAAGCGTGGTTATCCTTGCTCCAACAATGAATCCTCTACTGTCCCAAGTAAGTTATATAGAGATATGAGTTTATATGTGTTTTCTCTTAAATGTGTGCACTTTTTGCTCTTGATGTTGTTAATGTAGTGTTTAAATGTTTTCAAGGGTGCAACATCCTAATATTGTGCCTTCACTTGAAGCACATAGACAAAAGAACCATCCCTCTATTTATCAGTTCAGTCAAGGTGAATTTGATGGGACGCCTAATTGATGTAATCAATATGTTGATGCTTGCACTATTTCACATGATATTATTTGCTATGATGGAAATTGCATAGTTATCTTATAGATGCAAAAAATTCTTCAATGGATCACCCTCCAGATGAACATGATGGCTCATTGACAACACCCAAATTGGTGCTTTTCCAGGTTTGTTACTATGTGTTTTCCCTTAGCTATGTGCAATGCTTGTTTTTGATGTTTTTAACATAGTGTTTGAATGTTTGTAGGAATGTACCATCTTAATATTGTGCCTTCACTTGAATCACATAGAAAAAAACACCATCCCTATATTCATCAGTTCGATCAAGGTGTGTTGAATGGGACACCTAATTGAAGTGGTCTATATTTTGATGCCTGTACAAATTAACATGATATTATATTCTTCGATGGAAATTGCATTGTTATCATAAAGATACAACAACTTCTTTAATGGATCGCCCTCTATCCAAACATGATTGGCTCATGAAAACACCCAAATTAGTGATTTTCTAGGTTTGTTGCTATGTGTTTGTCCTTAACTTTGTGCACTCGTTGTTCTTGATGTTGTTAATGTAGTGATTGAATGTTGCAGGGGTAAAACATACCAATAGTGTGCCTTCACTTGAAGCACGTAGACAAAATAACCATCCCTCGATTTATCAGTTCAATTAAGGTGCTTTTGATGGAAAACCTAATTGATGTAGTTAGTATTTTGATGCATGTATTAATTCACATGATATTATTTTCCCTGATGGAAATTGCATTATTATCTTATATATACAAAAAATTCTTCAATGAATCACCCTCCATCCGAACATGATTGGCTCATTGACAACAACCAAATTGGTGATTTTCAAGGTTTGTTGCTATGTGTTTTCTCTTAACTATGTGCGGTGGTTGTTTTTGATGTTGTTAATGTAGTTTTTAAATGTTTACAGGGGTGCACCATCCCAATATTATTCCTTCAATTGAAGCATGTAGACAGAAACACCATCCCTCTATTTATCAGTTTAGTAAAGGTGAGTTTGATGGGACACCTAGTTGATGTAGTATGTATTATGATTCCTATATTAATTTGTTGGTGTTCACAGAGGTGGCTTATTATTGACAACTTTAGTGCTTCCTCATTTAATTATCAACCTGGGGTAAGTCTTCTTATTTCAAGAGTGATGGCACAATATATGTGAGTCAGGTCGTCTAATAGTTACTCCTTATCACTTATGAGGAAGAATTTGCTAACTTCTTAAGTTTTATTATCCTATGAGGGATGGCTTAGCTTGGTTTTTAACCTAAGATTGAGCAGCAAGATTGATCAACTATCTAATTGAATTAAGCAGTAGTCTAACTAAGCTAAACAAAAATCTAGAGAAATCAAGCAAAAATCGAATTGAATTAAACAACAGTTTAAATAAACTAGACAACAATGGAACTGAATGGAACATCAGTCTAACTAAGCTGAATAGTAATGGATTTGAATTGAATCAGTAGTCTAGCTAACTGAGCAGTAATGGAACAACAGTATAAATAGCTGAGTAGTAATGGAACAACAGTATGACTGAAGCGATTTAAATAATTTGTAAAGCAATTAGTTAAGTAATTTTGCAATGGAATTATCTTATTGACCTAATTAATCAACATTGATCGATGGTTTAACGCTTTGTTATGCTAAGGGAAGAATGAAATTCATGAAGACAGATAACATAGAAATCAACTTACTCTACGACTTGTAACTTAAATGAAAAGGTATTAAAAGACTTGGAACTATCTACTAATAATGAAATATTGCCATAAGTTGGAAAATACGATTCTGATTGTCCTAATTCAATAACGTGATTCCTAACAATCCTGAAGAAAGAGAACTGTAATTATATTGAATGGAAATATACTTTACAAGTGCATCAGATACTTAAGCATTGGTTCTGCAACTACATAGAGTATGTGAACTTGCGTGGAACTTCCAGAGGTTGGGCCCAGACCACTAGAAGCCCTAACATAGTAAAAACTTCAAAGGATTATTGTTCAAAGCTCTGTATTACATCAAGTGATGTTACAAAAATAAAATTAAACATATTTTCTCTGATGCGTCAATTATAGAATGAATTTCCTATCCTTTTTCTCTGACTCCTCTTCTCATCCATCCTTCGCCTTTTTAAAGGTGATTTTAAAAATGAGAAAGTATTTCCCAAGCCACAACCCACTGTGCATGGCTGTCGTTTGAGTTCTTGGACTCGAATTTGTCTGTCTGCCTTCTGTCGGCCACTAGGAGTTATCGGGATCTCATATGCTTGCGTCTGTTGGTTAGCTTCTGTTTCCTATCAGCCATTCTGCCTTCCTACATGCGAAGATAATAGAAGTTAGTTTTCTGTTACAAAAACATCCTTTTCATCATTATTCTAATTGTTCTCGTTTTCATAATCTTTTATTCTCTTTATTGCCAATATGGAGAGTAATTCCTCCGAAATTATAACATAATTTGAAGTACTTACAGGGTGAAAACATACCTTAATTTGGGCCCAACATACTCCCCTGCTTACCTAGTTACATGTCCTCATGTAAATAGATGATTGAGGTGTAGCTGCATTAAGGAGTAGGCAGGGTAGGGCTTTTCATTGTGTGCTTTGAAGCCTTGCTTTTGTTTCATGAGTGAAAAGGCAGCGCCTGTGGATCCTTCTGGTAATTCGTAATTGAGATTATAATCCTCAGGAGGATACTAAAGGAGAGGGATTTTGTATCTACATCCCAACCAAGCAGGCCCATGTTGTAGACCAGGCTGCTGTATGGGAGGAACCTGGAGCCAGCAGCCTTGAAATTCCTATAATTGAATGGCTCCTTATTCTTCACACTATTCGTGGAGGCCATCCATCTTTGCTTGGTTGCTGCTAAGGCCTCTTCGCGCATGTCCTCAAAGTATTCTTGTGCGTTTTCTATGATATATTTATGGATGGGCCCTAGCCTAGTCCTCACACCTTGTCTTCTCATGAAGTTTTTGTGCTGGATTATCAGTTACAGGGGTTTCGTAGGCTCCCCCCTGACCCATAAATCTAGGCTATGCTCTCTTTTTTGGAAGATGTCATAGGATTTGGCCCACCTGATCTGGTTTTTAGCAAATGAAATGAAGGCTTGCAGCTATACATCCCCTATAAAGTGGCCAGGGTTTTTTTCCATGTCTTCTTCTAAGAAGAAGTTATCCATGTAAAGCTCACACAGGAGGTGTTGGACCTGCTCATCCTGATCATTACAACACTAGACAAATTCTTCTATGGTCCTGAAAGTATTGGATTTTCCTGCACTGACAGCTTTAAATTTCAAGAGTAAATATTGTTCCGTTAGGAATAAGGCATAGTTGGTTGTCAGAGCTCTACATGATAGCGCATCATTATATAGAGAGAAAATTGTAGAGATTCTCTTCTTATCTTGCTCCACCTACTATTGTACCATTTGAACCTTTTCCTGTTCTCCTCTAAGCTGGGATAATGTCTCATCTTCTGTGGAGGAGAGGTCAATGAAATTTTTTACAGTGCCTGATATTCTTGTAATGGCACCACCTCCTTCTTGCACTATTTTAGTTCATGCAGCACTTGCACTAGTTCATTGCGTAGTTTCTGGTTGACAACTTTCTCTACTAGATGGGAGTAGGAAGGAGCTTCCTCTGGTTGGGTCCCCTTTTCCTCTATAACCTTCTGCTCAGTTTGGGTGGGGCTTCGATGGTGTTTTCCAGTTCTGTCTGTATTTCAGCTTCGGTGGGGTCTGCTAGTTTGCCCTGTATTTCAGCCTAAATAGTAGTTATCAAATTGGTTTTCATTCTAGTTTCTACGGTGTCGGCTAAGTCAGTTTGCATTTCACTTTCGATAGTATCTACTTGTTCTGTTTGAGTTCCTACAATAGAGGTTTCTTTCTTTGGCTTCCAAGCCCCTTTTTCTTTCTTTAGTTGTTTTCTCAGATATTTTACCAAAATTTTCAATCTCTTGCAGGTCCTTCTTAGTTTCTCACTTCTCCTTTCATCTGAATCTTGACCTGTCTTTACTTCACCAGGTGGTAGGGGAGTGGAATTCCCCTTTTCAGGGCTGGTGTCTAAAATGGCGTTTCTAATTACCTCTTCAGAATTTACTTCAATGTGAGGGTCCTGAATAGGAGGAGTGATGCTACGTCCTGGTGACAAAGGGGTTGTCTATGTGTGTGTGCTCTACTCCACAAGGACAGTGTCACCTGAATGATATTGTGACTCCATTCTCTTCTTTGCCTCCCCAAAACTATACACTTCATAATTATCGATAGGGGATAGAGCCTGATCATTTCGCGGTTCCTCTTGGTCGGGTAGGACATTAGTGTGACCAGAGCTATTAGGGGTGGCAGATATATCACCAAGTTCCTCTTGCTCCCCTGCTTCCAACGGGTTTCTCGTTTCATAGTCTATCCTTATTTGTCCTAAGACTCGAGCCATTTCCTCCTCAAACTCTTGTAAGGGTGCATGGGATGGTTCTGCTTCCTCCATGAGGTTCGAGGTTCGGTAGAGTGTCTTAGACCATTTTTTACTACTTGGATCTGATGTTGAGGTTTAGGTCTTTTTTCTTCTTCGTGTATTTACCCTAAGGGGCTCAATTTCAGTTCTGCCAGGGTTTATTTTCAGTTCCTGTGTCTCAGGGTTAATGAAATTATCCCAGGCTATCTGTTGCCTATCTAGCTCATGGATGATGATTAGTTTTATTAACCCCTGGTGACTAAACACTACTTGGGGATTCATGGCTTTCCTCAATCGAACAACAGTATCATGCAATACAGAATTAAAAAAGGCAGGCAAATTAATTGAAATCTTTTGTTTAAGAGCAGCTAAAAGTTTGAGTTGTCGAGGTTTTACCACATCTTGATGTCCTTCACATGTAATAAAATTTTGGATGAATGCCACTAGCTCCTACCATGGCTGGTGTATGCTACTACTACTTCTCTTAGCAGGAGACACCTTTCTACCCATATTTCTCCTTGCACTAGTATTCCAGAAACTTCCGCGATAATTCCATTTGTAACTGGTATAGTTTTACCTTTGAATATGGTTTTCTCTTCCTGCATATTTTGCAGAAATTCAATTGCAATTCTCGTGTCAAATCCTTGTAGTCTATGTACATATGTCAGCCATCTATATCGCTGGAGGATGGCACTTGCTGCCTCTGAAATTGGAAATTTTGCAGGCTCGCTTCTAAGGGAATTTCCTCCCATAGCTGATATGCCCTTTTCCTCTTAGCTCTGTTGTTTCAACTGGGTGTTGTATGCAAGCGAAAAAGAGGCTGTGGCTCTACGTAGATAACCTTCATGCCTTAATTTTTTTGTTTCTATGGTCCTATCGATACGTCTAACGAGATTTGTGCAGGGATTCACATGCTTGCCGAATTAAGGCCAATTGCATCCCCTCCCTCGAAGAAAGGGCTCCCACGCCCTCAAGTACAAGAGAGATTTGGTCGCTCATGAATGCAGATAGGGGAATGTTAGAATTTGATCATGATAATCTGCATGTGAAGGAGCAGGCGGTTGAATAATTACTAACATTTGTGATATAAAGGTCAGATTTAGAAGTTTTCATAATTGTATCTTGTGCGGAAGTGACCGGAAAGCGAGAGGAAATAGCATAGCCATTATTGCAATATCATGCCTTTGTACAACTGAAAAGTTATGACAGAAGCAAGATTGAGTCAAGTATTGATTGGTGTTGTCATCTCAAAGTTCAAAATATGTAAGCATATCTTTGTTAGCTATTCTTATGGTAGGTCATGGTTATTACTAATTTGAGTAATAGCTTGAGGTCGAAGAATGGAAGACAAGGTGTATATAAAAGTAATTGGCTATTGAAAGAGCATGCTTTCATACCACAATCAGAGCCACTGCTGTCAACAGGCGTTCATAGCCTCGATAAGGTTGCTATTTTAACCCAAAAAATGAGCTAGGATCCTTATGTAAGAATAGTTTTTTTTCCAATTTTATGGAGAGATCACCATTCTGGTATGGTGGCCAGATAACCATGGTGTCGCTCACTAGAATTGTAGAAAAGTGATCAGGTCGAATCATGATGAGACCTCCTGTGCTTCAAGTCATTAAGAAGGCCATTACCCTAGTGTGGTGGCCATAGTGGGCATGTCACTTGCTACACTCTTGTGAACGTGGTAGGCTGGCACATGCTGATACCCCCTATCCTCTTTTAAAATTTGCATGTAAGTGTAGTACTTCCTTTTGAATTGTAATATATTGATCTATAAGGAGTTCACTGTGCTGGTGTGGTAGCCAGATAGTCACAATGCCATTCAGTAGAATTGTAACAGAGTGATCAGGTCGGCTCGTGATGAGACCTCCTATCCTTCTAGTATATGATAAGGTCATTACCCTGGTTTGGTAGCCATTACGGGCATGTCACTTTTTAAATCCCTATGATCATGGTAGGTTGGCTTGTAATGAGACCCCCTATCCTCTTAAAGATTTGCATGAATACATAATGATTGCTTTTTACATAGACGAAGGCTCATTAACTCCTTAAGAGTGAGGGATGGTGAAAGAAGCAAACAAAATTCCAATACCATTAACACCCCTTGTTCCATTTCTTCATGTTGTTAGGGACATATTACTCGAATAGTGAAAAAATATATATCATCATAAGGTCATGCATTGTATGATATCGTATTTGAACTGTGGGTGACTTAGCCTTTCATTTCATGTGTGCATAATGTGAACTTCCTGTTTAAGAATTATAGTGCCAAGGGCCATCATATTTGTAATTTTACCATTTTCCCTCTCTCTTCCCACTACCATTACCTACTCAAGGTTACTTAATTCAACAAGAATGGCTATTTAAGTTGGTGAGACAATAGTTGTTCAGAGATTGAGGAGAAGTTGTTCAAAGATTGCTTGACACAATTAAAAACACTAAAAACTACCGTTCAATTCGAATGAATAACCGCCATTCAAAGATCAAACAACAACTATTCAGAAATTGAACAGAAAAAATAAAAACACAGCAATGAATAGTTGTTCAGTTCGAACGAACAGCAGCTGCTCAAGAAATGAATAATAGTTGTTCAAGAAGTGAACAACAAAATTAAAAACGTGAAAATGACTATCCAATTGTGGTTGAATTGGCAGTCGTTCAAAGATCGAACAACAGTTGTCCATGAATTGAACAACACAAATGAAAACAAAGGAAATGGATGTTCAATTTGGTTGAATCGTGGTCATTCAAATATTGAACAAAAACTCTCCTTGAATTGAACAACAAAATTAAGAAAACAAACGAACAACTCTTCAGTTCGACTAAACGGTCGTTGTTCAAAGATTGAAAAACAACTGTTCACAAATTGAACAACAAACGTAAAAACAACTATTCAATTTTGGTTGAATCAGTAGCTATTCAAAGACTATACAAGAACTTTTCAGGAATTGAACATCAAAAATAAAAACACCACAACTGGCTGTCCAATTGAGCTGCAACCGTTCAGAGATTGAATAACAGATGTCTGTGAATTGAAAAAAGAAAAGAAAAACACAAAGAATGGTTGTTCAATTCAATTGAACAGTGACTGTTCAAATATTGAACAACAACTATCCATGAATGGAACAAAAAAAAAAAATCACAGCAAATGGACGGATGCCCAATTTGACTGAACAACAGTCATTCAAAGAATGAACATCAGCTGTTCAAGAATTGAACAACAAATAAAAACACAATATTACAAGGAAAATAAATTGAAAATGTGAAGAATGTACAACAAGGCAAGATAATTATATATATTATTTACAAGTGATGCTGGCAAACCTCTCATGCACTTGAGTTTATGGGGTTATCACCCCCTTGCACCACAACTTGGATGGTGGGATCATTTCGTACCTGTTGACAAAAATATTCTTTCGTGAGAATTTTGTGATAGAGGCATACTCGGTGTCCATTAACTCAAAATGTTGAACCAAACCTAGCTATGGTGGTCAAGGTGAGGGTACCATTGTACTTCCTGAATCTCATATGGACCGAGCCACCTTGTTTGCAGTTTTCCTAGAAAGTCTAGGAAACTGGAGTCATAGAGGAGTGCCCAATCTTCTTTTTGAAATACCATCTTCTTTATTAGGTTGTCATGCCACTTGGCTCGTTGTTGTGGAATGATTTTTATGTGTTGCAGGGCTAGTAGTCGAATTTCTTCTAGTTCATTTATTTGTTGGAGTCTCTTAGCTTGAGCTTCTGTTAAGTCCAATCCCACTTCCTGAGCTATTCTCAGAGTTTTGATTTATAATTCAGTAGGAAAGATAGGTTCCTTCCCAAATAATAGCTAATATGGTGAATATCCAGTGGTATTTCGCCACGTTGTTAGATAAGCCCATAAGGCTTCTCGTAGTCTAGTGGTCCAGTCCCGGCGGTGTGCTGCTACCGTCTTGGTAAAGATTGTCTCCAGGAATTTGTTGGTGCTTTCAACTTGCCCATTGGTCTGTGGGTGGTAAGGAGACGTAACTCTGTGGATGATATGGTGATTTATTAAGGTAGATGTGATCTTATTACCTGTGAATTGTGCCCCCCCATCGGTTATCACTTCCCTTGGAAATTCGTATCGTACGAACAGTTCAAAGAGAAACTTAATTACTGATTCTTCCATGGCTCTTGACAAGGGCACTGCTTTTACCCATTTGGTGACATAATCCATGGCAACTAATATGTGGGCTTTCTGGTTTGATGGTGGGTTGAATGGCCCAACGAAGTCTAATGCCCATCGTTCAAATGGTTCCACCAACAATTGTGATTGTAGCGGAATTTCATCAGCTTGGCCTAGGCTGCCTATTCTTTGGCAGCTATCGTAGACCTGGACATACTTCTTTGTGTCTTTGAAAATCGTAGGCCAATAATAGCCTAATTGAAACACTTATGCCCTGTCCGTCGGTCTGTGAAATGGCCACCACAGGGTTCGTCGTGGCAGGCCTGTAAGATGTCATAGATTTTGTCTTCTCTTATGCATATGCATATGTGCATATCGGCCCCTATATGGAATAGGTATCCTCCAATCCAAGAGAATATTGCACTGCGATGTACAATCAATTTACGTTCTCTCGATGTTAAGTGTCTGGGTAGCTTCCCCACTGCCATATAATTTGCCACATCTGCATACCATGGTGTCTTGACCGCTATAGTAAACAAGTGTTCCTCAGGGAATTTATCGTCAACTGTTAGTGTGTCGTCTATCTTGGGGACTCTGGACAAGAAGTCTGCGACCATGTTTTCCTTCCCTAGATGGTCTTCGATCGTTATATCGAATTCCTGCAATAACAATAACCAATGAGTTATTCTCCCATTTGTGACTAGCTTATTAGCTAAATATCTAATAGCATAGTGGTTAGTATACAGGAACACTTGATATCCGATTATATAGTGCCTGAATTTATTGATAGCATAAATGATAGCCAGGAATTCTTTTTCGGTCACTATAAAATTTAATTCGGCAGGAGTGAGGTTTTTTCTGATATAATAAATAGCCACTACAAGAAAAAAACACATTGGTGAGGGTCATGCTTGTGACAGACCTTTAAGGTCCGTCACCAATGTCACATATGGTGACGGTCCTTAAAAACAAATCCTTTAGCAAAGTGTATATATTGATAGTCGCTATGATGCGTCACGAACATTTTCAACTATTTTTAGTGAAATTACGTTAAAAGCCATCATAATATCTTTGACGTATCGATGACAGGACATAATAATTAATGATAATAATATATAAAACAGTCAAAACATATCAATCATTAAGAAAATCATAATAGTAAATGATGATATATGATAATATAAATAAATAATATGCAGGTGAATTGATAAAAACAACTATCATTCTTGAAACCCTTATAAATGAAAAATTTTAAATATATAATATATTTTTTTACTTTTGGTGACGATAAAAAAATGTCTGTCATCATTGATCATTCCAATGAGTTTTTGATGATGCTATGTGCCTGTTAATATAGATGGTCAAAAAATGTCTGTCATCATTGATCATTCCAATGAGTTTTTGATGATGCTATGTGCCTGTTAATATCTTTTTTGTCAAAAGATAACAATTTAATACCATTATTGTGGAGTATTTTTTATAATATGTCCAAGGCCATAGTGGTTAGGGTCAGTCAATTTTTAAGAAGTAATTAGTGTGTATCATTTCCCTCAAGTAATGACTAGTCGAATAGATATTTCCCATGAGTCAACACATGATTCATATCTATTAAGTTTACTATATAGCAAATTCCCTTTAGATAAATTTCCACTACTGTGTGTAGGAAATATATTATTTAATACATAATCAAGCTCTGACAATTCTATTAATAAGAAAGACCTAACAATCCTCAACAATCTGGGCACACCTTAAATTAATGCTTTGGCACACACTAACATTTCTTAGCACCCCACATGTCTTGGAACATCTTTGTACCTAGAACATCTTGTGATGACACTAACGCCCAAGCACATGGTGGCATGCACTAGCACAACATGGAAATCTCCTAGCATGTGTTGGCATGCTGCATATAGTCCCTAGCATGCCCTGGAACACCTTGGTCGAATGCATTGACATACATTAGCACTTGGCACACAATGCCACTTGGCATGTATTGGGACCTATTATTAGTGTGCCTAGCATGCCCCTTTTCAAAAATATAAAGTCCTGAATTATTAACCCTCTTATTGGTTCTTCCTTTTGTTGCCTTGACACATATTGACATACCCTAGTACCCTGCGCCACATCCTTAGCACTTAGCATGTATTGGCATATCTTGGCACTATTAATTGGCACATGATATAATTAGCACACCCTAGAACTCCCAAGCACACTTTGGGAATTCTTGACATGCCTTGATATTCCCTAGCATGCCTTACCAATGCCTAGCATGCCTTGTCACTCCCTCCTTGGCATGACAACTAACACTCATTAACACTAGTCTCTAGCAGTACACATTCCTCATATTCATTAACTTCCATGAATTTTTTCCTAGTACTCCTTAACACTCATCAACATGCATTGTCACTCTCTAGCACACCTTAGCACCCTTCAACATTCCCCTCCACTTCATAAAATGCATAACATTAGTCCCTGACACATATTGGTGCTTGGCACGTGTTGGTGCTTGGAAAGTTTTAGCATGCATGGAATACGTTGAGATGCCTTGGTATGATTTGGCATGGTTTAATATTAAATTTATTTGTCATGATCAATTGTTGGAAAGTAGATGAGAAGCAACAAAGGAATACTTTGCACATAGAATGCACTAAGACTTTGCACTTGGTACCTATTTCCACCTAGTGTTGGTGTGCCTAGCATGCCCCTCTTGAAAAAGGTAAATTGATGACTTATTAAACCTTTGATGTGTTCATTTCCTTGTAGTTTAAATTTTTTCTCCATTTTTTTGTCTTGACAGTCCCTGACATGCATTGACACACCCTTGCACATCTTGGCATGCCTTATCACTTGGCACATATTAGCATGTTTGACATGTATTCCCACTATTTGGCACATCAAGGGGGTGAAGAGAGATGTAGTCCTAAAGTAGGTCGAGTGCGAGGGTCGAGTAAGGGTTGTTAAAGGAAGGTCATGATCATCCTCCAAGAGCAAGATCATCATGTGAGGGTTCAGAAGAATGTTGCATACCTTAATGGTCAGTTTGTGCGAGGAAGTAGGATGGCATATTGTTGCTTCTCTTCTGGTAGATCGAGCTTAAGAGAGGTTTCTCATGAGGATCTGGGCATGTGATTTCAATGGTGTCTTTGTGTGAAGACTGTATCAAATTCTGAAATGTTGAAATTTGCAACAAGAAATGGTGAGATTGGAAACCAGAAAGGACAAAAAAAAATGCACCCACACTGGTGAGGAATTTTGATGCACCAGGAGTGAGGAATGTGGGGCATCCAATTATTTTTCCCTTAAATAAACTGTAATTTCATCTCATAACAACTTGTGTCAGTTAATTAAGTCATGATAACCGAGTTAGCTCAAGAAATTTGAGTTGAGGGTCTAAGATGAGGCATCTATAGGGATTCTAATATTTTTGGGGTCCAATTTAAGTTGATGCATTAGTGGGGTGCAAGTGTAATTAACTCAATTAAATGAGTTAAAATCAGTTTAACTAGTTCTAACTGAGTGATGAGCTAGTGAGAGGTCCAGTGAATTAAATTAGATTTAATTCACAATGAGTTATCAATCATATAACTGATAATTCGCTATTAATAGTTGCATGCATGTCAATTTCGTGGAATACCCAATTGAGATAGAGGTTAAAGGGAACATAACTATCAGTTGTATTCAGAGAAAATTTCACATGCGAAATTATAAAGTCATTGGGATGCCATGATGGATTCCACAATCAAGGAAGACTGATTTTCCTAATTAATAAGGAGTTAATTCCCTAGGAACTACATGAGCAAGGAAGGCTGAAGTAAGGATGAGAATTGGCTAAGTACTAGACTGAGTTTGCCTAGATCAACGGGAGACAATTGACAGAGTGCTGGAGAATCTCATGAGAGATTAAGCATTGTATTGTTTCATGATTCCTTGACTTAATACACAATAGAGATAGAGGGGTTTTGAGCAGTTTCTTTCCCCAAATACATCATGTTGCTGTTAAATTGATAATTTATTTCTCTTACTTATATGTGATTATGCGATTGTGTTTTGTTTCCGCAAATTGTAGGAAGGATTAAATATCTTGTTCTAGTAGATTACAAGATCAGAATGAATCTTTTTGGTTAGATTTTGTACATGGTATCATAGCAGGAATTTTTTGGGCGGTGAGTTTACAAAGAATATCTAAAGATTTTGGTGTGAATTTTTCAAAAATAAATAGAATATTTGGATTCTTTGTGAAAATCTACCTGAATGGAAAAAACAAATCGGTCGATTCAGAGCTTGGATGAGGGAGATATCATCGATTTAAAATCAACACTTTTTTAGAAAATTTTTGTAACGTCGAGACAATTACACTATGTGTGAGTCAAGAACCTATATGCACTTAAGGTACCAGATGCATGCAAAGCTTTAAGGAGAAAGGCAGAAGTTAGAGACTTGGTGGTTGAGAGGGAGCATAAATTACCTCTCAACATGCATCCTCATGAGAAGCAGTCTCATAAGGTTGTGGAGTAGCTACCATAATTGGAGAAGCGGAGAGGAGACCGAGTGGAAGCGTCCACTCAAGAAGAGACCTCCATGAGGGGTAAATTTCGAGCCAGATGGGAAGAGGGAGAAATCATACCTCGAGGTGTAAGGTGGGGTGATGTGTAGACATAATTCCAAGATAAGAAATTTGGGCAAGGTCCATTGAGATGGCGTGTCTCATGGATCGAACCTGGCTACGAAGAGCCCACAGTACATCAGTAGTAGGAAGGATCAATTAGATTGATGTAGTTAGATGTCAACAAGACAGAAATCAGAGTGACATATGTCAAAAAATAGAGCACAAATCAGAGTTATCAATAGTTCAAAGGGCATGGATGCAGATGTCAGCAGCAGCATAGAGAATCCAGTACTAGACAGGTGCAATAGCTAGCAGTAGTCAGAAGACTCTGATGACAAATGCATTATACTGATTCAATTATTCAGAAGGATTCAGTGCCTTGTTTTAGTACATTACAAGATCATATTGAATCCCGTTGGTTAGATTTTCTACATGAAATAGATGAGAGGGTTGATACCATCTTGCCTTGTGGTGGTTAGTAGGCCGCAAGGTTTGTGATAAATACCAACATAAATGGAGGAGGGCTTGCACTGTAATTTAGAGCCATAACAAAATTTGAGACATGCATAATATTGACTGAGTTTACCCTAGTTTGAGGGTCGACATTGAGATGTGAAGTTCATGTCAAGATTCAGTCAAAAAAATGCCCAGAATCTATGGATCCATATGAGCTAGGTCGAGTCCCTTATAGAGGCAAGAGTCGTGTTTTTTCTATGTGTGGATAGG
Organism: Pinus albicaulis; assembly: GCA_034641835.2. Taxonomy (NCBI): domain Eukaryota; kingdom Viridiplantae; phylum Streptophyta; class Pinopsida; order Pinales; family Pinaceae; genus Pinus; species Pinus albicaulis. Next base: position 481,675,170 of record CM076584.1, read on the forward strand.
GTTTGTTCTACAACAATTAGAAGTACATAAGTATAATGCCCTAGTTATGAGAGTTTCCTAGCATTTTTAGTTCATAAGGTATGCCCTTAAGACTGTGACAAATTTGCATAGAAGAAGACGGGTTGTGACCCTTAGAGCGTGGATTATTTCTGCAATAAAGACCACAGATCTGGAAGATGGTTTGTAGATTCAGTATGTGTGGAGACAACAGATACAAAGGAGGGTGGAACCTGAGCAGAAGATTGAGCATGCAGAAGAAATGTGCCATATGAAAAATGGATTGACATGCAGAGGAGTTGATTTTGGTGGACTTTCCATAGAGTTTTAGACAAAGATCTGAATAAGCCTATAAAAAATTAGTAAATGGACTATTAGTGGCTGATTTGTGACCCTAGTTCAGTCATCTACAGATTGTTAGAAGTATGATAAGAGGAGTAGTTCATATTTTTTCATAGATTGGACAACAAAGATCAAATTGTCGATACAAAAGAACAATGATCTTGAGAGGACTCAAATCATTGTTAGGTGGAAGATTTGAAGAGCCCTAGATGAAGACAATATTGTGGGCCCTAGATCAGTAAAAATAATTGATTGCGTTTGGGCAGATTGATGGTAGTCCAAGTATAGTTGGAGGGTTGTTAGGTTACTGTTAAAGAAGAGCCCCGACTCTTGTTTTGGTGAAGGACAACAAAATTGGTAGAAGGGCAGGTGTATAGGGCCTAAGGATGTGCATACTTTGAAGGACTAAAGTAACAGTTAAGTGGGTCAACCAACTAGCCCTAGTTCACTATATTGTAGAGGATTGATTCAGTGAGAAGAAGGGCAGCCTCCATAGCCCTGGACTTCTCATCTTGGAGATATAGTATGGAAAAAGTGGGAATCCTAAAGATTTTTTCACAAATGGAATTGTGAACAACTTGTTACCACTCAAACTAGTAGTGGACCTAAGAGGGGTTCCTAAGAGGGAAACTGCTGGGACAAGGGAAACAATGGAGGCTTAGCCCATTATCACCACAGCTAAGGCTCCTTACTCTTCATGGAATTTCACCGATGGGTGGAGTCCCGGTAGTTTAGGAAGTCACTTGTAGAGTATAGGTCAATGAATAGGTGGGAAGTGACCCTCGAAACCCTTTCCCTAAGATAAAATAAAGAGTGGGACTTGCTTTCCTTTTAAGCAAGGGAATTTATCTTCTAGGGAGAGAGGAGGGGGATTGAAGGGTTGAGGGAGAAGAATAAGACTTATGAATGAAGTTCTCAATCCCTAAAATCCTTTGGGAACTTGGATTCCCAAATGGTCCTTGATGAAAGGCCTTTGACACCAAATGGGACCACACGGGGCCAAGTGGACCCAGCCCAGGTTCGGGGATGAAATTTAGAAAGCAATGATGTTCATATCCTGGACAAGGTGATGGGAAAGGATCAGACAAGATTTTTTACTTCGATAGGTCAAATTGATCCTACTAGGTTCTATCCTTGGGTACACCTAGGAAAAACTTGATCCTAGAGCTAGGGCTTGAGGTATCTGGAGATTCCACTGTCATAATTGGCCCAAGTTCGGAGGAGAATGAGGGCACCCAACAACGCAACTGCCTCTAGGAGATAGAAGTTTTCCTCTAGCTATATTCCTGGGAAATTGTTTCCCTAGGTGACCTAATGGGGCTAGACCTAGGGAATGTGAAAATTTCTTAATCTAAGAAACCCTACTACAGTATCTTTATTTAATTCTCCTAATTGAATTAAGTTACAAGTTAATTTCTGGAATATTCAATAAATTAGCGAAGTAAATAGTAAATACAACTAGCAACCTACACATATAGATCAAACACTGAATAACATGCTCATAGAAAAAGTGACACATGGATTTTTTGGACAACTGTCCCTAGAAAAAACCCAATGAGGGAAAACTGGTGTAGCTAGCTCTAGAGGGTTTTCATTATTATGCAGTTTCTAAGTACAACAATCCCAGGCACCAAAACTAGTTCACCCAACAGAGAAATAAAAACGGCAATAATACGCTGCTGTGAATCCCTTTACGTCAGCCTTACTGGCTTGCATCGGCTTCTATGCTGCTCAGTAAGGGCCTGTGTCACACCTGAAGGGCTTACACTGCCCCTGCGCTACCCTGACTGGGCCTGCGTCAGCCCTGCGTGGCCCCTGCTGCCTCTGCGCTGCCCCTGCTGGGCTCTGGCTAGACTACGTGGCTCCTGCTACCCCTGCTGCTCTAGCTGGATGGAATGCTTCAGCAAAAAAAGCATAGGTAAGAAAGAAGGCACTGGCCAAAGGTAACGCATAACAGTTAGAAAAATTGAAGAAATGAAATGAAAATAGATCAATGTCCACACATAACTGAAATACTCAATGGGACTAGAGAGTAAAAGCTTTGACAACAACAATAAGTGCTTATAGCATCAGCTAAGAGAACAGAGGAGACTAGTTCATGAGATTAAAATGTTGTATAATTGTTGGCACAGGAAAACTGTAGAACTGTTAGAGTAAATCTCTGCAGGTACCGTTAGTTGGTGATCATTGATAATCATTTCATTTCATCAAATACCTTGATGAATGGGCCTTACAAGCTATTTTCATAGACAAACCCCATAGAAGTTGTGTGATGGAAAAATATTCACACTATATTGAAGAAAACACCTACCAAATAAGGATGACATTTCAAAAGGGGCAAGAAACAATAGAGATATAGACATCGAAAAAGTTAAAATTCTAGGGCAACAGGAAAGCAACTAGGTAGCATGGTAGAAATCACAACAAAGAAAATTATAAAAATGGAAAACCCTACAAATTAGCACTCATCCAAACATCACCACAATTTTTTTATTTAACTCTAAATCTCCAAATTCATCAAATTATATCCTATATTCAAACCTGATCCTCTCTGTTAGCCATTTTGAAGATAAGGCTGAGAACTTACTACAAAACCATCACCTACATGTAGTGATCTTATTCTGTGACCAGACAACCTACTTTCGTGAAGACATGGAAAGGTAAACACTCTCTGCCAAGATTTTCCATACAGCCCAGGTTGAGCAACCACATATACATCACTAGTTTTTTCTCTTCAAATTTGTAACTTAGAAGAGCTTTGTCTGACCACCTTCGGGTTGCTCCCAGAGTCACCCAAGAAAGCCCTCTAAGCATCATCCTCTTTCTGTAGTACCTAATTAGTAATTTAATTAACCAGAACAGTTTCTTGATCATGTAGGTATTTCAGATATATTGCCAATAAGCATAAAGCTTTCATGTTAAACAATCAGGTCAAAAGACTTTAGACTATGATGGAAAAAATACAAATAAACCTCACCAACACTCAAAGGAAAAACAAACTCAAACCTCTACAAAGTATAAATAGATATTTGATAAACTTCATTCCACCAAAAAAATGTGCTTAACTAAAGAAAATTCTAATTAATGTGCTTTCAAGACAAAGCTTTCAAGGGCAGTGATGTTATAAACATACCCCTACACCTCGTGAAGAATCAATATGTATAAGTAGACCATCAGAAGGCTCATTTTAAACGTCATTATTATCATTTTATAAATCTTTTTTATTAAATCAACAAGAAGCAAGCAACAATTGCATTAAGTTCCACTGAAGCAAAGTATATGGCAGTTTCATATACTTATTATGAAGCTATCTAGATTTGAAACTTGATTGTAGAGTCAACCAATCATTTGTTGAAGCCCAATATTGTCTCTTGTGAGAATCAAAGTTACATCAAGCTCTATGAAAATCCAATGTGTCATGATCATTTCAAACATATTGATATTCAATACAATTTCCTAAGATTCCAAGTTCATTAGGGAGTTGGTAGTGTTGGACCACATTCTGACAAAGTTGCATATGGTTAATAGTTTGACAAAGCTCCTAACAAAGGGGAATTTTGACAAGTTGGGGGAGAATCTTGGGTTATTGGAAAAAAAAAAACTCAAGAGTGTAAGATTACCTAGTTGGTTCGATTTGGTCTCACCTTAGCCTTGAGAAGTTGAGCAGCACGAAGATTGCAAAGCTAGATTGTGGTATACTAGTCAGAAATATTCTTAAATACAGCTAGAAGCTTATAACGACACCTTCGAGGATAGACGAATTAGTTGTTGGGTCACATCCACCAAGTATGGAACACTAGTTGAGGAGATTAGCACCATCATCTCAGGTGCATTCATGAGTGCACACTTATGGAATGAGGCACCTTCAGGAGAGGAGTTATATCTACTATGATAATGCACTACTCTAAAAGAAAATCCTTGCATACAAGGAAAAGTTATGAGGGAGTTTGTCATGCTCAAGGGAGATGCACCACTAACGCTATCATTAGCCTGTTTTCTAACAACACCTTCTCTTAACTTATAAATGAGAAGGATGGGCACACTAGTTAGACATTTGTAGAAATAGATAATAAGAGTAAGTATTGTTAGCTTGTAGGTTGTAGTAGGAGCTTTCGTGAGATGACAACTTGCTGTGACATTCTTCTATTTGAGTAATAAATACTTCTATGAAATTGTTTTTGGAGCCTGCTCTTTTTATCCTGAATTCTCATATTGCAGATTTGTGTAGAGTGGACCTAATATATTTGTTGTTTTAATCTACTGTACATGCTGTGTTTGCACTCTTGAATTTACATCCTTCAATTTCTTCTTGTACAAATATGAAATTTTGATAGGCATATACTAAAGTTCAGTCCTGCTGTTAGGATTTTTTAATTCTCTCAGGGTATTCTCTTGTTTTCAATACATGGGTATTTTTACTAGGAAATCTCACCCTAAAAGTCAACTATTTAAGAATAAATCCTATGCTAAATCACAGCTACCTTCTTATTTTTAAGATCTTTGTGAGAACTCAGCTATGACCCTTAAAGTCAGTGCCCTTTAGCAACTCGAATGGTGGAATGGAAGGCATTTCAATAAGAGGTAAACTCCTTTATCCTTCACCTTTGTCAAGACCTCTAGAGACACCTACAATCTATACCCCTCCTTTGACTCAACATGAAATTTTGTTTTTTTCTACTTCCTTTACATACCCTCCATTCAAGGGCATACTCATAAGAAGAGCTCATGGTTGAAATATTACGACAACAAAATGGGGCACATTATATCTTTATAAGGCTTCAAGGGAGGGGTATTGGAAAATAACCATCACATCCCCTATAACCCTTAAGACCTTCTCAACACATAAATGAAATGATAGACTCATAGCTAGACCCAAAGATAGATCTCAATGTTCAAGGAAAAACCCAAATAGAAAGAATCACACCATGGATTAAACATTGGCATTGAGTTTTGGTAAAATTAAGGACCTCCTTTCAAGATCATGACCTTTCTTTTAGCATTTTCAAATGGAAGGTTTAAAACCCACATTAAAAATGGGAGATTTTCACCTTAGAATTTGCAACCTTTGCCCAAGACGAATCTATCTAATGGACTAGCTTGGATATGTCAGGTCTTGGATTTCTCAAGTACCCAATCAATGTTTTTGAGGCTAAATCCATAGCTCCAACGAAATTTAATACTATTGAAGAGGAAACTTGAAAATGTCTCTAATAGGAGAAATTTTTCCTTCCTTTTGATTGATTTACAATAAACATTAGTGCCTCTCCTTTCTTATCTTCCTCTTCCATTCTCCAAAAAAAATCATTAATATTATATCATAAAAAATTTATATAGGTAAGCATTGCAATCATTTTCCTCAACTCACAGGGCACCTTTACACCTCAACCCATGCAAGTGGACCTAAGTCCATGGTACAACCCATCATACTCTGAGAGGGTTCTAATTATCTCCTCAAAACTAGGGCATAACACATCTTACAATGCCAAATGGTTAAGACATCTCAAACTTGTGGGTTTTTTCCTTCATGAAACATAATATAGCTAGTGATCATCAAACACAATGCACTAACATCGCTAACGCACACCAAAAGTACAAGATACCCATAGGATGTGGCCTACACCCTTGCACCTCCCTGACACTCCATGAAAGATCTACTCCAATGGTCACCTTCTAAGTTCCAATAACTCCTTTTGCAACGCGAAAAAACCACCTATATATGTTGCAACAACCTTGCCAACTTCTTTAGTGGGTTCCACATATATTTCACATTTCTTCTTTGTCTTGCAAAGTGGTAGTGCCAAGGAGAGGGTATCAATTTCGATCAAAGAATGTTCAATTAATACCACTGCTAAGTTGCCTTCATGCAACTTGTCAAATATCTTAAGTTTGCTTCGAAACTTCTCATGGTGCTTAACTTTCTTTTCTACACTTCTAAGTGAGATTACAACACCCCAAAACTTCTCTAAGTATTCCACCTCTTCAACCCTTGTTAGAGTCTTCTTAGACATGCACTCATGCCTCAAGAAGAATAAAACACTAGCATACCAAATGTGCATGCTCGTTGCATATTTTAATGCCTCGCTAAAACCACATTATCACACTCCCTAAAATGAAATGTTCACATCTTAAGACAAAACACATATTTTACTTATGACACCCTAAACTATGAGAGTGACTTCGAGATGACTCTATTTTCTTAAGATGAAAACATAATCTCTTACAACCCCATTCACACAACCATTTGAATATATTTAACCTAAAGAAGACTATACACCCTACTCCTTCCAAATTTGTCATATGACATTTAAGAGACTAACACTTTTTAGCTATTAAATCCACTTACCATAAACTCTCTTTTGTTAACCGAGTAGTCTTTAGTGCAACTTTTTGAAGGCTTTTACAGTGTAATTTCTCTAAAATCCGGCATGAATTTATTGAAAAGAGAAGTTTGATTGCTAACCTTGCACAATCAAAGTGCCCAAGGGGTTTTTGAGGGTGTTGAATCCATATATAGAGTAAAAAAACCAGTTTAAATAACAAAAACCAAGATTTTACCTCAAAATTTTTCACCGAATTCCAGCACCTCAAACTCCAAAAAGTCGCACTAAAGTCAACTCCTTTATTAACACCCACCCAATATAAAAAAAGAAAACTTAAATATTTTCAATACAACTAAATTAAAAGTACTTTTACATTAAAATTCCAAAAATATAGCATTCCCATCCTAACAAATTTTAATAATAAAATCATTACATAAAATAAATAATCTTAAAAATATATTATTATTATAATAATAAATATGCGAAAATATAATAAAAAATCTTTCCATCACAACCAAAAATATAGCATTAATTTTTCAACTACTATTAAAAAAACCTTTGGAAATAAAATTATAGGATTTTTGTTTTTGTTTTTTTGGATGATTTACAAATCCCATGGCAACCCAAATGTTCCAAATGTTCCGAAGTAGTATTTTTTTTTATTTTTACAGGGCGGGAACGAAAACGTTTGCTCTCAAAGTATCTAAGTAGAATCTTTTCCCTTTGCACAGGGCGGGAGCGGGAGCGAAAACCAGATTGAAGAGAATTGGGGCTTAGGGTTTTACCAGTGGCAGACCGGATATTCGATCTCGAACCCCACCATCGGATCTTCAGTCCATTGACGGTTGAGGGCGCTACATTTGTTCTATTTTTAACTTCACTGCTTTTCCACAATTTTTAGTGTTCCACAGAGAGGAGTACACACACCTCAAGTATCTGGTTCTACTATTTTTTTCGCATCCATGCTTGTATGTTTCAGCTTAATCTCTGTGCTGCATTTTGTTACTATTTGCAGGGATGACATTGGCTTCTGATGAGTTGGGGAGGCCATTTTTCATAATAAAGGAGCAAGAATAGAAGACCTAAATGAGAGGTTTTGATGAAGGCCAACATTGCGGCCAGTAGAGTTGCTGTGAGAATCCTCTGCACCTCACTCAGCCTCAAGGGAATATAAAAGATGCTTCAGAGACACCCACGACAATGTCACCATCGGTAAGCTTCTGTTTCATTTATTTATTCTCTATTTTTAGATCGGTGAAACCTCTTAAATTATGAAGATAAGTAGAATTTATTTTTAAAAATTATGATTCATAAGTAGAAATTACTTATTTTTTTTTTAGATATTCTGCAAAGAGTGAAATAAGCCAATACTCTGCAATCATTTTACTCTTTCTCACAAACTGCGAGGCCCAATTGCACAAACCTGAAGCAATTTCACAAGCCTTTGGGATGTAAAGGGGTAATCACTCAGTGAGTAAAAGAGAAAATCAAACCTAGAGTGATTTTGTTACAAGCTTAGACTTCAACTCTTATAGAATACAATTTGTTATAAGTGTAATGGTGAAAATTTGAAGAACATTTTAGAAAGTCCGTGTTATTAGGTAAAGGAATATTTCAGAAAACAATGATGGAGAAACACCCTCCTAAATAGATCTTCCACATTGAAAAGTTAGTCTGCAAAGATGCCGGTTTTGTCAAGGCAACACTTAACCTAGCTATGAAAGTTACTATTATCCTAAAAGTATTAGAAAAGTCTAATTCAAAATAAAAGCGTATGTTCGAGAAACAAACAACATCACAAATCTAGTTCAAGAAACTTGTCGTATAGAAAACTCAAATTGAACAATCCAGTGATTGTAAAACTTGGAAATATTGTTCCAAATTCAAATATAACAATCACAAAGTCAAAGGAGAAAGCAATTCAAGAAATTTATTAAATTGGAAGGATAAGCCAGAGACCTGTCAGACCTACTACTTGATGTTTTGTCAAATACATAACATCAACATTTTAGGCATACGAAGGAGTGAATGAAACAATGGTTTGTTCCAATGGATTTGTAGAAAAGTTGGTATAGGTTTTAGATTTCTCAAAGAAATGTGTGTCTGAATATACTATTTCTATGACCAAAAGAAGGAAAGGGTGAAGTGTTATTGTTCTACATTTTTTTCTTTTTCATTGAACACTAGCAATAAATTCTTAGTGAGGTGGAGAGGACCCTTGAGAAGAAGAGCATACATTTTGGAGGTGACCTGGCTATTGGTAGACTTGTAACGGAAGGCTGTGTTCTCATAATATAGTGCTTGTGAGTAAATAGATCCCCTCGAATTCAGGAGGATTTTATCAGGTAATCCCTTGTTGAAATCAACTTCCACGCATATCCGTGCAAAGGTTACAATACCCTTCGCTAGCTTATGCGTGTTGATATTAATGAATTGGCCTAGGGCATTACCAATATCGGCTAAAATATCAAGGTGCATTAAGTTAAGAGGTAAATTAGGGAGTTGAACCCAAATAAGAATGGCCAAATATGACATTATTAGGGGTTAAAATCTACAAACCATGGTTGAATGAAGAGCCCTAATCAACCCAAAACCATGCTCCAAGATCAAGGACCCCCTGTCGATCCCTCTGGTTCTTGAAATATTCTATAAAGTATCCCCCTGAGGAGAAGAACAGATAACTGTGCTTAGACCAGGTCTTAGCCACCCAATCTCGAAGTACATATGCTGAAGGCCAAAATCCATTAAATCGACAAATTAGAGCATGCTCCATGTAGTCAACATTGAGAGAGTCAGATTAATTTTTTGGCACACCAATGGATGGGATTTTCTCAATTTGATCCACAAGAAAGGCTAGCACTGAGAGCTCCTTAGGAGGCTGGTTCACAATCCCTAGCTTTAAGGCTTATTTTAAAAGATTTGGGCTGAGAGGAAGAGGGGCCACCCCTTCCTTGAGCTTTGCCTCACAATCTAGAAACTGGATTTATTACCGTGTTGTTTACTATGTCGTGCTCACTTAGTCTATTTGTATCCTAAAGTTGTTGGCCCTCATAAAGGAGATGCATAAGGCAGAGGGGATCTCGGTCTCTTCTTGAATCTTGGCTGCAAGGGAGGAGACCAAAATCGTAGCTCGCACTTGCAAACATAGTATCCCCCTAAGAGGGGTCTCACAAGAACTCAGAAAAACAAAAGAAATGAATCCCTGATTACAACTGGGGGGGAAGGTGGATTCAGCTTCATACAACTCTCCAAAACTATTTTCTGCTCATTATGACTGGAGAAAGGGCGAGCTTGCACCAAGCCTTTTAAAAGAAGGCCCTAGACCACTACAATGTTGAGAAATCTAGGGGATTTAGTGTTAAGAGATTTCTCTTCGTTAGTGATTGTTTGTGAATGCCTTTTAACTTATTTAGATTAAGATCTTTTTCTTGTTATATTATTAGTGTTCTTTCCTTATCAAATAGTAACCAATGCATAAACATAAATAGAAAGGAGACACAACAGGTAGGCTATGAGCCAGGGCCAAAACCTCTCACTCTTTGAGAGGAAAATCCACACAAATTCTTCTCATAGAGATTCCAATTGACAAATACCAAGACCAATGCCCTTGACCTATTTCACCACTCCAAGACCAAGACATAGTCGTATTCCTTGATCCTTTGATCTTCAACTCATAATCCCTATAGAAACATCCAAACATAGTGATTCATCACTGAACTTCATGTTATCACTACAACACCGAGTAGCACCAAGTGTTGAGAATTTAGGGGGCTGGTGATTAATTCAATTTCTCTTCTTGATAATTAATTATGAGCTTATTTGAGTTACTTATGTCTTCTCTTCTTTAGCTTATTTAGTCTTTCATCAAGTCAATTACCAAAATACAAAAGACACAAAGTTAGGCTCTTCGAGCCAGGGAAAAACCTCTCCCTCTTGGAGAGGAAAACCCACGAGAAATTATTCTTATAGATTTTCAAGATGACAAGTACCATGACCAAGAAATAGACCCTTGACCTATTAATGGTTCCAAGACAATTCCGTTGCTTCCAAGTCTTCCTTCAATACTGATCCCTCTTTTCTTCAACATCCTGCACTGATTTGCATCAACCTTAGAGAACTCGGTTTCTAAGTTCGTCTTCAGACACTTCTTATTGCTTATTAAAATATAGGAGACCAGATCATTTGAAGTCTCATTGTTCACTTGTCATGCATTTTGAGATGTGTAACCTTTCTGAGAGTAGGAAGGTAAATCTATTCATAGATTTACCTTCCTCCTTTACCCATAATTATACTAGCCCTTAGACTTATCATCACAGCAGATCGTTGAGCTTAACCCTTCGCATAACATAAAATTTGAATGCTTACAGTCATTATAATAAATAGAACACTGACCTTCTACTATTATTGAATTCATTACAATTTTGACCGCACTTCACTTGACCGTAGCTTCTTCATACTAATCCACATTCACTTATCCAGAATGCTACACAGAACAGATCCACACTTACTGCTTCAATTTGTATTTTAACCCAGAATTTATTATGAGGTAACTATCACAGGAATGTCCGCAATTCTTCCCTTTAGCCCACACTTTTCTCCTTCCTGAAATCCACACTTTTATGCTTCCTGAAATCTGCACCGTTTCTTGTCCGGAGATCCGCAATTCTTTGGTTCAAATGACCACAGAGTTGACTATATATATAGGCATCATGTCACTATTTTTAGGCCGACCCTTCAAGCTGATTGGAGGCTGACTAGATCACTGTGTATATAGGCCGACATCTAGTGCAATTATTCCATCATTTAATGAGGGTGAACATGACAAGGTCTTGGAGCATTTTGATGACTAGACTCTTCATATTTATGACCCTTAATTACATTTATAACTAGAAGACGAATCCTAATAGACATCAAGAAGAAGTCTATTGACCTATAATGAAATATTGCTCATGAAACCCATGAAGCAAGTACAACAAAAATACATTTTATTATATTTGTCTTCTCCTTTACATAAATACATAATTACATAGTCAATATGAAGACCGATCCTAGTTACACTTTTCAACACCAAGTAGCTTCGAGCATCTTAGCATCATAACATCAGTGAGCACAGTACCTAGAAGTGTCGAGGTTATACATTATGATATAGCACTTGGCACTGATCAACACTATAGCATAGAGTATTATTCTTATTAACACAGTACTGAGACCTTTCCTGAGATTTATGAGACTCCATGGTGTACTGCAAGCTCTTGTTGTGGTAGCATCGAACCACACATACTGAATCATAATGCAAAATGGCCTCGGATTTGCTTGGACCCATGCTCCCAAGGGTCCCAAAGCAAAGAAATTGGATCCTGAAGAAATGACGTGGACTCGGACAAGCAGGATTAAGCCTCTATGCTAAAGGAGAAGCTTCTAGAGGCTACTAAACCCACTCAAGAGGTAGCTAACTGCATTTTTTTAATTGTTTAATTATAGGAATTACAACAAGAAATTTTCCCATGAGGGACTTCCGTTGGCTTAGTTCTTGGGTTTGAATGGTAGATATTCTACCAAAATTGTTGACCTTTAACAATCAAAACCTTTATTTTTTGGAAATAAAAATGCAAGGAGAAATTAAGAGGAATTAGGCATTTATAAAGCTCTAAACCCCCTTCATTGAGCGCATGAGGCCTATTGGGGCCTTCTCGTAGACCCCAACTTGTTTTAAAAAAAGTAAAAATAGCTTTTCCAATTGTCTCGAGACTAGCCCTACTCTTTGGGGAGTGGTCAACATTCTCTAGACAACATGAATATGCAGATTGTGAGTGTGCTCTTGAAAACAAGGTTGTATGGGAGCACCTCCCCCCTATCGAACCCGCTCCTTGAGCGCGCTCCCTCGAACCCACTTTCGGAGCGGGCTCCCAGAGACAATTAGCGAAGTAAATAGTAAATACAACTAGCAACCTACACATACAGATCAAATAGTGAATAACATGCTCATAGACAAAGTGACACACGGATTTTCTGGACAACTATCCCTGGAAAAAACCCAATCTGGGAAAACTGGTGTAGCTAGCTCTGGAGGGTTTTCATTATTATGTAGAATCTAAGTACAACAATCCTGAGCACCAAAACTGGTTCACCCAACATAGAAATAAAAACGGTAGTAATACGCTGCTCTGAATCCCTCTACATCAGCCTAACTGACCTGCGTCGGCCTCTGCGCTGCTCAGTAAGGGTCCGCGTCACACTTGAAGGGCTTACACTGCCCCTGCGCTGCCCTGACTGGGCCTGTGTGGCTCTTGCTGCCTTTGCGCTACCCCTGCTGGGCTTTGGCTGGACTGCGTGGCTTTTGCTACCCCTGTTGCTCTGTCTGGCTGGAATTCTTAAGCAGAAAAAGCATAGGTAAGAAAGAAGGAACTGGCCAAAGGCAACGCATAACAGTCAGAAAAATTAAAGAAATGAAATGAAAATAGATCAATGTCCACAAATAAATGAAATAGCTCAATGGGACTAGAGAGTAAAAGATTTGACAATAGCAATAAGTGCTGATAGAATCAGTGAAGAGAACAGAGGAGACTAATTCATGAGGTTAAAATGTTGTATAATTGTTGGCACAAGAAAACTGTAGAATTGTTAGAGTAAATCTCTGCAGGTACCATTAGTTGGTGATCATCGATAATCATTTCATTTCATCAAATACCTTGATGAATGAGCCTTACAAGCTATTTTCGTAGACACACCCCACAAAATTTGTGTGATGGAAAAATATTCACACTATATTGAAGAAAACACCCACCAAATAAGGATGACATTTAAAATGGGGCAAGAAACAATAGAGAGATAGAAATCGAAAAAGTTAAAATGCTAGGGAAACATGAAAGAAACTAGGTAGCATGGTAGAAAGCACAACAAAGAAAATTATAAAAATGGAAAACCCTACAAATTAGCACCCATCCAAACATCACCACAATATTTTCTTCCAACTCTAAATCTCCAAATTCATCAAATTATATCCTGTATTCAAACCTGATCCTCTCTGTTAGCCATTCTGAAGATAAGGCTGAGAAATTACTACAGAACCATCACCTACATGTTGTCATGATCTTATTCTATGACCAGAAAACCTACTTTCGTGAAGACATGGAAAGGTAAACACTCTCAGCCAAGATTTTCCATACAGCCCAGGTTGAGAAACCACATATACATCACCAGTTTTTTCTCTTCAGATTTGTAACTTAGAAGAGCTTTGTCTGACCACCTTCGGGTTGCTCCTAGAGTCACCCAGGAAATCCCTCTCAACATCATCCTCTTCCATCTTTGTGTCACTATCTCCCTCTCTTACCCTTCTCTACCTCTCTCACTCCTCTCCCTCTCTCTCTCTCCATTCCTTCTCTCCCCTCTCCTTCAGTTTATCTCCATCTCTCCCTTGTGACTCCCCTTGTCTTGCCACCTATATCAATCTATGTATTTATTATTCCTTCTCATATATATCTATATTTAATATATATCATGACATATTAGGACCTACGATTGGGTTAATTACGCCTTGTTGGCAAGGTCAAAATCGTTAATATTCAATAGACAAAATGTAGATCAAATATTTCATCAACAAGAGGGAACCATACCCTATCTTCCAGGCTATGCCTATCAGTCGCTTGGCCTCTTCTTGCTCTCACATGAATGTAGTATTTCTTGGCTGGTACAGAAGAAGGTTTCGCATTATCAACTATTTGTTTGGGACAACTTTTACTTGTTTCAACATTGCTACATTCTTCAAGATTATCCTTTAAACCACCTTAGTCTTTTGTACTCTCTTCAAATTTGTAGTGATTTCCATTCCTCTCAGTCACATATGTTTCCTTGGTCTGTTAAGGGACAAGGTCGACAAAATTAGGATGTTTTTGCAATAAACAAGGGTATTTCCAGGACACATTCAGGTGGAGCAAGATTATAAGAGCCAAATTTCTCATGAATGTGGGACACTCGAGCTTAAGATTTTCTAGAGTAGTCATGAGGTGCAGTATGGTTATTAAGACTTCATCAGATGGCCATTCTCTGGACTTAAATTGTGTGACAACACTGTGTCTGAGTTTGAAACTGGAGATTGAACATACATTTGGTTTTATTGCAATAGTCATTTTTTTCAATAAATGTAAAACAATTGCTAACAAATACTATAAATTAATAAATAAAGAAGACATGGAAACAAGAAATAGTACTTACAAAATTGTTACATTGAGATGCAAAGAATAAGCAACTATTGTGCACAAACAGAGACCAATGAAACTATCATCTTAACCCCTAACCCCTTAAACACTAATTCCCAACCCATAACCCATTTAAACCCCTAAACCTATAAACCCCTTACCCATTTAACCCCTAAACCATAAACCTCTAAACCCTTAACCCCTAACCCATAACCAATTTAACCCCCTAAACCCATAGTAAACCCCTAACCCATTTAACCCCCTAAACCCTAAACCTATAAACCCTTAACCCATAACCCCTTAAACCCTAAAACTTTAAACCCTTAACCCTAACCCCTTAAACCCTAATTTAGTTAAAGAAGTTCCCAAAATATATGGGTCCATATGAGCTAGGTTGTGTCTCTTATGGAGGTAAGAGTTGTTGTTTTTGCTATGGGTGGATAGGGTTTGTTCTAAGACAATTCGAATAGAAGTATAATGCCATAGTTAAGGAGGTTTCCTAACATGTTCAATCCATAAGGTATGCACTTAAGACCGTGACAAATATGTGTACAAGAAGAGGGGTCGGGACCCTTGAAGAGAGGTTTATCTCTGCAATATATACCACAAATTTGGAATATGGTTTGCAGAAGTATGTGCGAAGATTGAAAATACAAAGGAAGGTGGAACCTGAGTAGAAGATTGGGTATAATAATTGTGGCATATTATGAGGAATGGATGGACATGAAGAGGAGTCGATTTTGGTGGATTGTCCAGAGCGTTTTGGACAGATATCTGAAGCAACCTATAAACAATTAGTCAATCGAATTTTAGTGGATGTTTTGTGACCCTAGTTCAAGCATATACAAAGTGTTAGAAGGATGATAAGAGGAGTAGTTCAGATTTGTTCATAGATTGGACAAAAAAGAAATTGGTACACAAAAATAGTGATTTTGAGAGGACTCAAATCACTATTAGGTGGAACTTTTGAAGATCCCTAAATGAGGGCAGTGTTGTGGGCACTAGATCAGTAAAATAATTGACCATGGTTGGGAAAATTAATGGTAGTCCAAGTACAGTTGGAGGGTTGTTAGATTACTATCAAAGAAGAGCCCCAAGTCTTGTGCTTGTGAAGGAAAACAAGATTGGTAGAAGGGTAGGTATATTGGGCCTAACGACATGCAAAATTTGAAGGACTAAGGAGTTGGAAATGAATAGATCACTCATAAATACAAGGTCTGTCTAGCCCTAATGCACAAGGAGTGAACCCTCAATATAAATATATTTTTTTTTAAACAAACTCAATTGTGTCAATGTAGAATACTATACATAAGAGGAAATAAAATGATATTATCCACATCAGTGCTTGAAATAACCTCAAATTAGCCATGTGTAGTGAGCCAAAGGGTGAATGTGGGGCACTATTAAAGTTACATCATGTTTAAATTCCTTTTACATTGTGAGTTTGTTCTCCAATAGGGTTGAATCATCATCACAAGGAAGCATGGCACAGTTTTGTTGGGGAGCGATTAAAGTTGTAACACAATTCAAGTGATTTACACCTCAAATGTAAATGACATCATTATATGTTTGTGTCAGGTTGTTAGATAGGTTATTTATAGACAATACATTCAATGTACTTGGACTTCATCTTTTTAGGGCCTCGACTATACATGGATTTGTATCAGGAACACTTCATGCAAATGAAAGGGGGCCTTTTTGTTTAACCACATACACTCAAGAGTATCAAATTTTGCCCTTCATATCTCCCTTGGTGCATTCAAAGTGGGTTTACATTCGCGTCGAGTTGAAATGAATCATAATGACCTTCCTCTTCTTAACAACATCTACTAGTGTTTCCATTTGTAGATGCCCCCATTTATTGTCTTTATCAACGTTTGGACGAGTCGTTATCTACATTCTTTAAATACATGTCTAGAATTTTTTATGAGGGAGGTACTTGGATTTAGATCTTAATATAAAGCCTTATGTGCCCTTCCCCTTTAGAAATCTTCCAAGGGGGTCACCTCCTTTTATATTGCCCTGCCTACTTAGGGCCAAATTGACAAACCAAGATTTAAAGTTCTTCAACTACCAAATTAGTGAGGCATTGTACCTCTTCTTGACCTAGACCTCAACGAGATACCAAATTAGTGAGGAATTGTACCTCTTCTTGACCTAGACCTCAATAAGACATCTTTCTTCAGATATAATTTAAGGATTTCCCACCATATATCACAAGTTGGATGTCATAGGATATGTTACCCCATTTTCTATATGGGTTTTTAGAGGATATTTTAAAATTTGATTGTCATCTCAACCCCTACGATTCCTATCACATTGATCATTTTTTATCTAAGGTATATGGATCTATATGTAATTCATGAATGTATCATTGGTTTGATGACACCTTGCCTTAGCCATCTAGGACACTATGTGTAGGAAGAAGTTCCTTTAGCTACCACATTTAGTTGGATATGTATGATCCATGTGTATATGATATTATGTCCAATGTGTACTATTTTTATTGTGTTCTCTTAAACACTATGTTCTAACTATTGATTGATTGACTATAAGTTTTAATCTGAGTTATTCCATGGTGTTTCATAATTTTTCTCAGAGAAGTGTGTCATCTTGATGGTTTGGATATATTATTGGTGATTTGAGTAGGTGCTATACATTGATCTTATTGTACCCCTTAATTCCTTTAATCAAAATTTATCCCATGTCTCTCTTAACAACACATGTGAAGGCCTTCTAATTGTGTATTTTTAAGCTCTAAACGAACTTCCTCAAAAATAAGAAACTAACTATACCTACTTAAATTTATTGATAACATTATTCATAGATTTAAAGATAATTTTCACTACCTTAAAGGTTGATAGATATTTCCGAGCTCATGTTCATTTTCGCTCTTTATATGAACATTATTACTTATATTAGAGAGATATAATATAATTTTGATTAATTAGGATTCTTACTTATATTAGATAAGTATAATATAATTTGGATTATTACTCTAATTGGTTTAACATTATTTTTACTCACATAAAAATAAAACTTGATGAAAACCTAACCGACCATAGCAATTTATTTGACTAACTATTAAAATCTAATTTGGTGGCTACTACAAAAATTAAATCAACCTATTAAAATTTATTTTCCCGCTGATTTTCTCCTTGCCAGGTCTAGTACAGAGTTTAGTGCTCCTTCTCTGCTCATAATTTTTATGATTTCGCACAGATTCCATACCCTTCTTTGACATTCAATTCTTCTATCCACTCTACTAGATTTTTAACCCGAACTTATTATATCAGATCTGGGTTCACTCTTTTTCGATCTTTATTTTAAATCTTCTTCTCCTGATTTGGGGCTTTCGCTGCAATTCGGAGTAGAAAAAAATGTTCAAGAAGTCTGAATTTGGCTATAGTAAACTATATTAATTTTTCATTTTCCTTCAGGCTTTACCTTCTCGCCTTCATCCAAGAGGCTCGATTGATATTGCCACTATGGTGAAAATCCCACCAGTCAAGTAGAAAAATAGACTGGTCTTCGTGGGATGGATGGCTGAGATCCCTGGCTTCACCAACGAATGAGGTAAGGATTGATGGATTGAGGAATGAATAGATAAAGAGGATGTTCTAATGTGGTCTGATTAGTAAGTATTAGTAAGTAGTCGAGCTTCATCTATTTTATTTGTGTTTTCAGTGGTTATAGCTTCTGTATATGCACGTTCATACTCTTCTAGGGCTCTACTACAACCTCTTAATGCCTTCGGAAATTTTCCCATAGAGTATTAATCTTAATGCACAACCGATCCGACCATCCAACCGAGGTGTTCGCTGCCCGACTGGATAAATTATGGGCATTCGCCTAGCATTGGTGGGATTAACCTTTCCATTCCTCAGTGCTTTAATCTATTAGGGGTTAATGTTACCAGGTCGGCTTGCTAATCCTTTCGAGTTCTCCAATAACTTTGATACAAGGGTGTCCACCATCATGTACTGTCCCTCATCTTCTTGGATTTCTACATGAGGGAGCTGGACGAAGCGGATATCTAGAACCTGTGAGGACTTTATGCATTCAGGATCGAATAACATCCATTTGCATGTAATGAACGCAATGGTGAATACATGGTGTGCTGAGAGGCGCTGGGAGAACTCGGTGAATGGGATAAGATGGCCCATTCCTCTGCTAGGAAAAATGGTGACATGAGGCTTTCGGCTTCCCATTCTCACTGCACTTATCTTCACAGGATGACACTGCTGCAGCTACGCTTCACGACAGTTGCCTGCCATTAGCATTTAGCATGGATCCATGTATCATCCACATATGGAGACAAAATTGCACTCTTAGAGAACTCTGATAGGGAGAGTCTGTATGGATACGTTTGACAGGTATTTTTCTGATCTTATTTCTATGATTTTTATTGTTAAAATTTCAAAGGATTTAAACTTGTATACTGAATTTTTCTGATCTTATCAATAAATTTGTTTGTCTCAACTTAATTTTTTTCCTCTTTGACTTGCAAAAAAGGAATGTCATGCAATACCTGACTACGCCTTACCTCTTCTCTAAACAGGTCGATCTCCCCTTACTTATAACAACTTGGAATCATTCCACTCAAACGGTCTCTATGAATGACACACAAGAGGTACGAATCTATTTAGGCTATATGGCTTATTCCGGGGTTTTGGCCAATCTAAAAATGATTTTTTTCATTGTGGAAATGCTATTTGAACTGGAATATGAGAAAAACAAGCATGACCAGCCTCCCCATAGCAAGTTATTGTTGTCATAAATTTTGCATGCAGTAAATTGTGTCTATTATAAACCCTAATTAATAATAGCAATCATTAAATTAAAAGTATCATGTATTTGGGATCTAATTGAGCATTTCTAGTACTATCTTATCCCTCTATACTTAGCCATAGGTCCTTCGAATTTCTTCCCTCATCTAACTCGGATCCCGACCTTATCGAATAATATCCTTGGAATTTGGTGTGTATTTAGTAGAATCCTTGAAAGGTATTTAGCCTAATAATTCTCGGGTTACTTAATCTCCAAGATTTTCTGAGATAGCCTCCATTGTGGGGAAATCCATCCATAGAACAACAGAGGAGCAACTACTAAGGTGAAAGTGGTGACTGATCCCTATGTTTCCCTTGAGCTAGAGTACTTAGTGAAGCTTTGCACTAAGGTGTTACATTTTGCTGTAGCAAGCCCTGAAGAATCCTATTTTACCCTAAGTACTATACTTGGAATGAGGGGATTGCCTAGTGGGTTTCCCAAAGATATGTATTTCAAGGAAACAAACAAGAGAATATAAGCTCCCTTTTATATATTTTTCCGCTTTCTGTTCTACTGTTGTAATTCTTGTATATATAAGATGTATTTTTCTATTAAAAAAGAAGGTCTACACAAACAAATCCATTAACAAAACCAAGAAGAGAGTAATTGGTCACTTGCTTACATATGGCACCCTGAGTGAGATAAACCCTCCGTAACATCATTGAAATTTGATACTAGTCATATGCAAATAGAAATCATAAAAGATTATGTTTAGACAAATAAACCAATACAATAAGAAGAGTAAAAGGAGACTATTTCGATATCATGGACTATAACATGGACTCCAAATGAATCTGAATCCCATCCCATAGCCAACATACTCACAAAGTGATAAATAGGAACTAAGCTATTTTAAAACAGTAAAAGGGAGGATCACTAACCTTCAACTTGCTTGTATTTAAAATCCCTTGGATAAGCAGGCACCAATGCATTTGCTACCAATAGGATATGAGTGATATTCAAACTCTTTTTAAGGCTGCTCCAACAAAACCAAGAAATAGTCCTTGCAGAACAAATAAAAGGTTACTTTTGTCCCATATATGCCCAAAGCTTGAAAGTGGTCTCTTAAAGAATTCCATTTTTAGTGTCCTTTTATTTCAACATTGACTTCCTTTCCAAATCAGAGACAACATACAATATGTATAGTGTTTCTCATAACAACGTCATGAAAAATGGAAAAACATTTCACCCATAGTAGTTTATTAAGACAGAGTAACAGACTTGGACAGCTAAAAGAAATTCTTACTAAGCATTAAAATTTAAAAGCCATCGATTCGTTTCCAAAAGGATGGTCACTTGAATGTTATCACTTAGAATCTGTGGACAGTACAGTAGTGCTAGAATATAAAGTTTTATCTGCAATAAAGTCACCATAGTGATGGAATAAAGTAGGATTCATAACATAATGGAATATTGTCCCATATATGCCCAAATCTTGAAAGTGGTCTCTTAAAAAATTCCATTTTCAGTGTCCTTTTATTTCAACACTGACTTCCTTTCCAAATCAGAGACAACATACAATATGTAAAGTGTTGCTCATAACAAGGTCATGAAAAATGGCAAAACATTTCACCCATAGTAGATTATTAAGACAGAGACATTTTCCTGAGATCATCATTTTCCTGAAGTGTGTTTGACTGGTGCAGATACTGAGGCAGCTATGATAGTGATTGGAAGGTTACTGTAAGTCCCGGAAATAGAGATTTGTATCCTATAGCAGATTCTAGTTTTTAGAGGTATTTAAAGAATATTATCTGTGCACAGGTGAAATTAGGTCATTGGTGTATAAGAATTTTGGTTAATTTTCTGTGGTACTGGGGACTCTCTGATGGTTTGCTGAATTCTACAATAATATTATTAGTCCATGTACTGTGCTATAATGATTGACAAATGTGTAGTGATATTTAACATGGAACATATCGTATTGTGTAATTGAAAAAGTTGACGATTTTATTATTGAATGAGCAAAGGAATTTTATTTGGAACTCTAGATACCTGAAACCTTAAGTCAAATTACCCTAGAATACTACAATATTGACATCCTTTTCTATATTATAGGCCTTTTCACTATTTTGAGATACTGTGTAAAAGGAAGTGCTTGGCTGTGAGGCTTATCTGTCTAATCTTAGGGTTAGATATATTTTACAATTTGATTAAATGGTTTATTATGTGTATTACAAGGTTTCGAAATTCCATTAGTTTGTTATTTTTACACCTCTTTTAATGACGCAAAGCCTTAGTTCTCAAGTTATGATTATAAATATCTATGGATCTGATTTTGAAATATTTGTTTAGCTAGACAACATGCATGTGATTTTCAAGTGACTGGTTTAATTGGTACATTGGACAAACTATTTTAAAACATGCATGTTGCAGGATTTAACCTCTATAATGATAAGTTTGCTGATCAGATTTGCAGTCTATAAGGAGAATTTTGTGAGATTCTGATATTTATGATGAGTTCTGGGTGATTCGACTGCCATGGGTTTTCAGCGTTCATGCATAAATGGCATGCCAGATAAAAATTAAGTTGTCTAGTCAAATATACAAAGTATAATAAAAGGTTCACTGTTTAAATTTTAGCTTATGCCTCTTGTACTATGCAGGGAAATCTCTTGTTAATCAAGGAAAGTCTTCAGATGTTAACTCTTATTTTTCGAAGCCTAATTTAATAGTCAATAAAACTTCATAAAAAAGATGGCAATATATGTGCAATGGTCGAAGATTAATTGCTCAAATTCACTATTCAACTTCCCTTCAAGTAGTATGTTCCGTTGTTTTGGTGAGTATCTTTTTATATATATTTCCATTTGTTTAATGGTCTAGCTAAGTTTACACACATTTGACCTCATCCTTAATATTTTTCCATTTGAATCATATTTTTGGGTCTTCTCTCTCTTGGTTGTGAATGATATTCACTGTGTCTATTTGATCTGTTGAAATTTCGATTGTTGGAGTCTCACTACCACACACCTCTCTCTATTTTTTTCTTTCTAAAAGTAATGGTTGTTTAATAACTGTGGCAACAAAGGCATGATTTATTTATGAATATTTGCTTTTCCCTTGAAGAGAGCTAGGTGCTCCACATAACAACAAACCATTCAACATCAGTCAGCGGTGATAAGCAAGGCTCCTGTCCAAGGTAAGAAACCTCTATTTCTATTGCATTATATCATAATGCATTGGTTTGTTTCTCTATAGTTTGTTTCAGCAGGAGTGTTATCTGTATCTCCATTTGATTTGTTTTATATTATCATATGAGAGTGTGTACATGTCTATATGGAAATTCTATACCAAATCCTGCATTGTATTTTTGTTCAAATTATTAGGAGACAAGAATTGCTAGCATGCACTAGGTTGCATTCTCTAGGAGATTTCTTTTGTGAATACAAATTGAGTTTAGTGCCTTTAATCATTTAATGACATTTCACTGTGATCCTGATGTACAAGTTGATGTTATCTATCTAGGCCTTCTATTCCTTAAAGGTATTGACTACTGCATAGCAGTAATCTAGTTGTTAGAATTTTGTTAATTAAACTATGATTCGACAGTGAGCCCTTTTATTCCATTATCTTTTCATTTTGATCCTTCATCAATAAACCATTCTATTTAAAATATATATGAATGCATGATAATGCAATTAAATCAGATGAAAAAAAATTAGGAGTGATGTGGTAGGCCTCTTTGCTCCCAAGGTTCATCAAAGCTTGATGCTGAGCAATGCAAGGAAATAGAGGGTCTGTCCAAACTCAAGATCCAGGATATCAAGAAGTGTTTGGTGAATTTGAGTGCAGATAGGAAGTCTCGAATTGTACCCATTTGTATCCTAAAGCCATCGATTCGTTTCCAAAAGGATGGTCACTTGAATGTTATCACTTAGAGTCTGTGGACAGTACAGTAGTGCTAGAATATAAAGTTTGATGTGCAATAAAGTCACCATAGTGACTTAGGAGTGGCAGGTGCAGGGGTGGCTATTTACAACCCTAGAGGACCACAATAATTTACAATAATTTACTAAAACCCTAGAATTGTTTTAAGGTCCTATGTTGTGTGCAAGGAAGGTCAAAAAAATGGTGGTAATTGGAGATTCCATGGTGGTAATTCAAGAAATAATCAAGCATTCAACAACAAGACCTTCCAACCATGTCCAGATTGCTAGACAGGATTCATAGCATAATGGAATATTGTCCTTTGTCATCAAAACTCTAAAGAAAATGACATGAAAAAGAGAGGTGTTATTTTGTATCAGGGACAAATGACCAAAAATTAGGGAAAAAGCTTTTCACATTAACTTCCATCACAATTTTACTAATAAACTACAGTTTGAATGTGTTAAATTTTGCTAATCCTGGCAACCTGACTAATTATTTCCTGCCAGAATATTACGCAGATCTACTGAATTGAAAGCACAACTAATATTTTATGATCCAAATGGATTTTACAAACCCGAAAAACGTATATCTTCAAAAGTTGATGCAAAGGTTTCTTCAAACGGACGTCGTGTGAAATAGATGTTCTTCAATAGGTCTGCTAGATATATTCACTGTACAATAAACTCAATATTGTTCCTCTCAAGACTTCTCTGTAATTATATTCCAAAAACAAAGATCTGCAGGTCTGAATTTGTCTTCAAAACTGCCACTATAGATCCGAATTACAAGACTGTTGCAAGGTCACATATTTCACCACAGGTCTAAATTAGAAGGGTCAGAGTTGCAGAGAATAGTCTGAGGTCCGAGCTTCTGGAAAGGATAAAGTTACAGGCCTGTTAGGACTGAAATTTCAGGCTTTCATAGGGCCAAAATTTCACACCTGAATTCAGCTCCGAAAAAAATTATTTCCACAGGTGAAAATAGGTCTGCAAGAGATATATCCTTCTAGCCCAAAACGTTGTAATTATGATCTCACTTTTAATCTCCTTGGCCTCCTGTTTTATCTCTGAATTCTCACTGCATTTTTCACCGAAATTTTCATTTCAAAATGATGAGCATGAATAGTTATTTATAGCTGTTTGTGTATGAACTGAACATTCGTGTCTTTTGATTAAGGAGCTGACATACTGATTTGAGCCGACCTGTTCATCATTTTTGGCATTTATTTAAACCAATTTTAAGACTGATACATGGACCAATTTTATGGTTAAGTCTAGGCCTCAGCGCTTGATAGGAACACCATACAATATAGTGGTACTTGTTGTATATTCTGCTGTAGTGCAGACCTGTTTTAACACCTCCTTTGCTGAACACTTGATAGTTGTAGGGGATCGACCAAATTATGTTAGATCCCTCCTTTGTGGCTCAAAGACTCTTTTTGTCATATAAAATTCTGCATGTCAAAGCCTCTCTGCTCCTTCACTTCCCACAGGACATTGTCAAAGCCTCTCAGCCCTCCTGCATTCATATAGATCACCAAACAACACATATGTTACCTGAAATAGTAGTGCTCTAGACCTCCACAAACAAACATACATATACAGAAAAAGAGAGATTTTATTCCTAAGTAGTGGTCATTATAGGGCTCTAGTTAGCTGGATAAAACATGCATGCAGAATAGAAAAGGCAAATTTTCACCATGGAGTGTGTTGTTTCCATCATTCTTAGGCATCTGATATGTTTTCCCATTTAGTGTGAATTCTCCATCCTTGATACGGTTGGCTACACGACCCACCAAGGCACCAAAGTAAGGTCTACTAGAGCTCATTTTCTGCATTAATAAAAAATCTCATATTCCCCATGGTAACACATACATTTGAGATCCATTCCAATATGTGAGTATAAACTGTAAATTTATCTTAAAATTATAGCATATGATGGCAGTACTAATTTCCAAAGGGAAATGCAAATACATACCATGTATGAGGCAATATTGTCATAGACAATAAGTACGTCTGCTAGATTGCCTGAATGCATAAATACCAATACTTAATGAGCTAGCTCCCTCTGAGTAAATGATGGTAAAGCAGTTGAAGGGTAGGGTTTAGGGATGATTACCTTTAGCATCAAGGAGAGCGAGGGAGACGAGGGTAGCTCCCCAGTTGGTTAGATCTATATATAGATCGCCTCTTCGAAGTTGAAAGAAACTTGGGGCATTGATCTTTTTGTAGGGATGACCATAATGAGCCAACTTGCCTTTCCCTTCCAAATTTCTGGGATTCAATTCCCATTTGTGCCCTTGACTGCTAGCATGGAATTTGCAGAGGTGAATGAAAACCTGAATGCACCAAAAATGCAAGAGAATGGATGACGCTTTCACCATCATCGATTGATTGACTGATCAAGGGATGGATGGATAAGCTAAAGTAGAACATTCAATGATATATATAGAGAGACTCACATAGTCAATACTAGACTAGGGTGTGTCTGTATGCCTTAAGATAAGGTCACTGTGTAAGACATAACATGGATTGTGTGCAACTATAGACAACCCATGCACTGTGGCTACCAAAAAATGTAATCTTTGGAATCTAAACATGTTACATTTTTGAGTTTTTGTCTTATTACCCCAGATTTGTTTTTGGCCAAATCTTAATTTTGTTATTTAAAATGGAATTTTGAGTACATATATGGATTCAACAACTTGAAAAAACCCTAGAGCAGTACATTTTTGTTGTTTGTAGATTGAAGGACCTAAACTAATGCAACGTGGTTTTGTGGATGCCATTTCTAAAGTTGGGCTGGCCAAATTCCTTTTTGACCTTTCTACCACCTATATAACCAAGTAATTTTCTATCACTTGTATAACCTTGCCCTTTTATAAAAAAAGAGAGGTTCCTAAACTCAAAAAATTGGCTTTTCCTGGCCATGGGGAAATTAGAATGTTGAAATTCTATAACCTTTTGGATGATTAGAAGATCCAATTTTGCCATTGCTAGACTGAAATAAGTTCAAATTGCGGTTTTGGGTGTAAAATGTTGGTCAGTTGAAACCCATTTATCAACTGCACTGTCTCAGTAAAGCCTAGATAATATCTAAGATGAGGAGGCTAGACCTATTTCAGGGTGTTGTACTCAAGCTAACAGTCAAACATAAGGTTATGCATATACATGTGGTTCAAGGTCTCCTTTTCCTTACGTTATTCTCTATGAATTAAGGAATGTATGTTGCCAAGGAGGAACACATGCTGGTCTAGGATCTGATACAACCAACAAGTTACTAGGAACACCCAATCGATTACTAGGATCTGATACATGCTTTAGATTGCTAGGATCTAGTCTAGGAACACCCAACAATGAGAGGTATATCCACAAACCGCTCCAAGTAAGATATGAAACGGGCTCTTGAAATGCCTCTGAATACCAAAGCACTCCAATGTTTATAATGACACATGATGTCCAATTCAAATGCTACCTAAGGATTTCACAAAGGTTCTAGTGCCTTTGTTCAAGGGTTCGTTGTATGTTTCCAAGGGTTTCAAAAAAAAACTTTCACTAGATATTAACATCCCTTATGATATTTTTTACCACCACCATTTCTGCCACAAAATTTTTGTAAGGTGAAGACACATGAACATTTAAATTAGTTCATGCTTGAAGGAAAGATGAACTGTTCTGATTGATGGGTATTTAGAGTTTTATTTTTGGCTATAATTTGCATACAATGACCCTAGATGTAGTCACAAACAAGTAATAAATATTATTGTTGTTCACAAGGCTGAAAAGTTGTCTGAAATCCCTCAAATTATCCCACAAGAAGCTTCCCAAAAACCCCACATCATTGTTGGAAACATTTTTTGATTGCACCTGTATTTTTATACTTGTTTTCATGCTGCCCTATCTGTCCAAACATTGGTATCAGAGCCATAATAGTGCTGTCATTAACCCTAGTTCTATTTGTTGGTGAAAATTTACCATAGTTGGAGGTATCAACCATTGGAAAGACCAACACTATTGGGTTCCAGAGAACCACCAATCAAATGATATATCTACTGTTGTATCTTCTGTTTAGGGTTCTTCACATGCTGCCATCGAATCTGCGGTCATTTTCTTCTATATATCATCTTCATATTGCCTCATAATCCTACAAGAGTATGTTACATGACCTCACATCCTCCCAGCAAAAGTTGATCTTATATGCTGATTTATATTTATGCTTGGATGGTGATCTGTTTGCTTTGTTTGGAGACCATGGAGGATGACAACATGCTACTAAAAACGGTTGTATTATAACAAGATTATTGATGTCAAACTATTCATGGAGGCTACCACCAAATACTGCAATAAGGGAGACTTTCCCATGATATTTTTGGAACCTTAAAACCATGTTAAAATTGTTTGAAACATGAGCCCTAAAACTAAAACAGATGCTACAACAAAATCACTATAATGTGATGGAAGTTATATTATAGGAATTCTCTACTGCTGCTCATACGCTGTCTGAAATAATCAGGTTGAAATTTAGAACCTAACTATCGTTGGTCTAGTATGCAAAATCCAATTCCTGGCATAAGGCATATGATGAAGCCATTGGCTAGGTTACATGTTGGCAGTGTATGTTATGTTGATCTATTACTTTTTATTTTGGTTAGAAACTAGGAACTTCACCACAACATCATACCAATATGTAAAATCTAAATTAATTGTTGTGAGACAACTAGCATCTAGGATATTTGTTTCTATCCCATACTTTGACATCAACATCTAAGTTGTATTTCCTGTGCATGTGTTGAATGGAGTAGCTATTGTGGCATCTTTATGATTGTCCGTGTCAAACATACTATTTTGACATGTCTTCTCTTTTTTGGGGAAGGTATTGCTACATTATATTTGCTAAGGATGCATGTTCACCAAGACAAGTCAGATACTTTAAAATGTTGGATGTGTTTTGTATTATTGTTCTAGAACATATTCTCTTTGTCTTTGTTTTGTATTATTGTTTGAGAACATATTCTGTTTTTCTTTGTCTTTATCTCACACATTGTTTTAGGATATTTGAGTGTTTTAGGTTATTTAGGTTTTTGGCCCTGAAATTAGTGATTGAAATGCCAAATAATCACTTTATAATTGTGGATTTGCTTGTCTATTTGAGTTATTTTACATAAGAAATCTTTATAAGTAGATCTTAAGTAGATATTCTACCCTTAGCTCTATTTCAAAGTGTTGTAAGAATTTCTGAGGACCTCTTCTATTCCTTGACTCGAGGTGGTGGATTCCCTATCCTGCTGAGGCCTTTCTCTTTCATCTAGTCCTTCATTTTCCATTGAATCTGATTCAAGAGATTCTCCCACTGGATCTCTCTTGGGGGATTCTTGTGGTAGTAGTCCATGTATCATTTTTAAAAGTCTAATTCTTCCCTTCACCTACTTTTCATAAATTTCATAACCATTAGGTAGGGACCTCCAATGTCGATGGTGTTTTGTTTGTTTAGTAAAAGATTGTCGAGACTTTAATTTATTGAAAGTTGTAGAATTTACAATCTATGAAGTTTCAAGATATAATTTTTAAAAGTCTAATTCTTTAAAGGGTGCTAGCTCAATGGAAGAGCACCTGCTTTACAAGCAAGAGGTTGGTGGTTCGATTCCATCATGACTTGATATTCATATATAGGTAATGATGAAGATCAGTTTTTGGTGACGGATTCTCTTTTAACCATCACCAATGAGCTTATGGTGACATTTTTCGACCCTCACCAAAATATGAAATGGTGACGGTCAACGAACGCCACCATATATACGCATCAATAGTGACGACCATTAAAGGTCTGTCACCATAAATTGTTGTTGTTGATATGAAATGGTGAGGGTCACTATTTGTCATTATAGTCATTATTCGTGACGGACCTTGATGTCACCAATGAGTTTATGGTGACGGTCAATGAACGTCGCCATATATATGCACCAATAGTGATGGACATGAAAGGTCCATCACAAAAAATCGTCGATGTTCATATGAAATGGTGACGGTCACTATCCGTCATTATAATCAATATTCGTGACGGACCTTGAATGTCACCACAACACATACTTTTGGCGACGCCACCTTTGGTGACGTTCAGGTTTTTGGTGACGGAGGCTATTGTCCATCACCATTGCCCATATGAAATGGTGACAATCACTATCCGTCACTATAAATAATTATTGGTGACGGACCTTGAATGTCACCACAACACCTATACTTTCGGCGACGCCACCTTTGGTGACGTTAGGGTTTTTTAGTGGCAGACTACTATTATATCCATAGGCCCAGCCTCTTGAAGTAGTGAGCGGTCTACTGTTGCGTCTTTATAAGTCGATATTTGTGACGTGTCTTTCTTCATTTTCTCCCATTCTTTACAGAGCTTTTTTCTCCAAACATTTCGAGGGCTTTTAAGCACTTAATGTCACACCTCCCATTTACACAATTTTTTTTTTTTCTCCAAGCATTTCGAGCTTTTAAGCATAGGTTTACCATGAAATCCTAATTCTCTAAACATGATTCCTTTCATCATAATATCATAACCTCAAGAACTCTCTATTAACTTTCTCTTGTCTTATGTTATTCTAACTCCAAGTATGGAGTGAAATTATATCATTTTATTTTCTATAAAGGTCACATATATCACCTATATTTAACCTTTACTTGGATGTTTATTTTCTCTTGGCCTTACGGTCCTCTCGCATACATTATATACGATGGGTTTGGAATTTGTTATGCCTACGAGCATTCTTGACCCTTTGTAAATCTACATATCCATGATTTTCCCAATACGTATATGTATCCCCTTTGATAGTGATTACAATTGATTTCAATGCGCATATTATTATATGACTCACTCTTCTTATACGTTTGGCGGTCAGATGAGGTGGAATTCATAATTAATTTCACATCTTCGTTGATATGATAGCATATCCCTGTACATGAGATTTTTAATGTGCAACTTGATTTTTCTATCGATTTACATGCAGAGCGTGTAGTTCAACTCGATTTGAGGTACTGTGTTCATGGCGATGGGGTAAGTCTTCTCCACATCAGATTTTATGATACGTATGGTTGCGTTGAATGGTTTATACTGGTTTCCGTCCCATTCTTTCATTCACGTGGTAGATCCACATTGATATGGTATTACCAGCCGGGCTTACTCGGCTTAAATGGCACTTTTCTGTATGCAACCAGGACGCATGAAATTTATTTCGGGTCTTGGCGCCATTAATGTGTATACGACTGGTTTAATTGCACTCGTCAACTTTTGATCCGTGGCTCCTCTCTTGTGATGTTGCCAAGTGGACGATGGCGATCATTTCGTATTAGGTTTTCTGGGTCTGTTGAATAATTATATAAGCCTTTGATATTGTGGAGAGATAGTTTTCCGCGTTCATCATTTGTTTGTGTATCTCTTCGTCTGCCAGGTCCTTACTCTTCAGAGGGTTTACTGACCTCATTTCAAGAAGGATAATTCTAGCGTGCCTATTCCACTGCGACGCTACTGGGTAATCGTTTTTACCTTCGTTTGTTTTTTTCATTTTGCTTTAGAGATCAGGCTCGTCGCTCAGAACTTGCCATACTTCGATTCTGAGGGAGTCTGCGAATGTGAATAAGATGAATGCGTTTCGTTCTAGGGTTTTGGTTATAACCTCTGTGAAAAATTTTCATTGTATTCCATTTTCGATTCATTGTCGACTTTGTTCCTCTGTCGATTTCATTGAATTAATTGATTTTGTTAATAATGTGTAGCGTTCCAATCTACTTGCTTCGCCTCACTTCTGGAGAACGACAGCCGTTCCCTTGGACGTTGTGAGGTTCAGTTTCCCTCCTACCTATACCTATATGTTTATTTCCTTCTATTATTACCCTATAGAGTTTCAATTTAATCGATACTCTATTTACAATGTTTGAATTTCAGAGAGCTCGTCGGAATCGAGATTCTTGGTTCCCAGGTAATGCCTCGTTGTTATGAGCATTTTCTCCATTTGAACGTTTTCCTAGCAATGGTGCTATTAACTAATTTCCGTCTTGACTTGTTTTGTTTTCCACAGGTAACGAAGATTCATTCGTATGTCTTGAACGCAATCATGAGACCTTCCATTATTATGGATGTTAACATCATCTTCCTTGACGTTTCAGGTCGGTATGCCTGTGGGAATACTACTACTCTCTCATTGAGTTGTTTCGTCTGATGTAGAATCATTCCTCTCTTATGATTTTACACAGTGTTCGTTGAGGAACGAGACTCTGTCAGAGTCAGAATGTTAATATGTTTCGTTCATATGTTGGCGCTCTTTTAAATTTGTTTTTATTGGCCTAAGGTTTTCGATTCCCAGACCCTAGACTGATAGGCTCAGCATGTATTGTGACTTTTGTATATATATATTCCCTATTCTCTTATGTTGACCTCGTTATACTGACGCTACAGCTTAACTTTATATGGACTGTCTCCTGCTACCTTGCATGGAGTGATTCGTGTATACGATTTAACACAATGGAATTAATCCTTGTTTAATTTGCTTATCATAGTAGTGAATGTATCTGATGTAATTCTCTGTAGGAATAATGTTGTTCAATGTGTACTAGACTCCTCAGTTACTTATGTTCTGCATGACTCTTTTAAGAGACTCTCTGAATTTCGGGGGAGTCATATTTCATTTTAACTTTTCTTTTGATATATTTCGTTCATTAGTTTCTGTAGCTAGATATCTCTACACTTGTACTAGTATCATGGCTAACAGTCTCCCTCTACTCATTTTTACACTAAAATTATTTTACTAATGTCTGTCTATACATATAATTGCATGCATAGCTTTGTGAGTCCATTCTCATTTATACATATAATTAATATGTATGAAATACCAGGACTATATTATCGTAGGTTTCTATACTCTTCCGGTTTTCCATGTTATATATTTCTAATTGGATCTTCTTTTCATTTTCTTATAGCTATTCACAGCTCTTGCATACATGGATCTCTGGTTCTAGGTATTTCTGTGGAGCTGGTCATGGTTTGGGATTCCTTCCCTTGCTACTTAGTTACTTGTTACAGCATTGATGTTTTCTATTCCTCCATTCGATCTTGGCCAAGGGAAATAGTAGTTACATTAACTGTTAATGTGTATATTGTGGAAAGTATTACAACTCTCTGCTCTTTACTTAATAATTACTAAATAATTAATTCTGCACTCTATGTATTTTCTTTCTCACTGCTCCATTTTTCACAGAAACAGATTAAAGTTACAATTTCATGCTTCATAAGATATTATAAATACCCAGCTTTTACCTTAGGGATTTGTTTAGAGACTTTGGAGAAATTCTCTTTGACTTATCTATTCATGTTCAGAATTATGTGCTAATAGAACAGAAGAAATTCACAATAACTATCTGTAGAGAATGTGTATCCTCAGATTTAAACCAACCTTGGTTTAGACTTTCTGTTGGATTCTACTTTACAGAATTTTTCTCTACAGCCATACAGAATTATCAGGTGACTGCCTTATGATTAATTCTGTTAAATGTAGAAATAATAAATCTAATACCCTATAAATCAATTTTTTTATATGTAGCCAATTCATACCACAGTAATTAGAAATACAATTTAACTTAGAGACATACCACTCATGCAGTCGAACAACCTCCCAACCTTAGAGTCCTTCTGTCTCCCAGAACTCACCCCCGAGCTAAGATCACCTCCTAGAATAGACCAGCCACTAATCTGTTTAGGAGCAGCTTATTTAAGCTTTTTTTCCCAAAGCCTGTTTCTAATTCTGCGTCCAGAATATCAGGATGCTTTTCTTCCTGTTTGCCTAGGCTTCCCATTTTTGGGATTCTTTAAAGCTGTTTTTATGCTTTCCTCAGCTTTTCCAGCTTTTTACCTCTTCCCAAGTACTTTCCTCATCATTGGGGAAATTTAGATTCTCCCTCAAAATCTAAATTAGAATAATTTCTTTCAAGGATTTTTTTGAAATATTATTGGGAATAGTTGCCTTATCCATCCTCATGAATTTAGCAAGTGATCTCATAAATCTCATTTTGGTCAATCTGCACACAATCATTTTATTCATTTCCTCAAATTAAATACTTAATTACATTCACCAAATACTTATTCTTTGGGGTCCACTCCCCTTAGGACTAAAGTTCAAATGTCTAGTTTTTGAAATTTAAACACATAAATTGGGGGGTGTTACATATTCCCCCTCTGAAAATAAACACCGTCCTCGGTGTTGTTATTCAACTACTAGAGTTCATTTTTCAAACAAAAATGGATATCTTTCCATCTTTTCAGCTTCTCTTTCCCAAGTAGCTTCTTCAGTAGTAAAGTGCTTCCATAGCACCTTTACCCTTGCTACTGTTCTGTTTCTCAATTCAATTTCTTCCCACTCCAATATTTGAAGCGGTTCTGGCAGAAACTCCCCTTCTGGTTCCACCTGTACAACATTCCAATCAACTATGTGAGAAGCATCATGCACATATATTTTTAATAACGAAACATGAAACACATCATGAACTCTAACATGGGGTGGTAAGGCCAGTTTGTAAGCCACTGGTCCCACCCTTTCTAATATTTCAAAAGGACCACAATATCTAGGAGCCAGTTTTGCACAAATTCCAGCATAAAGTGTGCTCTTTTTGGGTTTAATACGCAAGTACACATGCTCCCCTACTTTAAATTCTCAATGCACTCTTTTCTTATCAGCATAGTTTTTCTGACGATCTTGTGTTGTCTTGATGTTTCTTTGTATCTGTTTGACAATTCTTTCCATCTCTTGTAAAGCATCTAGTCCCAACATTAATTTATCCTCTGGCTGGCTCCAGCTCAAAGGAGTGCGACATTTCCTCCCATACAGTGCCTCAAACAGACTCATTTTAATGGAGGATTGGTAGCTGTTATTATAGGCAAATTCAGCTAAGTGAAAATAATCTTCCCACTTTGACGGTCTATCCATCACATACATTCTCAGCCCTTCCTCCAAAATTTGATTTTTTCTTTCTGTTTGACCATCTGTTTGAGGGTTGTAAGCAGTACTAAAATTCAATTTAGTACCCATCCCTCCAAACAGTCGTTTCAAAAAATTTTCTTTAAACTTAGCATCTCGATCAGAAAAAATTACCTTTGGAACCCCATGGAGTCTTACTACCTCCTTCAGCAACACATTCGCTACTTGAGCTGTCCCAAAGGTAGATTTCACTGGTATAAAATGTGCAGCTTTTGTTAAAGTGTCCACTACCACCATTACTGAATCATGTTGATGTTTGGTTTTAGGTAATCCTGTTATGAAATCCATGGAAACGGTGTCCCACTTTCATTCTGCAATTGGTAAAGGGTTAAAAAGACCCGCCAGGTGCTGATGCTCAACTTTGACTAGTTGACATTCCATGCATCTACTTAAATATTCTGCTACATCTCTCTTCATTCCTGGCCAGAATAACTTCTTTTTCAGGGCTGTTAACATTTTATGATATCCTGGATGTCCTGCATATGGCTGTTTGTGATATTCATCCAAAATTTCTCTTTTCAAGGACTCCACCTTTGGAATGTACAATCTGCCCTTATAGCAGATCAGCCCCTTTTGGTTTTGAGTGAAATCAGTTTTCTCCTTTTTCTGAATTTTTCCCAGGAGTGTTTCATAATTTGGATCTTGGGTTGCTGCCTTTTCCACCAACTCTTCCACATCGATATGAGCACTACTTCCAATGCTATTGATATTCTGACAAGCATTTCTACTCAATGCATCAGCAATTTTATTTTCTTTCCCTCTGATATGTTTTATGTCCATATCAAATTCACTTAGAAAAGACAGCCATCTGGCTTGTCTAGCATTCAAATCAGTTTGGGAAAAGAAATATTTGAGACTAATATGATCAGTCATCAACGTAAATTTCTTTCTAAGGAGATAGTGTCGCCACATTTTCAAAGCATGGATAACAGAAGCTAATTCTAAATCATAAGCACTATAATTTTGTTCATGTATCTTCAATTTCCTAGATTCATATGCAATCACTGAATTCTCCTGCAAGAGAACTCCTCCCAACCCCTCTCTACAGGCATTTGTACACAAGACAAATTCTTTGTCAGGATCTGCAATCTTCAGTATGGGGATTGTAGTAAGTTTCAATTTTAATTGGTCAAAATTGTTTTGGAATTTTTCAGTCCACTCAAATTTGACACCTTTCCTTTGTAATGATGTGATGGGATGTGCTATGGCAGAAAACCTCTGCAAAAATATGCGATAATAGCCAGCCATCCTGATGAATGATCTCACTGCTGAAACATCCGTTGGGAAAGGCCATTCCTTTATAACCTTTATTTTCTCAGGGTCAACAGCAAGGCCTTGTTTAGAAATAATATGACCCAAATATTGGATCTTGTCTTTATAAAATTCACATTTGCTAAACTTGGCATATAGCTGATTTTCTTTTAGAGTTTGCAATACTATCCTCAAGTGTTCTTTATGTTCCTCCTCACTTTTTGAGTAGACTAAGATATCATCTATGAAAACAAGGACAAATTTATCCAAGTACTTGTTTAACACACTGTTCATTAGACACATAAATGTGGCAGGGGCATTTGTCAATCCAAAAGGTAGGACTACAAATTCGTAGTGACCATACCTGGTTCGAAAGGCTATTTTGTTGATGTATTCTTCCTTGATTCTGAGCTGGTGATAACCAGTCCTTAAGTCAATATTCGAAAAGACTGAAGCTCCTCTCACTTGATCAAAAAGATCATCAATTCGAGGCAAAGGGTATCTATTTTTAATGGTCAACTTGTTCAGTTGGCGATAATCAATGCACATCCGAAAAGTGCCATCTTTCTTTTTCACGAACAGCACCGGTGCTCCCCAAGGAGACACACTCGGTCTGATATACCCTTTTATCTAACAGTTCTTGCAATTTCATTTTCAGTTCCATAAGTTCAGGGGGACTCATCCGATAGGGGGCTCGGGAAACAGGTACTGCTCCCGGCACTAGATCGATTGAAAAATCAGTCTCTCTTTTGGGGGGGAGATGAGGGATCTCATCTGGAAAAACTTCCTTAAATTCCCTTATTACTGGTAATACATCCAGCAAATTTTCTTCTGTTTCCTGTTGGATGTCCTCCACATGGACTGCATAAACCTGATACCCTTTCCTAGCTGTTCTTTTTAATTGTAGTGCTGATATTTGTCTTACAGAGATAGGTTTTGGTCTTCCCTTGAGAGTTAAAGGTTTCCCTTCCTCATCTACACAATGCAAAGTCTTATCCCAGCAATTCATCAAAGCTTTCTTCCTTTCCAGCCAGTCCATTCCTATGAGTAGGTCATATGAACCTAAGGGAAGGATGTTCAAATTTACTTCTGTTTGGAAATCATTCAATTTGATTTCTGTTCGAGGCAGTTTATGTGTTACCTTTCTCTTAGTTCCCATGGCTAGCTGTACCAACCATGACTGCTGAAATTTTTCAGCTTTTAGGTTACATTTTTCTACTATTTTTGGACTAATGTAACTCAAAGAAGCACCCGGATCAATCAGAACAGTAACAGCTAGGTCAGAAATCTTACCCTCTATTTCCACCATGGTAGCTTGATGTTCTGCTTGTTGATTTTCCAAGGCTGCACTGATAGTGGGTATATTTCTGGCTATGTAATTTACTGTAGTGGCTTCTCGATCTCTCATAATCATCTGAATATTTCGATGAGGAAAATCCCTCAGAAGATGGGGTTCTCCACAACCCCAACATTTCAAGGGTTCCTTCATTCTGACTGTTCTTTCCTTTTTACTGTCTCCATCTATTTGTTTAGAAGCCACTTGGGACTGAGAAGTTTGACTTTCTTTGGGTTTATTAAACTTTTTCCGCTGATGATCTCTGCCAAAATTTTTCAAATAGGTTGGTTTCTTCTTCCTCCCTTTGAACTCATTCTTATTTACCCAGCTTTTCCCCTATTCAGTTTTTCCTTTGAACTGTTGGTAAC
Source organism: Pinus albicaulis (assembly GCA_034641835.2). Classification (NCBI taxonomy): domain Eukaryota; kingdom Viridiplantae; phylum Streptophyta; class Pinopsida; order Pinales; family Pinaceae; genus Pinus; species Pinus albicaulis. Next base: position 481,712,705 of record CM076584.1, read on the forward strand.
ATAATATGGCTTTTCTAACAGCCTCATCCATTTTTTTTGGGTTGTCAAACTCGATTTTCTCTTTGTATACAGCAGGCAAACAATTCAGAAACCTTTGTACTTTTGCCTTTTCTTCCCTTATGTATGGTACATATCTCAGCAGATTGGTAAAATTAGTAACAAACTCATCGATAGTGAGCTGTCCCAGTCTAAGTTCATGGAATTCCTTTGCTTTGTCATCATAGTAATGCTCATTCAAGTAGTGATTTTTGAATTTAACCTAGAAATCTTCCCAAGTAACTGTCTTTTCATCAATGGCATGCACCATCTTTGTCTCCTCCCACCACAAAGTAGCCTTACATTGTAGCTGGTAGACAGCTAATCTGGCCTTCAGATTGCTTTCATATTCATAAACCTGGAAATACTTAATCATATTCAACAACCAGGCTTCAACATCTTCCTTCTTCTCCCCATCATAGGAGGGAGGTTTTATTTTCTGGAATTCCCCTTGTAATTCCTTTTTCTGCTTATTCTGATGCCTAATAGCATCTTCCTCATCAGACTCATCATTTTCCTTGTTTCTGGAACCTTCGCCTTCCTAGCTGTTCCGTGAAGTTAATTCCCTCATGAGCTTTTCCTGCTCCTCACTGGCTAATGACAATCTGTCATTCTGGCTTTTTATCTCAGCCAATTCTTGTTGCAGTTCCCGCAACATAGCCATCATGGCCACATTGGGATCTGGTGCATTTTCCTCATCACGCAGATCAACATAAATTTCACCACCTTCTTCCATTCTAGCACCCCACTGTACACTACATAGCACAGATCAGTGAAAATAAAAAAATAAAATTTGTCACAGAAATAATTTTATACAGTGAGCACACAGCAACAGTGAGCACAATGTCACCAGCCCAGTTTTATAACTTGGGCTCTGATACCATTTGTCACACCTCCCATTTACACAATTTTTTTTTTTCTCCAAGCATTTCAGGCTTTTAAGCATAGGTTTACCATGAAATCCTAATTCTCTAAACATGATTCCTTTCATCATAATATCATAACCTCAAGAACTCTCTATTAACTTTCTCTTGTCTTATGTTAGTCTAACTCCAAGTATGGAGTGAAATTATATCATTTTATTTTCTATAAAGGTCACATATATCACCTATATTTAACCTTTACTTGGATGTTTATTTTCTCTTGGCCTTACGGTCCTTTCGCATACATTATATACGATGGGTTTGGAATTTGTTATGCCTACGAGCATTCTCAACCCTTTGTAAATCTACATATCCACGATTTTCCCAATACGTATATGTATCCCCTTTGATAGTGATTACAATTGATTTCAATGTGCATATTATTATATGACTGACTCTTCTTATACGTTAAGCGGTCAGATGAGGTGGCATTCATAATTAATTTCACATCTGCGTTGATATGATAGCATATCCCTGTACATGAGATTTTTAATCTGCAACTTGATTTCGCTATCGATTTACACGCAGAGCGTGTAGTTCAACTCGATTTGAGGTACTGTGTTCATGGCGACGGGGTAAGTCTTCTCCACGTCGGATTTTATGATATGTATGGTTGCGTTGAATGGTTTATACTGGTTTCCGTCCCATTATTTTGTTCACGTGGTAGATCCACGTCGATATGGTATTACCAGCCGGGCTTACTCGGCTTAAATGGCGCTTTTCTGTTTGCAACCAGGACGCATGAAATTTATTTCGGGTCTTGGCGCCATTAATGTGTATACGACTGGTTTAATTGCACTCGTCAACTTTCGATCCGTGGCTCCTCTCTTGTGATGTTGCCAAGTGGACGATGGCGATCATTTCGTATTAGGTTTTCTAGGTTTGTTGAATAATTATATAAGCCTTTGATATTGTGCAGAGATAGTTTTCCACGTTCATCATTTGTTTGTGTATCTCTTCATCTGCCAGGTCCTTACTCTTCAGAGGGTTTACTGACCTCATTTCACGAAGGATAATTCTAGCGTGCCTACTCCACTGCGACGCTACTGGGTAATCATTTTTACCTTCGTTTGTTTTTTTCATTTTTCTTTAGAGATCAGGCTCGTCGCTCAGAACTTGCCATACTTCGATTCTGAGGGAGTCTGTGAATGTGAATAAGATGAATGCGTTTCGTTTTGGCGTTTTGGTTATACCCTCTGTGCAAAATTTTCATTGTATTCCATTTCCGATTCATTGTCGACTTTGTTCCCCTGTCGATTTCATTGAATTAATTGATTTTGTTAATAATGTGTAGCGTTCCAATCTACTTGCTTCGCCTCGCTTCAGGAGAACGACAGCCGTTCCCTTGGACGTTGTGAGGTTCGGTTTCCCTCCTACCTGTACCTCTATGTTTATTTCCTTCTATTATTACCCTATAGAGTTTCAATTTAATCGATACTCTGTTTACAATGTTTGAATTTCAGAGAGCTCGTTGGAACCGTGATTCTTGGTTCCTAGGTAACGCCTCGTTGTTATGAGCATTTTCTCCATTCGAACGTTTTCCTAGCAATGGTGCTATTAACTAATTTCCGTCTTGACTTGTTTTGTTTTCCACAGGTAACGAAGATTCATTCGTATGTCTTGAACGCAGTCATGAGACCTTCCATTATTATGGATGTTAACATCGTCTTCCTTGACGTTTCAGGTCGGTATGCCTCTGGGAATACTACTACTCTCTCATTGAGTTGTTTTTTCTGATGTAGAATCATTCCTCTCTTATGATTTTACACAGTGTTCGTTGAGGAACGAGACTCTGTCAGAGTCAGAATGTTAATATGTTTCGTTCATATGTTGGCGCTCTTTTAAATTTGTTTTTATTGGCCTAAGGGTTTCGATTCCCAGACCCTAGCCTGATAGGCTCAGCATGTATTGTGACTTTTGTATATATATATTCCCTATTCTCTTATGTTGACCTCGTTATACCGACGCTACAGCTTAACTTTATATGGACTGTCTCCTGCTACCTCGCATGGAGTGATTCTTGTATACGATTTAACACAATGGAATTAATCCTTGTTTAATTTTCTTATCATAGTAGTGAATGTATCTGATGTAATTCTCTGTAGGACTAATGTTGTTCAATGTGTACCAGACTCCTCAGTTACTTATGTTCTGCATGACTCTTTTAAGACACTCTCCGAATTTCGGGGGAGTCATATTTCATTTTAACTTTCCTTTTGATATATTTCGTTCATTAGTTTCTGTAGCTAGATATCTCTACACTTGTACTAGTATCATGGCTAACAGTCTCCCTCTACTCATGTTTACACTGAAATTATTTTACTAATGTCTTTCTATACATATAATTGCATGCATAGCTTTGTGAGTCCATTCTCATTTATACATATAATTAATATGTATGAAATACCAGGACTATATTATCGTAGGTTTCTATACTCTTCCGGTTTTCCATGTTATATATTTCTAATTGGATCTTCTTTTCATTTTCTTATAGCTATTCACAGCTCTTGCATACATAGATCTCTGGTTCTAGGTATTTCTGTGGAGCTAGTCATGGTTTGGGATTCCTTCCCTCGCTACTTAGTTACTTATTACAGCATTAATGTTTTCTATTCCTCCATTTGATCTTGGCCAAGGGAAATAGTAGTTACATTAACTGTTAATGTGTATACTGTGGAAAGTATTACAACTCTCTGCTCTTTACTTAATAATTACTAAATAATTAATTCTGCACTCTATATATTTACTTTCTCACTGCTCCATTTTTCACAGAAACAGATTAAAGTTACAATTTCATGCTTCATAAGATATTAGAAATCCCCAGCTTTTACCTTAGGGATTTGTTTAGAGACTTTGGAGAAATTCTCTTTGACTTATCTATTCATGTTCAGAATTATGTGCTAATAGAACAGAAGAAATTCACAATAACTATCTGTAGAGAATGTGTATCCTCAGATTTAAACCAACCTTGGTTTAGACTTTCTGTTGGATTCTACTTTACAGAATTTTTCTCTACAACCATACAGAATTATCCGGTGACTACCTTATGATTAATTATGTTAAATGTAGAAATAATAAATCTAATACCCTATAAATCATTTTTTTTATATGTAGCCAATTCATACCACAGTAAGTAGAAATACAATTTAACTTAGAGACATACCACTCATGCAGTCGACCAACCTCCCAACCTTAGAGTCCTTCTATCTCCCAGAACTCACCCCAGAGCTAAGATCACCTCCTAGAACAGACCAACCACTAATCTGTTTAGGAGCAGCTTATTTAAGCTATTTTTCCCAAAGCCTGTTTCTAATTCTGTGTCCAGAATATCAGGATGCTTTTCTTCCTGTTTGCCTAGGCTTCCCATTTTTGGGATTCTTTAAAGCTGTTTTTATCCTTTCCTCATCTTTTCCAGCTTTTTACCTCTTCCCAACTACTTTCCTCATCATTGGGGAAATTTAGATTCTTCCTCAAAATCTAAATTAGAATAATTTATTTCAAGGATTTTTTTGAAAGATTATTGGGAATAGTTGCCTTATCCATCCTCATGGATTTAGCAAGTGATCTCATAAACCTCATTTTGGTCAATCTGCACACAATCATTTTATTCATTTCCTCAAATTAAATACTTAATTACATTCACCAAATACTTATCCTTTGGGGTCCACTCCCCTTAGGACTAAAGTTCAAATGTCCAGTTTTTGAAATGTAAACACATAAATTGGGGGGTGTTACATGACGGACCTTCAATGTCGCCACAACACCTATACTTTCGGCAACGCCACCTTTGGTGACGAAGGCTCTTTTGACCCTCACCAATGAGCTTATGGTGACCATTTTTGCCCCTCACCAATGTGCTTTTTTCTTGTAGTGAGCATAAGGCTTCTAGGCTTCTTCTTGGCCAAGGACTGCTCCTATTGTTGTATCAGATGCATCGGAAGAGATGTAAAAGGGCAGTTTCAAGTTAGGACCTCGTAGGATTGGGGTTGTTGAGACCAACCTCTTTAAGTCTGTAAAAGCGGTGTCACATTTGTCAGTCCAATGGAATTCAACATTCCCTGTCAATGCATATAGAGGTGAAACTATCTGTGAGAATTTTTTTATAAATATGCGATAATATCCTGCATATCCCAAAAAAATGGGCACCTCTGTTTATGTACAAGGTGTGGCCAATAGAAGGATTACTTCTATTTTAGCCAGATATACCTCTATTCCAGCTGCAGAAATGTAGTGTCCTAGGATTACCCCCTCAGTCATCATCATGTGGAATTTTTCATTGCTTAGACATAGTCTAGTTGCAATACATCATTCTAACACTTTTCCTAGTGTTTCTAGGGCTTGATCAAAGTCTTCCCCATAGGGTGTAAAATAATCCATATAGATTTCATGCCCTTCATTTATTAAGTCAAAAAAAGTGATAATTATGGCTCTCTGAAACATTGCTGGGGCATTACATAGTCCGAATGGTAGAACTCTATAAGCAAAACTGCCCCACGGGCAGGTAAAGGTTGTCTTATCTTGGTCTTCGGGTGCTATTTGGATTTGATTGTCTCCACTGAATCCGTCAAGAAAGGAGAAGAACCGTTTTCCAGCCAACGTATTAAGGACTTTGGAAATGAAGGGGAGAGGGAAATGGCCTTTCTGTGTTGCCTTATTTAATTCTCTGTAATCTACGTAGATTCTCCATTTCACATTATTTTTAGGGACGATTATTAGAGGGGAGACCCATTTGTTGCCTGAAATAGGATGAATGAGATTTACATCTAACATTTTTTGCAGCTCATGTTTTAGAATTTCTTTTAAGTGCAGGTTTAATATTCGTTGGGGTTGTCTAATAGGGTGTGTTTCCCTATCGATATAGATGTTTTGCATGCATATTTGTGGGTCCAAACCCTTCATGTCTTGGTAGTCCCACGTAAATGCACCTTGGTGCCTTTGGAGGAATTTTATGAGTTTCTGCTTTTGGTTTTCATCCAAACTACCATTAATATTCAAAACCTTTCCTAGCTCGATCTCAATAGGTATGCTGTTATGAACAACGGTTGTGGAGATATGTTGAGTCTCGAAGTCTGTCATAGGATCCTCTTGATCTTCATGTTCGAGGACTATTTGCAACATTTGGCATTTCAAATTTTCAGGCGTGGGTGACTGATTCATAAAATTATTGATTGCATCATCCTCAGTTTGATCCTTGAATTCGAGAGCTTCTACTAATGTCAGAGGTGGATGGATGTTCTGCTCCCAATAGGTATATGGATTTTTGTGAATTTCTACCATGGGCAGGCTTGGTTTGGCAGGCGGATAGGTAATGATATTTTTTATAGAATCTCCTCTATTGATAATCATGCTACCTGCTCGACAAATTATGTAAGCATCTGCTGTGGCTAGCCAAGGTCGCCCAAGAATTAATGGGTGCCATTCCATCCTGTTTTTTGGATTAATGACTAAAAAATTAGCTGGGTATTCCCATGAGTCCACAAATACCATGACGTCTTGCACTATACCCTCCAGTCTGATAACAGATCTTTCGGCTAGCTCCAAAAGTGTGGTCGTAGGTTCTAAAGCTGATATGCCCAGCTTTTCGTAGGCTCCAGTAGTTAGGATGTTAATGGTTGCCCCCAGGTCAACCAATGTGTTTGGAAATGAGTGACCAGATATTTGCACAGTTAAAATGGGGTTTCCCGGGTCTTCATATTTCATAGGTGATTCCCTACCTATCAATAAGTTAGATAGCATTCCTACCACATGAATGGTGGGTGCGGCCTTTGTTTTCTTGACTCATGTCTTTCCACATAATTCTTTGATTTTTTTTTAATACATGGGAATGTCTTGGATGGCCTGGAGTAGAGTAATTGTGATAGAAAGGTTTCTTAATTCCCCTAGGATGTAAAAATTTGGAGTGGTTATAGGCCTGGGTAGATTTAATCTTTCAAGAAATGGAGGTGAAGTTACCCTAAGTTCTTTGGGTCTTTATTGATCAATTTTTTCCTTATCTTTACCTGTTTCTGTTATATCCGTTAAACTAGGTTCTGTTGAGGTTTCAACTTGGGACTGAGGGGGAGTTGTGGCTTCTATAGGTAAGATGGTACGTCTTGATCTTAACCTCAATTCGTTGCACTGTTTCTGTTCGACATTGTGTTTTGGATTTTCTATGATCTAAATTAGTTGAACTGGTCTATTATTGGGATTAGGATTGGGTTGGGCTAGAAATTGAGGGCATATGGCAGGCTGTGGGTTATGTTGAACTGGGTAGGGAGCTGGCAATGTAGGTTGATTTTGGGTCCCTGCTCCTATCGGTAGATTGGCCATTCCCATGGGTCGCTGCCAATTCCAATTGGTGTTTTGAGTAGGGGGATTTGGCCATTGGCTTTGATATGGGACATTATACCAATAAGGGGGAGAGTAAGGAAAATTCTACCAATTACTCCCTGGTGGAGGTTGTGTAGGCCAAGGTGGCATAGGAAATGCTTGGTTTGGCCAAGTTGGGAAGGCGTTTTGAGTCTGCCAAGTCATTGCAAGGTTTTTCTGGCTAAACTGTGGCGATAGAAAGTATTGCGGTAGGTCTTGCGGCATGCCAGGTCGTGCTTGCCATTGCTGACGCTGATTCATTAAATATACTGACTCTGCTTCTTCTTCTGCTTCCTCGTAGATGGATTTTAGCCCGAGAAGTGAAGGACACTGGTCTGTGGTATGATCCTTAGTGCAGATAGCACAGGTCTGAACCATGTCTAAAGGACATTGCCTCTGGCTGTGTTTCTTTCGACATCTTGGGAAAAAAATGGCCAGGTTTTGTTCTGTTATAGCTTATTTCTATTTGGCTTGTAAAATATCAAGTTGCGTTGTCAAAGTACCCAGGATGTCCGTTTTAAAATATTCTAATAGATTTCCAAATTTTTCTCTGGTTACATTTCCATTGGTCTGCTTAAGGTCTTTCTTCATAGAATCATGCCCAACAGGTCTACTGCATGAGCTACCCTAGGAGCATCTAATACATAAGGAAATAATCTCGTCGTATTCTTCCTGGTAAATATCTCCCTTCCTGATTATGTTAAACATCTCAACCCATTCTTCCTTCATCCCCTTTAGCATTGTGGCTTTTAAAATATCCTTGGACAGAGGGGTATATGGGGATCTTTGTAAATTGTATTGAAATATTTCTACATATTCTTCTAATGTTTCATTGTCTTTTGCAGACATGTTGAAGATTTCATCTTTTAGATCTCGGGTTCGACAATAGTCTTGGTATTTGGTAAGAAAAATATTCTTCATTTGGTCCTAGTTGGTTATAGTTCCCCCTCCTAATCCCATGAACCAGCGGAGTGCAGCTCCTTTAAGGTGGAGGGAAATAGTTTTAGTTTCTGGGGATCGGTGGTGTAGTCATATCCTCTACATAAGACATCAAATTCAAATAGGAATGCATCAGGATCTTTTGTGTTTAATCCATGAAAGGTGTGGATGTTGTGCAAGGGAATGGCTTTCATAGGGGCATTAGCAGCATGATCAACAATAATATATTCTAATGTTGATGTTTTCCTCTGATTTTGATTTTGATTATTTTCCATCTCGTCAAAGAGGTGCCATAAATATTCAGGAACTTCCTGATCTGGAGGAGTGATTATAATAGGCTTGGGAGGTCAATGCGGTGGGGGTTTTATAGCACTTCCATGATCTGGGATCCTAAGTACTTCTGTTTCGACCACTTATTTAGGTTTAGATATTTCTATATGAATTCCTCCACTAGTTTCTCCCCCTCCTTCTTGTAGGTTGCAAGAGCCTCCCTCTTTTGAAGGGTCAGTGCCTATATGAATGATAGTCTGCAAGATTTTCTCAAAGCCCTCTATCTCGCAGTGAATCTCAGCGTAGGCCATAGATGGTGAGGCTGCCACCTAAGGGAGTGTATTAGGAATTTGAATGGAAATAGTTCTGGGTCCTATAGATGCCTGAGATTCAACTTTCTTAATGATTTCGTCTATATATGTTGTTCTTCCAAGGATCGCCAGTCCTTTGGATTGTGAGGATGGCTGGGAATGATTTCAGATTGTTTCTATCTTTTTCTTCCTAGTCATAAAACAAGAGCACCTATCCTATAGTTATTTGCATGACTTGTTGGTAAGCGGGCTATAGGGAAAGCATGTTGCTTGCTAGTATGCAGGTTCTTACCTCTCATTTTCAATACCCAATTATTCCAGGAGATGAATAAAGGAGATGACTTGTAACACTCTCCCAGGAAACGACGCCAAAATTTTGGTGTTCATAGAGGTGGTTTATTATCGACAACTCTAGTGCTTCCTCATTTAATTATCAACCCAGGGCAAGTCTTCTTATTTCAAGAGTGATGGCACAATATATGTTAGTTAGGTCATCTAATAGTTACTCCTTATCACTTATGAGGAGGAATTTGCTAACTTCCTAATTTTTCTTATCCTAGGAGGGATGGCTTAGATTGGTTTCTAACCTAAGGTTGAGCAACAAGATTGATCAACTATCTAATTGAATTAAGCAGCAGTGTAACTGAGTTGAACAACAATATAGAGAAATCAAGCAGCAATTGAATTGAATTAAACAATAGTCTAAATAAACTGGACAACAATGGAAATGAATGGAACAACAGTCTAACTACGCTGAACAATAATGGAATTGAATTGAATCAGTAGTCTAGCTAACTGAGCTGCAATGGAACAACAATATTACTAGCTAAGAAGTAATGGAACAACAGTATGACTGAAGTGATTTAAATAATTTGTAAAGAAATTAGTTAAGTGATTTTGCAATGGAATTATCTTATTGAATTAATTAATCAACATTGATCGACTGTTAAACGATTTGTTATGCTAAGGGAAGAATTCAATTCATGAAGACAGATAACATAGAAATTAGCTTACTCTATGACCTATAACTTAAATGCAAAGGTATTAAAAGAATTGGAACTATCTACTGATAATGAAATATTTCCATAAGTCAGAAAATACGATTGCGATTGTCCTAATTCAAGAACGTGATTCCTAACAATCCTGAAGAAAGAGAACTATAATTTTATTAAATAGAAATATACTTTACAACTGCATCAGATAATTAAGCATTGGTTCTGAAACTACACAGAGTATGGGAACTTGCGTGGAACTTCCAGAGGTTGGGCCCAGACCACTAGAAGTCCTAGCATAATAAAAACTTCAAAATATTATTGTTCAAAGCTCTGTATTACATCCAGTGATGTTACAAAGATATAATTAAACAGATTGTCTCTGATGTGTCAATTATAGAATGAATTTCCTATCCTTTTTCCCCGGCTCCTCTTCTTGTCTGTCCTTTGCCTTTTTTAAGGTGATTTCAAAAGTGCGAAAGAATTTCCCAAGCGACAGCCCGCTGTGCGTGACTGTCGTTTGAGTTCTTGGACTCGAATTTGTCTGTCTGCATTCTGTCGGCGAGTGGGAGTTACCAGGATCTCATATTCTTGAGTCTGTTGGTTAGCTTCTGTTTCCTATCATCCATTCTATCTTCCTGCATGCGAAGATAAGAGAAGTTAGTTTTCTGTTACAAAAACATCCTTTTCGTCATTAGTCTAATTGTTCTCGTTTTCATAATATTTTATTCTCTTTATTATCAATATGGAGAGGAATTCCTCTGAGATTATAACATAATTTGAAGTACTTACAGGGTGAAAACATACCTTAATTTGGGCCCAACATAATTCACATGATATTATTTGCTCTGATGGAAATTGCATTGTTATCTTGGAGACACAACAACTTCTTCAATGGATCACCCTCCATTGGAACATGATTGGCTCACTGAAAACACACAAATTGGTGATTTTCCATGTTTGTTCCTATGTGTTTTCTCTTAAATGTGTGAATTGGTTGTTTTTGATGTTGTTAATGTAGTGTTTGAATGTTTGTAGGGGTGCACCATCCCAATATTGTGCCTTCAATTGAAGCACGTAGACATAAGCACCATCCCTCTATTTATCAGTTCAGTCAAGGTGCATTTGATGGGACACCTAATTGATGTAGTATGTATGCTGATGAATTTATTAATTCACATGATATTATTTTCTCTAATGGAAATTGCATTGTTATCTTATAGATACAATAAATTCTTCAATGGATTTCCCTCCATATAAACATGAGTGGCTTACAGACAACACCCAAATTGGTGTTTTTGCAGGTTTTTTTTTTATGTGCTTGCTCTTAACTGTGTGCAATGGTTGTTCATGATGTTTTTAATGTAGTGTTTGAATGTTTGTAGGGGTGAATAATGCCAATATTGTGCCTTCACTTGAATCACATAGACAAAATCACCATCCCTCTAGTTATCAGTTCAGTCAAGGTGCATTTGATGGGACACCTAATTGATGTAGTATTTGTTTTGATGTCTGTATTGATTCACATGATATTATTTTCTCTAATGGAAATTACATTGTTATCTTATAGATACAATAAATTATTCAATGGATCACCCTCCATCCGAAATGATTGGCTCATTAACAATACAAAAATTGGTGATTTTTCAGGTTTGTTGCTATGTATTTGCTCTTATTTTTCTCGTAAATTATGAAATGGTTGTTTTTTATGTTTCTAATGTGGCATCTAAATGTTTTCATATTGAACCAGGACACAAAATAAACCGACAAGGCTAAGGAAAAGACATAAAGTTAGACAATTTGTAGGATTCTCAAAAAAGTTATGCGACAAACTGCAACTTCTTCTTCTTTAATCTCCCACATACCAAGATTCATATCCTGAATGTCATTGGAGCTGATGATGTTAGGTTGTTGAGGATTCTTGGTGTAGTGAACAACTTTCATTAGTTGTGATCCTTATCGAGGAGGAGTTGGTTCTCAGGGTTTTATTGGTTTCCCTAACTAGGTTTAGGAGAGCTTGAAATTGTTCCATCTTGTGATAAGTTGCAAGTATGTACATGTACTTCATATTTTCTATATAAATAAATTGTTTCAGAAGACTAATAATCGAGTACTTGCACATTTTATTATGATATTGTCTTCTCGTCCTTCATTAGGTAATTTCTAGCACTTTTTTTTTATAGTGGCAGTTTGACATAACAGACTACAATTAATCATTGTATACAACAAAGAATCCAATTCCTCTTGCACCTCAATCACTTATTATATAAAATGAAAGTACATGAAATATATCGAATATGTAGACTTGATGAATCCATTTCTCATGTGAGACCTCTATATATTGAAGGAGACTTGGTGATTGTAGATAAACATCAACACATCTTTAAAAACTTTCACAAAATATGGCATCCATGAAATTATTCCAATGCCTTTTACTGCATTATTCCATATACACAACACAAGTTTTAAAAAAATATGTTGTTATGAACCTCAACTAAATGGAAAACAAGTGCAACATTTGCATGACATTGGAATTTCTTAGCAGTGCCTGATATGGCTTTTGCTGGTTAATAAGGTTATCTAAATGAATAAAATTTCTCTAAATGATTGGAATTTCTCTTGTTGGAATCACCCTTGTTAAAGAATTCCAAGACATTGAACGTTTTCTTGATGAATTATCCTTGCTTAAGAAGCCCAAGGCACTGAACTCTTTCTTGATGAAATCAACCTTGCTCAAATGGTGTGAGGGGAAAATGAGAGGAAAAAAAATATGTTGATATGAACCTCCAACTAAATGGAAAACAAGTGAAACATTTGCATGACATTGGAATCTCTTAGCAATGGCTGATATGGATTTTTTTGTTCAATAAGGTGATCTAAATGATTGGAATTTCTCTTACTGGAATCACCCTTGCTCAAACATACCAAGGCACTGAACTTTATCTTGCTGAAATTATCCTTGTTCAAGCAGCCCAAGACACTGAACTGTCTCTTGCTAATAGCTGGGACATAAGAAATTTTTAGGGCATGATAATGCCCATCTTGTTGTTTATCTCCTCTTTCTCTTATTTCCATTTGTATATACATTATTTTGATAGTATTTTAGAATATAGTATTTTTCAAAACACTCCCATTTTTTGAATGGGCATTGATTGTGCTCTTTAGTCCCGTTGACATATTTCTTGGTCATTTGTGGAAATTAATAAGTTTATATTTTTTCATATCTTATCTTCATTAAATTTCAGAAATATAGGGCATCAAATTAGTTGTACGTGTTTTGGATGTGGGTGATAGGAAAGGACATAGTCTTCAACCTTAATAAGAGGGAGACTCCATATGTAATGTGGAAAGCCTTGGCATACTTGTTTTAGAACAACAATGACCATAAGAAGTTGAGACTAAAGGAGAAGCTTAGGAAAATCAAGATGGAAAAGGCAAACACAATACCATAGTACTTGATCAAGTTAAACCAATGTCAGGATGAGCTTGGGGGTCTTGGTGTTACATTTGCTGAAGATGATTTAGTAAATCTAGCACCTCTAGGCCTTCCCAAGAGCCTGAAAAACTACCAGGATTCGCTAAATGGGAGGGAGAATCTACCAAAGTGTGAGCATTTGTGGTTTGACTTGGTGCAAAAAGAGATAAGGCAGAACACAAGATATGGAACCTCATCCAAGCATGATGATGAGGAGCATTATGCACTGGATGGAAAGGGAATTTATCCCAATCCAAAGGAGATTCCAGTCAGGAAAGAAAGAAGAATGACTCATAGAAGATTAAAAATTTTCACTCTCATGAGCTAGGACACTATGCCAGGAAGTGTCTGCACATGAAGGATGGAAAGAAGTCATCTAGAGGAGGGACAGGTGAAGCTATTACATAAAAATTTGAGTTGGATTTCACCCTCATTGCATGCATGGTGACAATGGTGATGGGTAGTGTGTGTTTCCTAGATAGTGGAGTCTCATTCCATATGACCGAAAACAAAGAATTTTTTAGTGACTTCGAGGAGATGGAATTCCAGATGCAAATCGATATGGGAGATTATTGAAGGTATAACGTGACTGACATTGGTACTGTTACTTTTTAGAGGTATTTTGATTCTCCTCTGACATTAAAATATGTGATGTATGTGATATTTAGTAAAGGAAAGGATTTCCTTTTTCACGTATCCAAGGGACAAGTGAAGCAGATAGGGGTTTGGGTGAAGAACCTCTACAAATTGGATGCAGAAGTTTTTTCTACTTTGAGAATGAAATCAAAGAAGGTGCAGAGCTAAGACATTGCTGAATTATGGCATACATGACTTCGTCATTTGCACCATGGATATTTGAAGATCATGCAATATATTCTTACATATTTTCCGAAGGGTGCACTAGAGAATCAAGATACAAGAAAAGGGGGTACATTGGGGAAGTACACCGAAGCGACCTTTCATGATAAGGACAGTCAAGTGCAAGTGATCCTTGAAAGAGTTCACTTAGATTTATGTGAACTGTTCTCGACAGCCTCCACAACAAAGAATAGATATTATGTTATATTTGTAGATGATTTATCACATAGGTGCTGACTATTCTTCATGAAAAAGAAAGACTAGACATTCTCAAATTTTTGTGAATTTAAAGAACTTGTTGAGAAAGAAATAGGCAGGAAATTGAAGGCCCTAAAGAGTGATAATGATGGATAATATGTTTCGAATGAGTTTTAGAACTTCTGTGCATCAGAAGGAATTTGACGGGAGTTACTAACACCCCATAACCGACAAAAAAATGAGGTTTCTAAAAGGAAGAACAAAAATATTGTGGGAGATTCATGGGTGATGTTACATGAAAGGGCCTACCATTTCACTTGTGGGATGAAGCATGAAACACAACGATATATGTGCATAAAAAGAGCCCTCATCGAATTTTCCAGATGAGTACATCAAAAGAGAATTTTAAGGTAATAAACTAGATGTGGCACACCTTAGGATCTTTGATTCATCAATTTACTATCATGTCTCCAAGGATGCAAGGAAAAATCTAGAACAAACAAAAAAATTTGGAATATTTTTGGGGTACACTGATACACCTCACAACTATCGGGTGTACCTTCCATCTCATAAGATGACAATTATTTCTAGATATGTGAATTTCAATGAAGAGAAGGCCATGAGTTGTTCCCATGAGAGGGAGATTTAGTTACATGAAATTGAGGAGATCTAAGCTCCAAATGAAGAACCTTAGGATGTTGTGGTGCAGCCACAAGCAAAGGAGTAGAGAGTGGAAGCACCCACTCATGCATAGACATCTAGAGATCGAAGGAAGTGCACCAAAGAATATGATAGATTGGTGCATGATGCTAGAGAGAATGTGGGAGCACCCACATCACAACGTAGGTAGAGAAGGTCATCAGATCAATACACTGGATACATGGATCTAATTAGTGAGAGTGTAGATATGAAGCCATCCTCATTCAAGGAAGTGGTGAAACAACCGGTATGGCTTGATTCCATTATCAGGAACAGTGCTTGGGAATTTGTCCGAAGGCTAGAGGACAAGCCAGTGGTAGGTTCCAGGTGGATCTACAAGGTGAAGCAAGAAACATATGGGAGTTCCAAGAAACAAAATCCCATATTTATGGCCAAGGGATTCTCTCATGTGGAGAGAATTGATTTCGAGAAGAAATGCTATCTAGTAGCAAGGTACTCTTCAATCACATCTATTCTAGCACTTTCAATGTAGATGGGATGGAAAATACATCAGATGGATGTGAAGATAACATTCCACAACAGAGTGATTAAGGAAGAGGTGTACATAGAGCACCCAAAAGGATTTGAGACCTTAGAAAGAGAGTATTATGTGTGAAGACTCAAGCGAGCATTGTATGGATGAAACAAGCACCTTGTGATTGGTACACCAAGATCAACAACTATTTCACGAGGTTTGGATTCACCAAACATGAAGTAGATGAAAACCTTTATCATATTCTGGTTGAATGTAAATTATTGACTATAGCATTATATGTCGATGATTTAATTCTAACAGGTGATGAGAAGCTGATAATATCTTGCAAAGAGGATTTGGAGATAAAATTTGAGACGAAGGATGTGGGGCTCATGCATTATTTCCTTGGTTTGGAAATTTGACAAGGAGATAGGGAACTGTTTGTCTCTCAGGGAAATTATGTCAATGAGATACTGAAGAAGTTTCACATGGAGAGAAACAAATCCATGGGTACTCCTCTAGCAGGGAATTGGAGGAAGTAATATTCTACTTCAAATGAAGTGGTAGAGGCTACCATTTACAGGAAGCTTTTGGGTTCACTTATGTACTTGGTGAACACACGACCGACCATGTGTTTGGAAGTTACCAGCTTAGTCAAGAAATGGTTAAGCCACCCAAACTCCATTGGAAGGAAACAAAACATGTGTTGAGATACCCCAGAGGCATCACTCAATTTGGTATTTGGTACACATAGAAAGATGAAATTAAGCTTCAAGTCTTCATAGATGTAGATTGAGAAGGAAGCCCATGAAATATGAAGAGAACATTAGGGGTAATCTTCATCATTAGGTCAACATAAGTTTCCTGGTATAACAGGAAGCATAGATCGGTTTCACTCAGTTCAAAAGAAGAAAAGTACATGGCTTCTAGTCAAGCATCTTGTGAGGCTATCTAGATGAGGAAGATCCTTGTTGGATTATTTTTCAACAAATGGATCCTATAGTGATTTACTATGACAACAAAAGTTGTATAAAACTCTATGAGAATCTAGTTTTTCATGATCAATCCAATCATATTGACATCTGGTACCACAATCTACGATATTGTGTGCAGAGGCAGATCATGTTACTAGAGTACATTCCTACAAAGGAACAAGATGCAAATATATTGACTAAGGAACTTTCAAGAGAAAAATTCAAGTTCCATAGAGGCGGGATTGGGGTATCTGATAATCCTTTTCTTGATGAGAGGGTGTCTTGAAAATGACACGCATAAATATTTTAATTTAATTTTTCCTAGAATTAAATTAGAAGAAAATTGTAATTCCACATCACATGACAACTTGTATGAGTTAACTAATTTAGTTTGACCTAGTTGGTTCAAAGAATTAGAGATGATGGTCTAACTTGAGTCATGTAAAATGGATCGTTCTTTATAGGAGCCCTAGTTGAGTTTATTTTGAGTTGTAATTAATTAATTCAGTTTAACTGAGTTAAAGTCAGTTAAACTAGTTCCAATTATTGAAGGAACAAGTAGGAGGTATAGCAGTGGAGAGAAGCTTCAATGTTCAACCAGTTAACTGATAATTCAGCCATAAATAAATCATGCATGTGTGATTTATGAGCTACCCAATTGATTTTGGAGTTCAAGGGAAGTGCACTATCAATTTTATAATCATCCAAATTGTATAGTCGGTGCATGCAGTCAGAGGAAGGCCTATGATGGATTGCTTATTTGTGGATAAGGAATTTCCCTAATTAATAGGGGTTGTTCCCAAAGAAACAATGCAAGGAAATAGGGACTCGAGCAAGCATAAAATTGGTTAAGTATTGGCCAAGGCTTGTCGAGGAAGAAGTGAGACATATAGAGATAGTGCAAAGGTTGTTTGGGCTTGAGAAAATCATTGTAACCTTCTCATATTTTCCAACTAATGAAATATACAGATAGAAGGGTTTTTAGCTATATCTTTCCCTAGGAAATCATTGTGTAATTTTTTTATTGAATTATTTCTCTTGTATGCTTAGTGATTTTGTGATCGTTAATTTTTTTAGAAGTTGGTAGAGTAGATTCAACTCTATTGTTTTAGTAAATTACAATTAGCAGTTTTAATCTACAAGGAATTTATACATTGTTCTTATGTTATGTTAACAAGGGGGTTGTACTTTTGGAGCCACGCTGATACTTTCTTCCTTATGGATGTGAATGAGATTCTGTAACTTTTGATAGGTGGCTTATTTAATTTTGGGGCTTTAGCTTCGAGATTCCTAGGGGCCAACCTTTTGGCATGGCCCCTTCTATGAAGTTTCTATATTTTTTTAACTGAGAACTTTATGGGACGTTGTCATCCTTCTTTTCTAGTTGTCTAATTTGGATAATATTTAGCCTTCATTCAGGTGGTGCCATTGCATTGTTGGCCTCAAAATTACACAAACCATGGGTACAATTGGAATTGGAAAAGGAATCCTGCGGGTGTGGCACTCATCCCAAAATTATAGATGCCAATGACACTACACCGTGAAATACTTATCAGTGCAAATGCCTAGCTTCAGTTGTTGCATCTGGTTCTAATCTGATCAGATATTTTTTGCAGCCACAAGTTTAAGCTCTCGAAGAATGAACTATACCCATGAATCTATTACCCCCATTAATTACAATACATGACATTCATTAATATGATTTATGATTATTATTTTTCTTTGTTGGATCATATGGTATATAACCTTTTTTTTGGACTAATTTCATCACCTATCACTTATTTTAATAGATTTATAGTAGTATGAGGCATGTGCAAGAAAATTACGCATCCTATAATGTTGCGAAGGGATCTCTAACCAATTTAGTATCCCATGGAAAAGCACCAGATTTATTTCTATTTATCATTTTTATATTTTCCAGAGTATTATTTTTAATAAAGTTTACTAGGTTGCATTTACATCTACCTTTTTATGCACCTACAGTAGTTGTATTAATGCCTTTAATGCATTAAAATTATTGGGCATCGTTTCTTCTTTAAATCCTCTAATGAATTAACATTGGTGGACATGCTAGTACACCTTCATAAATACCATAATAATTGTTGAAGGGAGGGACGTTGTACCATTGTATGGCACACTGTTGTATGTTTCTCTGCATCTAACTGAGGATTCAGTGCAAAATATTTTTTGCATGTTGTACTCTAAAATTTAAGGCTTTAATTTAACCTTTGGATGGTAATCGGCCTTAACATAAACTTTGTTGAATTTCTGAAAAATAGATTACAAGGGCAAGTATGAGGCTTTAGAAAAATATGGGAAAGATTTTATAGAGATGCCTAGGAAAGGTAAATTTGATCCTATTATTGGAAGGGATGATGAAATCCATAGATGCATTTAAATTATTTTAATATGAACAAAAAGTAACACTCTATCGATTGGAGAACCATGTGTTCACGTTCAGAAGGGTAATGACCATTCAAAGGTTTTCTTATTGATTTTCAAGACCATGATTTCTTATTTGTAAGTCCATCTATAATGACTTTTATTGCAATTGAATATTATCATATATGCATGGTTTATATTTAATTGAACAAAGCATTATGAAAATTATATTTTTTATTTATCTTTTACGTTTCGACAAGATTTGTCTGAGAATAGTGCAAGGAGATGTTCAACAGGCTATAATGAAATGAAAGGTAATGATCCACTATACTTGTTATCAATTTTTGCCTTATGTTTTGACATCATTTAACATTGTAATGTGGTATATATCTCTTTTTATAGGAGCAAAAATGAAAAACTTAGGGTTTTCATCTCTACAATATACACCTCTTAATAACATGGTAAACTTATCTCATATGATCTTTATCTATGCCATTCCATTACCATTAATACCTTATTTTCACAAAAAATCTTAAAGAGGCCAATGCTATATGCCATTTTGTTACGCTCGTCCCTGATTTTCTCAAAGGATCTTAAAGTGGTAAAATATCTTAATAGTATCCCTCAGTAGTAGTAAAGTAATTATATTTCTTAGCGACACTCTATCTTTATTTTCCAAAAAATATATTAAAGAGCTCAACTATCTAGAGATTCATCATATCCCCGAGTAATAGTAAAAGGAGGCTTTTCCCTAGAGCCACACGCTATAGTTCATTTTCCCAAGAGGATATTAGAGCTAAATTTTTTTAGCACTCCATATGAGTAATACTAAAACAACATAATTTTATAAAATGCACTCAATTTTTCCATAAGACATATCTCTCTAGTATTTGCATAGATTCCCTAATAGAATGTTACAAATCATTCCATCGAGTATATACAAATTCATTCAAGGCATATACCGTAAATATTTATTTACCAGATATCCATGCAATGCGAAAGTCTCTAGTTGAAAACAACAATACAATATCTTATGTTTTAGCTTGTCAATTTACAAATGTTGCAAGTTTTCTTTGTAAATGTGAAATGTTGTTTTGACTAATTTGGTTTTCTTGGCTGTATTATGTTACTTCTGAGGAGAAATTTCGATTGAGCACAATTGTTTAATATTACTCTATTCTTGTTAATACTAATTGAAGTATTTTTATCCACTTATTATAACCACTATCATAACATATACGTTTTCTTGGGCTGTATATTTTAGCTCCAAATGTTCTTAACATTGAGGTTATTCCTCCATAATATGCACATCTAAGATACGTGATTTACAATATGGAAATGTATGTGCTTGATGATGGTTGTTCATTTGAACAAGAAATAATGGAAAGGGGACATGGAAATCCCTTGTTCAATTTCTTATTTGACCTTGTATCAAAGGAGCATACATATTATGTTTGGTGTCTCTTTTCATTTTCTCAGGTGATAAATTTATCTTTCATGTGATCATGCTATTGTGTAAATTAATGAGAAGTATAAAGCTACACCTTGGTGGAATTCTTGATAGATTTTTGTCTATATCTTATTATGTAATAATAGATCTGATTGCATATCAGTGGGCATTCCTGAGGGCACCAAAATCTTTTCTGTGTGGTTAGAAAGTAGTAGGGAGTCATTGTTAAGCTCATGAGTAGTTTGTTACCATGAAATGTAGGGAGATACACTTCAAAGATGGTGGATAACGCCTTTCATCATGATAATTTGAAGTGGGTGGTAATATGTGTGCAAGCGTACTTACATGTCACTAAGATGATAGGTTGGAAAATACAAAATGTTTCTAACATGTTTAATATATAGGTTTTGCAAGGACAACCAAAGGGTGATACACTAGTAATTTTTGTTGTGGGTCTATTTGTGATGTACACCATATGGATCCTCATTAGAGACAATCCTAATTTGGGATATGTCAAGTGATATGATATGACATGGTGCTACATTTTTTATTTTCATCTCTTCAATAATTGGAGTTGTTTTATGTGTCGTGTCCAAACGGATAACACCACCTTTATCACAATAGAAAGGCATGAGAAGTCCATATAAGGAGAAGCATTCTAGTACAACTTATGCTACTGGAAGGAGAAAGGTAAGTGCTAAATGTTCACATTAAATGCTTTATGCATTACAGGTTTAGTTTTTCTAAACTAATCATTTGTTATTTTCTCATATTTTTTAGTCACTATAATGCATGTTATGATACTGTCTACTTTTGTAGGTTATAACATATTTTCATGTCATCTTTTTATTTTTAGATAATATTTTTATTTATCTTTTCTATTTTTTAGTTACCTATATTTATTTATTTTCCATTCTTGTTCTTGTTGTATTATTGTAACTCTATTATTTTATTTAATTATTTGATTTCCGTTCAACTTCCCTTCTCTATTAAAATTCTTTGTCTACATTATCACTCCATCTCCAATTTCTCTCTTTTTTATCTTCCTTCCTAGTCTTGAATTTTATTTTCATCCCATCATTAGGTTAATATTATGTTCTCCAATTTATTTTTTTGTGAAGGGAAACCTTGTGGGATTGCCCCATCTCCCCAGAAGATCTATATGGAGGGTGGATAAGTTGTTAGCCACAACGAAAAGTAGTAACATAGTGGTACTCAGATATACTGGAAGATCAACTGGACTAGAACTGGAGATCTCATGGTGAATTAAGCCTTGAAATTGTCCTTTGAAACTGATTGGGCGAACTCAATGGGTTTCTAAATTATTTATTAACTCCAAATTTCCTTCTCATGAGACATTTTCATTTGATATTTCATTTTAGGTGGCTTCCTTTCATATTGTTCTTACTGTATTTCTATGTCACTCACATATCATTTTCTTTTGTTTTCTTCTTATACCTTTTTATTGCATTTGCTCCTTTGTATTGTTGGCATGTTTGAGGTCTAAAATTCTCTACACATTATGGGTATGAGTATCACAGGTCCAAGAAAACAAGTCTGAGAGTCAACATGTCTGGGAGTCAATACAATTCCACATGTCCGAGTTGCTACAGGTGCACACTTCTACAGGTAGAGTTGTGCTTCTAATTCAAGATAGAAGGAGGTAACAATATCAAGATGATACCTCTCTCTAGGGTTCGAGTAGGAAGATGATTTATGTCCATGTAGTCATTCACAAATCGGTGATGTAGTTCGTAATCCAACTACAGAAGAAAAATTTGTAATTTTCCATGACATTACTATCACTGGGTTGAAATAAGTGTAGACAACTATTTCAAGGCCAAATTTTCCTAGTTGGCTTTATATCACCTTTAAAAATGTTCTTGAGGGAAAATATATTAATATATTTTATAGAGTGTAAGCTAATTGTGTGTTTTCAGAAGTGGTTTTCTAAAATTGTATTGTTTCTAATCATTATGCTCGTTTTGGTCACTCATTGGTTCTATATTGCAATGTGCATATTCAATAAGTTGTACATATTTACAACCTTATGAAGTAGGTGATCAATTATAAATTTACCTAAAAAGGGAATGTATGGAAATTCATATGGGTTTCTTCATTGGTCCTTACTTTGATGTCCATATATTATGATGCATAAAGTTTGTGTGTTTCTTTTCTCTTCATGAAAAATAGTTTTTATTTATCAATTTGCATATTTTATTGTGCCCTTGTCCAAGGTTCTACAAATGGAAATCTAGGAAAGGGTTGAGAGGATTATAGAAATCATACATGGATATCATTTGAGTTATCCAAATTGCAAAAATTGATATAAATGGGGATGTAAACACAATCTTTGACACCCCTAAATTTTAAAATAGAGACAAGTTTAATATTAAATGAACCACACCAGAGTTTGGTGCTCAAGTTTCCATTGCTACCAATGGTGTTCCTTCACAAAATATGATGAATCTCACCTAGGGATCCCCATGAATGACAAAATGAATTGTTGCATATGGGAATTGACAAGCTACATTATGGAGTGGAGCAAGAGTTCCATTATCTCTAAAACAAGCTCCCCTAATGAATGCATTAGTGCCTATCAAAGAGTCTAGGATGATGGCTAAACATAAATTTAATTCATTGAAATACTTCAAGATTCAGACTTTGATGTTTCTGTTAGTTCCCCTCCAACACCTGAAGGCTGAATCAAATATGTCAAATGAAGTCATTTGTTCCTTTGAATATAATAATGGTGGAAGTTTTCTAACCCATGAGATAGAATATGAGTGGTGGCTCATGGGTTTCACTCAAGTAATGTTTTTTTCTAAATTGTAAGGGTAGGAAAATTAATTAATAAGACTCTATCACATACTCATTTTCCATGCCTTGCAATTTTGTTAACAAGTGTTGGTGAAAAGGTAGAGTTGTTGTTGCATCTCCAGAGATTATGAGATTATCCAAAATACAATATGGCGAGGTGATAATTTTTATTAAGGGATTCATAAATTAACATTTCTTTCATCATAGTCCCTCAAGAACAAGAGTTGTTTCATACTGAGAGAGATGTTTTTTTAATCGAAGTTCCTTTCCAATAATGGCATCATTGGTAGTTTTCTACTTATATTTTTGGTTTTGGATGAAAATTGTGGGTAGGCTACCTTCCTGCAGGGTGGATGGAAATGCATAATACCTTTGGTCAATTTTAAGAAAGTGAAGATACAGGTTTTTTGTAGAGCTGCACTTGAAATCGTTGGTTTTATGAACACCATACTAGTGGTTTCTCTCCCCCCCTCAATAAATGATAATACACATACATTGCTACTGTACAAATTGTTGAAGGGAGGGTTTTTGTAACTTATGGGAAATTTTTTATGAAGATGGCTAGGACAGGAAAAATTGATCCCATCATTGGAAGAGATGATGAAATGTGTATATGCATTTAGATTGTTTCAAGACAGATAGAATATAGCACTGTATTGACTGGATAACTATAACTAGGTGATGGAAAGACTGCAATTTTAGTAGGGTAGTGACCATTCAATGGTTTTCTAAATGATGTTCAACAAGATGATTTATAATTTATAAGAACATATATAATGAATTTTATTGCAATCCAATATTATTAAATATGCATGGTTGATTTCGAATTGAGCATAGCATAATGAAAACTATATTTTTTGTTTCTCAAGTATGTTCCAACATACTTTCTTTGGGAATAATACAAGGAGATGTTCCATAGGCACTTATGAATCAAAAGGAAATGATTCACTATACTTGTTATCAATTTATGCTTTATTTTTTGACATCATTTAACGATGTAATGTGACATATCTTAATTTTTATATGACCAAAACTACAACTTAGGGTTTTCATATCTATAATATACACCTATTAATAACTGGGTAAACGTTAAAATCAACAGGTAAACTATTGAATTGAACTTGATTTTATTGGGATGACTATATGTGTTATATATTGTGATATATGTGATATAAACTTGATTGATGTGATATATGTGTTTAATGTAAATGGAAATATGAAATTATATATTACAAATCACAAATAATGCCTAACAAAGATGTTTTCCTACATATACTAGCACACATGCAAGTACACCATGTTCACAACTTAAGTTGCGATAAGTCCTCACTAATGAAAATATCATGCAATATGAATTAGCAATCAAAACCTATCTATCCTTCAGTTGGTATTTTCTTTGCAACGACGAATGTAGGCTTGTAAGTATCTATTCACTATACTTATTTTCTATCTCTGATATGTATCATTATACTTCGTTTCAAATATTCCTATGTTTTATGGAAGATTTATCTTGAAGTATTATAGTTTGGTGACTAATAATTGATGGATTCACTTGAACCTTAGGCTATAATTTTCTCTCACATTACTTATCATTATCATTGGGTTGAAATTAGTGTAGCCATTTGTTTCAAGGCTCTCTTTTCCTAGTTGGATTTATATAAATTTTGAAAATGTTCTTGAGGGAAAAGATCTTAATATATTTTATCCACTGTAAGTTAGTTGTGTATTTTTAGAAGCAAATTTCTAGAATTATTTTGTTTCTCACCATTATGCTAGTTTTGGCCAATCATTGGTTTCTATATTCAATGCGTATATTCAATAAGTTGTACATATTCATATTAAAGTTTGCTTTAAAAAAACACTAATGGAGAAAATCAATTTAGGCACCTTAATATAATTTTTCATAGTCTATCATATGTTTTATATGTTTTTTTTTCTCAAATTCACTAGTAGCACTAAACCATTCAATTGTGTAAATTTGTAGCTCAAGATATTGAAATTGAGAAAGAAAATTGGGACTTGAAGACATTACAGTTTGGTGAGGCTCTCATAGAAACAAATTTTAAAAAGCTTGTTTATGAAGTAGTTGCCAAACATGCAGTTGAGGTAAACTCCTAGCCATATTATGTTAAAGGCAGTTCCCATGATTGTATGCCAATTTCTATGCCAGCATTTACTGATTGAACATAATAAGAAGCACAAAAATGTGATCCAAGTATAATATGATGGAAAAATATATCTAGTCAATAATAATGGTTTCAATTGAAAACTATTAAGTTTATTTAAATGGAATGGATATAGTATATTCCATAAATTTTACATCAATATCCATCTTAAGGAAACCTGGAAAATTAAATGCTGAAGTACCTTAAGTTTTAGCTAAACTATAGTTATTTATTGTTGTACTTAAGAAAATGTGTTTAGAGTCTATAGTATATAGAGATTAAATTATGATACAAAGACAACATTAAGCCAATTCCATTCAAATATGACAACAAATGTAATTAATGTAATTTTGGGAAAATTTAATTATTACATATTAGTTGGTTTTATAATGAAATGAATTTAGAATAATGAAATAGCCCAGGTTAAATTGGATGGCCTGAGAGGCTTGTAAGATGAGGAGAATCATTCTTGATTAATATAATTTCCAATCCCTTGCCCTCTAGAGGTTTCCTTGACACCCTGTCAAGGTTTTACCATGTAAATTCCTATGTTTATCTTTGTGTGTATTTTACATTAAGTTTTCATTCAGTTTCTGTTTCTTCTTGTTTAATATTTTCCAATACATAATTGATATCACAGCCTGGTGGAGTAAGGATCTGGTCGCCTCTGTCAGAGAAGATCTGAGAAGAGCCCGCTGTCGATGTTGGAGGAAAAAAAAGGGATCGTTGCCTGTTAATAGAGGTCATGCATAGAATAAATCAGAACTCCCTTGCACGCTAGAGAGAGAAGAACCCACTGTTACCACTGGAGAAAAAAGGGGTCGTTGTAGTAAGATCCTTCGAGGAGAAGAACTGTCGAGTGGAGAGAGGAAACCCATTGTAACTACATTTGAAGGGAAGAGCCATCAAAGGGAGGAGCCGGGAGAAGTCTGCACGCAAAGATTGTTGTCCATTTAAAATCTTGTTGTCTGTTGATGCTCCTAAAGAGAAAAACACAACAGCTGTGGGAGGAAGGAAGAGCATGTTGCTGGTCTGCTCCTGAAGAAAAAAATCCACAACCGCCATGGAGGAAGGAATGAGAGAGCCGTTAACTAATCATTTCTGGTTGAAGACCCATAAATAAAATCGATTGTCTGCACTCACAGAGCTGACATAGGTATTTTTTGTCTGCATTTGAGTTTTTATTTTTATTTTTTAAATTAAAGGACTCTGTTGCATTAAAAAAAAAAATTAAGGGCTCAAAAATATATTTTTTAAGACAAATTGATAAGAGGGAATAGAGTGATAGAAGGAATTTGTTTTCTCTGTCCCTATGGAAGAAATTGAAGGAAATATTTTTTTTTTCTGTTCCTGTGGAAGAAATTGTTTGTCAATAAAGGGCTCAAATATTTGAAAATTTGATTGACCAGAAAAGTGAGAAAAATAGATATATTTTTTTTAAACCCTAGCAGAAGAAGGGAAATTAGAAACCCTAGTAGAACATGGGAAATCTTTTCAGAAGAGGGGAATTTTTTTTTTTTTAAACCCTATTTGCAAGTTTAAGTAAGAAGGGAAAACTAGGAATGGCCAAAATGACGAATGCAAAGTTAGAGGTGGAGAAATTCATAGGGAAGAATAATTTTGCATTGTGGAAAATGAAGGTTAGGGACTTGCTCGTGCAACAAGGGTTGCACAAAGCATTAGACAGCGTAAAGAAAAAACCTACAAGCATGAAAAATTCAGACTGGGAGGTCTTGGATTCTCGAGCCCTAAGTACCCTTATGTTATGCTTGGCAGATGAAGTTCTCCTGAATATTGTTGAAGACAGTACAGTTAAAGGGTTGTGGGAAAAACTAGAAACCTTGTATATGACTAAATCATTAACAAATAGAATTTATTTGAAAAGGAAATTGTATAGTCTTCAGATGAAGGAGGGTGAAAAAGTTTCAGAACATTTAAATGTTTTTAATAAACTTATTTTCCAGTTGTTAGAAGTGGAAGTTAAAATCAGGGAAAATTTTAAGGATGGAAAAATACTTTGAAGTTTAAAAAATTGGCAAATCTCACTAGTCCCTAATATGAAAAATATAAAATGTTTATTGATATATCTGTAAAATTATTCAGATTTATAATGATATTGTATATATTGTCTATATAATGTTGGTGATTTTTAAGGTAAAATAATTTTATATTGTAAAATTTGGGCGAATCGTTTTTATAAAAAAATGGAAATTGGCGAATATTTTTTTTGGAAGAACCATGGAAAATTAGCCCATCTGCGAATATTAGCCCCTAAAATTTTCCATGGTTAAAATGCAGGAAGAAGACAAGGTGATAACCTTGTTGTGCTCTTTTCCCGAGTCATGGGACCACTTCGTAACTTCAATCAGTTTGAGCACTGATGATTCTTTGAAATTTGAATCAGTTGTGGGTGCTATGTTATCTGAAGAAGTACGCAGAAAATCTAGTATTGAGACATCTGCACCAGAAGCCATGGTAGAGAGAGGTTGGTCAAAGCAAAGAGGGGAGAAGCAAGGGGTTCTTCTAGATCAAATTCAAAGGGCAGCAAGGAGTGTAAATCCAAGTGCTGGTACTACAACGAAATTGGACACCTCAAGAAAGACTGTTGGAAACGGAAGTAGTCAAAAAAACATAATAAGGAAGAAAATCAGGTTGATTCAGGTATGATTGATGAAGTTTTAATTGTTGAAGCCCTACCTATTTGTAATGTCTCTCAAGATACTGAAAATTGAATATTAGACTTTGGTGCTTCTCATCACATGAGTCCGCACAGAAGTTGGTTTACTTCATATGAAGCTATAAATGGTAGGTATGTGTTTATGGGAAATAATGCATCTTGTCAGGCTATTGTGATGGATAATGTAAAAATTAAAATGTATGATGATATAGTTAAAACATTATCTGATGTTAGGAATGTACATGAACTAAAGAAAAAATGTATTTCCTTTGGATTTTTGGACTCAAATGGGTATAAATTTACAGGTCAGAATGGAGTGTTGAAAGTCTCAAAAGGAGCCTTGGTTGTTATGAAGGCTGAAAAGGTTAGAAATATGTAAAGACTCAAAGGAAGCACTCAAGTTAGTGAAGCAGGTATCATTTCAGATAAAGCAGAAGAAGGTTCTCATCTATGGCATTAGCTATTGGATCACACAAGCAAGAAAGGTCTTCAGGTACTGATGAACCACAAGTTAATTCCTGATTTGAAATCCTTGAAGTTGGAATTTTGTAAATATTGTGCATTTGGAAAAAAATGTAAACAAAGGTTCAAGACTAGAAATCATAATAGTGAAAAAAAATTAGACTACATTCATTCTGATATGTGGGGACCATCTCCTACTATGTCTTATGGAGGTGCATTATATTTATTAAAATTTATTGATGATTTGTCCCAGAAATTTTGTGTCTATATGTTGAAAAAGAAAGCTGATGTATTTAATGTTTTTAAACAATTTAAAGCAATGGTGGAAAAGAAAACAGGAAAATCAATTAAATGTTTAAGAACTGACAATGGTGGTGAATTTAATTATTTAGAATTTGAAAAATTCTGTAAGGATGAAGGGATTGTTAGACATAAAACTGTTGTTTATACTCCTCACCAAAGTGGTGTTGCTGAACGGATGAATCACACTCTTATGGAAAGATCCAGAAGCATGATCAGCAATGTCAAATTTCCAAAGCAGTTGCAGGTAGAAGTAGTATCTACTGCTTGTTATTTAGTTAACAGATCACCTTCGATTGCAATAAATTGTAAAATTCCCGAAGAAGTATGGTCGGGTCAGTCTTGTGGTTATTTTCATTTGAAGACTTTTGGTTGTGATACCTATACTCTTATTCCTAGAAATCAAAGTTCAAAGTTAGATCCAAAATCGAAATGTTGTTTCTTTGTTGGGTATGGTTATGTAGTGAAAGGATATAGGTTGTGGGATCCTTCTTCACGAAATATAGTCATTTGTAGAGATGTAACATTTGATGAATCTTCTCTTCTAAAATCAGACGTTGGAAAAGTTGAATAGGAGTAGGTATCGCCAAATCAAAAGATTCAATTAGAGACTAAACCTTCTCCATAAATTCGAAAGGAAGGAGAGACTTCTAATGAAAAAGGTGGAGAAGCAAAGGAATCTGGAGAAATTCTAGAACCAGTTCAGTAACTAGTCACTCTAAGAAGGTCAACAAGGGAAAGAAAAACACCCAAAAGGTATGAAGATTCTGCTTCATCTTTTGCACTGATTACTGAAGATGGGGAACCTTCTTGTTATCAGGAAGTAGTAGATGATGCAGATAGCGACATATGGAAAAAGGCTATGGAAAAAGGAATGGATTCCTTAGCCAAGAAAAATACCTGGGATCTTGTAGAACTTCCTGAAGGGAGAAGTGTTGTTGGGTGAAAATGGGTCTTCAAGTTGAAGAGAAAATTTGATGGAAGTATTGAGAGGTATAACACGAGGTTGGTTGCAAAAGGATATCCTTAGGTTGAAGGTATTGATTTTCATGAGATTTTTCACCAGTCGTTAAAATTGTTTCTATTTGTACTGTGTTAGCACTAACTGCATTACTTGATCTTGAGTTAGAATAGTCAGATGTTAAAATAGCCTTTCTTCATGCTGATTTGGATGAAGAGATATATATGGATCAGGAAGAAGGTTTTGTACAAGGTCACAGCAGAAGATTAGTTTGCAAGCTAAGGAAATCATTATGTGGCCTGAGGCACTCTCCCAAGAAACGGTATAAGAAGTTTGATTCCTTCATGGTGAGCCAGGATTTTATCAGAAGTGAGTATGTTCATTGTGTATACTTCAAAATTTTCAATGGCATATTCATTATCTTGGTGTTGTATGTTGACGATATGCTTATTGCAAGCAAAAGCATGGAAGAAATCAACAAGTTAAAGGCTCGGCTCTCTAGGACGTTTGATATGAAAGATCTTGGAGCCGCAAAACATATCTTGGGCATGGAGATACACAAAGACAAGAAGAATGGTAAGATTTGGTTATCACAACAGAAGTATGTGGAGAAACTACTTGAAAATTTCAGTATGAATAATGTGAAACCTGTTAATGTTCCATTAGCTTTCGATTTTAAGATTTCTTCGGATTTAAGTCCTAGAACTAATGAAGAAAAGAATTATATGTCTCGTGTGCCATATGAAAATGAGGTAGGAAACGTAATGTATGCAATGATATCTTGATGCAATAGCATCCTGCTTGGGTTTTATTAAAATATTGTGTAAGTAAGGGGGTGATGATTTTTTAATTATTTTATAAATTAGTGTGCTATTTTTAATAAATTAAGAGAGAAAATTGTAAGTGAGGATTGTTGTAAATATTCTTTTAATAAATTAAGGATATAAGTGGAGTTTAATTAGGTAGATAATATAGGGATTAGGAATTCCTTAAACTGGACTTAGTTGAGTCCAAAAAAGGATAAATCTAATTTAGATTTTAGTTGAGATTTGTGTGGAGGAAATTATGGATTGGAATAAATTCATTATTATGTACAAATATGAGGAGTATGTGAGGATGGAAGAATAGTGAGGAATACAGAGAGAGAGAGAGAGAGAGAGTTAGAGTTTGAGAGATTTTGTAAAAGCGCCGAAAGCCGAGAGGCCATCCATTATAATATTTGGACAAGGAATTTCTTGTGTTATTATATATCAGTATTTTTTTGTATGGCTCTCTTTTCTTTGTGTATATTTTAAGCTGCAAAATGTAGCTTTAATGAAGAGTTTTTTTGAGGATTTTCATGCCGAAGGAAGCATACACGCTATTATATGCAAGGACTTTTTTTATAGCAGAATCCCTGCATCATTTGGTATTATAGCCTAAGGTGATGAGTTTGAGGATGAGTCTCTCCTACGTTGACGTTGTTTCATTTTGTTTTGTTGTTGTGAGCGAGGAGAGTAGGTCAGATTTCCTGGGAGAGGGTTGATTCTGCAAACTATATATGTATATGTTGTGTATGAGTTGTTAATGCAAGAATGAGTTCACAACTAGCGTGAAGGAGGGTTGAGCCTTGGCCAGGAAGGGCTAAAGAAAATAAAGATTTTGGTGTTTGTTTGTCCATCATTCAATCCAAAGGAGTCTTTTGATGAGCTACAATTCTGTAGCGTAGCAGAAGCATGATAACATGGCTCGGTGAAGTTTCCTGCTGGCTCCAGTTTGGTACATGTACAATGCAACTATTTTTGTCTACCGCAGAGGATCAACTGACATGGGATATGTCTAGAAGCTTTCGAAACTGTATTGTGATCGCTCTACAAACTGCAAGCTCTTCGACCGGCATGTTGGAGACCGTCAACTCACTGTGTAAGCAGCGTTGCAACATGCCCATCAATTTTGTAAGAAAAGTTGATTTACAGAGGATGGATTTACTACGAGGAAGTTGCTGGGGTTCTGGCCATGCTGCCACTGGATGAAGTGAAAGTTCGGTGGGGTTGGTGTAGAACATGTTGGCGACTGTGGCATTATTCAATTTCTTGAGAGTAGTGGACTCGACTAGAGGAAGATCCGACTGGTGGAACAACCAACTAGTGAAAGAAGAGTTGGGCACTGTGTGGAACTAGTTTGCGGATGGGTGGAAGGAATCCTTCCGACCTCCACCTAATGGAGGCACTCAACTGGAGCCATGGCACATCAGATCTGAATTTGTTTGCTTTGGCTGCGGTTTTGGTGATAAGCGTCGGAGGAGTATGCTCGCCAATTTTGTTGGTCGTAATTTGCAGACCTTTTTTTTTACTAAACCCCCACTTCAGATGGTCGACTCTGTCTTATGATGTATAATCAAATTTTATCACTTTTTGCATTGGGAGTCGTCGGCGGAGAGAATGAAGAGAATTCCCTATGACACATTGTGTAATTTGATTAGAGATGTGATGAGTGTGTTGAGGCGAATACCCGAACCAGTGACCACCAGTCCACCATTGTTGTCTTCAAGAAGATCTCCAATTATGTGTTTGTGGAAGCCCAACATGGTTTTGGCAACAAAAAATAACATAATGTTGAATGCGTGAGCAGACTTGTCACAAGCATGGGCAGAGTGTGTAGTGAAATGTGCAGCTGATACATAATGGAATTTTATATAACCAATTTGGTCGAGCTGTTGAGTTTATGAGAAATCGTATTGGAAATATGTAAAGATTGGTGGTGAGTGCTGAGGGTTATGTTGGTACTATGGTGTTCTGTTGTACGGAGTTTTACCTCTGTGGAGAGCCGAGATGTAGATAGCAGGATATCTGTATTAAAGAATACAAGTCGATCTAAATATTTGTATGCTCGGTGTGTTTTCTTGGTTGCGTGACTGTATATTGGATCATGGACGTGAATGTGCATATTATTCCCTAAAAGCCTTTGACAGAACTTGAGAAAGAAGCTTTGCGTAAAGTTCCTTGGCGTGGTGGAACTATGTTAAAGATCATTAAAATAAAATTCTCTTCATTAGATGATTTACATGATGCATATTTTCTTTAAAAACGCAAGAAGCGAAGCTGCAGAAGATTTTGTTATAAGAGTAAAGTGCGAATGATGGGATTGGAGCAACCAATTGTTTTTATGGGGACAAAAAGGTACAAAATTATAACGTGTGAAGGTGGAAATTTATTGTTTTTTTTAAATTGGTCATGTAAATCGAGAATAGTGTGATCATGAAAGAAAGCTTGGGAAGTTCTCTTCATTGAAGTAATGTTTGAGAAAGTGCCATCAGTATCATCAGTGTCATGGATAAGATTTGGTCTAGCTATACGAATCTCTTTACAAATATTTTGAAAATATTTTGCACTGCTATATATATTGATACTTCGGAAAAAGAGCTATAGTGCGGAAGCTCAAGAACTATCAGTGGGCACAATATGAAGGTGGTAAGTCAAATAATTTTTTATGTTATTTAAATAACGTAAAATGGATATGTAATTCAGATTGAGAAGAATAGTGCTTAAGGTTGTTACATAGTAATTTGTCACCATCCTTGCAATCCCTCGCCCCACATATTGGAGGGTCTTTCCCGTGACTTGTGAGGAGTGTCATACTCTACAAATACTTTCTTTGTATCCTTCTGCATAAGGATATGATTTCTCCTATTGAACATTTCCTCAGAAAGCACCCAAAAACCCATGTTTTGGCATTGCCGTGTGTAGCGAGTTCATCCCTCGCGCCAATGGGGAAAATATACACTAGAGGTTGTGCCAGCTGGCGCTCTGTCCCTATGTTGTACCCGTGCCAGCCTGTTTTGGAATGTTTTTTAACAAATTGGAGGTGGAAGTTTCCTTTAACCACCTCGGTAATGACTCATTGCAAGTGGTTAAAATCGATAAACCATGAATCTCTACCTTTAGGAAATGGTTGATGGAACATTCTAAGAGGATAGGACTCCCCCCATGATTATAGGGATCCTAACTTCTCCCTCTAAATAAACAAGCCTTCTCCCTTTACATCAACTAGCTGAAACAATAGCTGAACATATAGCCAAGAGGCTAAGCTTGGAGAAGAGATTATAGCTAAGTAATCGTTATAGAGAAGGTCGAACCAAGGAGGATCCTGTAGAGAGAGCCCCATCTGAATTCCTGATGAGCTTGTGAGATGTGCTCTGCTGAAACCCTGCTGGAGGAGATCGAAACGTCAAAGTGCCGGTTGTACTCTTCCTTCCTTAATTTAATATAATCGACTATGATATTATTTCCATCTCTGTGTTATGTTTATTTAATGCATGTGATTTAGTCTTCTTCAACTTACTGATAGTCAGGAATGCGAAATAGTATGTTTTGTATCGCCTTCGTCTCTTGTGTATGTGCATGTATCCAGGCGTGAGAAGCAGTGGATTGTGATCTGTCGAATCAGGAGCGGGAGGCAGCTATTATTCCGGATGACAAAATAGCGCAGGACCTAAGGTACGTGATCTGCCAAGTCTTTGTCCATTCTTAGCTAGGAATTGATATCATAGCATGTTTCGTTTGTGGCTAGACCCACTCTAGCGCTAGTGGGATCACCTCTGTCCGCATAGGGGATTTACCTCACCAACAAAGGCCATATACAATTTATGAGTGTTTCACCAAAATTCATGAGTGGGAAGAGAGATAATAAGTTAAAGATCATGATTGATCATTGCTTGTAATGCATGTGAAAGTGTTCACATTGTTTTGTCCCAAAGATAGTGCAGTTTGCGTTTTTTGTTGCCAAAGAAATATGTTGATGCCACTATGTTAAAAGGAAGTTTTGGAGAATTCTTAGGAATGAATCATTTTGTGCACTGAAAGGAGACGGTGTTGCATGAGGACCATCACTACAAAGAAGGAGCTGCACGGAAGTGCAGGAAAAATGTTTTCGCTAAGATGATGAGCGTGTTGAAGAGGTTATGGTATGAAGGACATGTGAATATTCACAATGATCAAGACAGCACAAAATAATGAAATACGGAGAATTGAAATTGCAAAGAAAACATTTATTGACGGGAGCATAAGGCATGATAATTCAAAAAGGTATTTTTGAATGTTGAAAATTGAATGGTTTGTTTGTTAGAAAATTATATATTATGGAGCAATGCAACAAATTAAATATGCGAAAAATACAAGCACACAAAACACATAAAACCAGAGAGACATAGATATATGTGGTTCACCCAGTTTGGGCTACGTCCACCCCGAACAGCCAGTCCTTCCTTTCTATTATCCAACAAAAATTGAACAGACAAAACCTACAGCAGATCCGTTGTAATATCCTCTGTTCTCTCTCACAATCTCCCTATCTGTTTCTCGCTCTGAGAATACACACGTAACACCCAGCCGTAATGCAATACCCTCATATATACAAGGGGGTTGCCTTCCAAGGAAAAAAACCATAAACTAAAGATAACTTCTACCGTCAGATCATCTACCTATGAACGGCCCAGATTGACTAGAAATTACTATACTTTTGCAAGGAAATTTTACATATTTTTTTAGCTTCAAGGGCACTGCCCCCGAAACCCCCCGCTAGGTGGGGGCTCCAAAAAGCGCTATCGCCCCCCCTAGACCCCCCACGATAGCAATTAATTACGGGTGGTCTTGCCGCCCCTTTTAAGGTACAAGGGTCCAATGCTATGATACAAAGTAAACAAGATAATCAAGCTCCACACCCAACAATCTCCCACTTGGAGATTGATTGTAGCAACTCCACCGCTGCTTCATTTGCTAAACAATGACTCCTCTTTGGACCTGGTTATTCCTCATCTTCATCGTCATCCTTGAAGACCAATTGAAACTGAGCACATTCTCAGTTTCTCCCTGGTTACAACTTTTGTTAGCATATCTGTAGGATTTTGGCTAGTGTGTATCTTTTCCAACTTCAACTCTCCATCTTCCAATACTGACCGTATGAAATGGTACTTGAGATGTATGTGTTTAGTCTTGAAATGAAATGCTGAGTTCTTTGCAAGATGAATGGCACTTTGGCTATCACTGTATAACGTTCCCATATCATGATTCTTACCCAATTCATCCATAAACCTTTGTAACCAAATTATTTCTTTACTACCCTCTGTAGCAGCAACATCCTCTGCTTCTGTTGTTGAAAGTGCAAAAAAACATTGGATTTTTGAAACCCAACTGACAGCTATTCCACCTACAGTAAATACATATCCTGTAGTGATCCTCTTGTTATCTCTTTCACCTTCCATATCTGCATCAACATATCCCCGTAGAGAAATGTTTGAACCACGAAAGCATAATGCTTGATTTGTGGTACCTCTCAAATATCTAAGAATCCATTTTACTACCATCCAATGTTCTTTTCCTGGATTATTCATGTACCTGCTTACAACTCCCACTACATGTGCAATATTAGGCCTTGTGCAGACCATTGCATACATTAAGCTTCCAACTGCTGATGCATATGGAACTTTAGACATATAATCCATGTATTCTTGGGTCTTGGGGCACATCTCCTTACTAAGTTTTAAATGGCTAGCAAAAGGTGTACTAACTAGTTTTGCATTCTGCATATTAAATCTTTTCAGCACATTTTCTATGTACTCATTCTAAGATAGTGTTAAGTTGCGATTTTTCCTGTCTCTAGTTATCCTCATACAAAGGATTTTTTTTGCAGCTCCCAAATCCTTCATTGCAAATGAATTTTCCAATTTTCTTTTGAGCACATTTATTTCCTGCATGTTAGACCCTGCAACAAGCATGCCATCTACATACAATAACAATATAATATAGCTACCATCATTTTTCCTTTTCAGATAAACACAATGATCAGAGTGACATCTAGTATAACCTTTTTCAGACATAAACTTGTCAAATTTTAGATACCACTGCCTTGGAGCCTGTTTTAAGACATACAATCTCTTCTTTAACCTGCACACTAATTTTTCTTTCCCTTTGACCTCATATCCTTCTGGTTGCTCCATATAGATCTCTTCCTCCATATCTCCATGGAGAAATGCTTTCTTTACATCTAACTGTTCAAGATGTAAATCTTCTGTTGCTACAAGACTTAAAATAGTTCTGATTGAAGTCATTTTAACAACAGGAGAAAATATTTCATCAAAATCAATACCTTTCTTCTGTGCAAACCCCTTCACCACAAGTCTATCTTTGTGCCTCTGTTTTCCTCCATCTTCTTCCTTCAGCCTGTAAACCCATTTATTCTGCAATGCAGTTTTACTTGTAGGAAACCTGACTAAGTCCCAAGTCTGGTTATGCATTAAGGATTCCATCTCTTCTTCCATCGCTAGCTCCCACTTCTTCCTGCTTTCAACCTGCATTGCTTCTTCATAACATTCGGGTTCACCAGAATCAGTTAACAATAAATAATATAATGAAGGATATTATCGTTCAGGGGGTCTACTTATCCTGGTAGATATTCTAACACCACTTTTAGGTGTTTGAGGTGCCTGTTGATGTTGTGGTGGTTGTTGCTACTGTGGTTGTTGATTATTATTATTTTCAGGCACCTTTACTTTTTTTCAGTTATCTCATCAAGAACCGTGTATTCCTTGCTTTCTTTTTCCTGTTTATTTTCCTGCAACTGATTCTTATACAAGAACTTTTCATTGAATATTACATCTCTGCTCCTAATGATTTTGTGATTTTCATAATCCTATAAGCGATATCCAAAATCATTAACACCATATCCAATAAAGGTACATTTCTTTGATTTTGCCTCAAGCTTTGTTCTATTTTCTTTATTAATATTGACAAAGGCCTCACAGCGAAAAGGCTTTAAAAAAGAGTAGTTTACCTTTTTACCTGTCCATGCTTCCTTTGGAATACCACCATCCAAGGAACTTGAACGCCCTCTGTTTATTAGATAAACAACAGTATCTACAGCATCTGCCCAAAATTGTAAAGACAATCCTGCATGCAATCTCATGCACCTTGCACGCTCCATGATTGTTCTGTTCATTCTTTCTGACACACCATTTTCTTGTGGTGTTCTTGGAACTGTCTTCTCTCTGCGAATTCCATGCTCTGAACAATACCTATCAAAATCTTTGCTGCAATATTCACCTCCATTGTCTGATCTGAGACACTTCAACTTCTTTCCTGTCTCAATCTCAACCAAAGCTTTCCATTTCTTGAAAGTATCAAATACATCAGATTTATTCTAAATACAATAAATCCATGTTTTTCTAGTTGCATCATCAATAAAAGTAACATAATAACGAGAGCCACCGAGAGATGATACCTGAGCAGGTCCCCATACATCTGTATGCACAAGCTACAATTTTTCACTCTTCTTTTCTTTCCCAACTCTGAGAAATATGACTCTCTTTTGTTTTCCATAAATGAAATTTTCACAGAAATCCAAATCAACATTCTTCAAACCTGGCAACAAATTTCTTGAGTGAAGAATCTTCATTCCCTTCTCACTCATGTGTCCGAGCCTATGATGCCATAATCCTGCATCTGCTCCTTTGGAAGTTAAAGCATTAACAGAGTTAGAAATACCATTGCATAAATACAATGTACCAACCTTTTCACCTTTTTCTATTACCAATGATCCTTTGGTGACCTTCCAAGTTTTATATGTGAAAGTTGTCACACAACCTTCACTGCCTAACTGCCTTGCTGAAATCAGATTTTTCTTCAGATCTGGAACATGCCTTACCTCCTTTAGTAGCCATTGGTTTCCATTCTGTTGTTTTACAATAACTTTACCCATTCCAACAATTTTACAGGGTTTATCATCACCTAAACGAACTTGTCCAAAATCTCCTTGAACATAGTCATGAAAATATTTCTTATCAGGTGTGGCATTGAATGAAGCCCCTGAATCTACAACCCAAGAATTAGTAACATTTTCGAAAGAAAGAATCAAAGCATCTTGTAACACATCACCTATCACATTTGCTTTATGATTGTTTTCTTGTTGTGCATCTCCTTCTTTTCCCTTCCAAGATCTACAATCTTTCTTTAGGTGTCCTCTCTTTTCGCATTTCTAGCACACTATCCCCAATCTGCACTTGGATCTACCTTTCCTTGATTTACTGCGATAACCCAAGCTCTTTCCTCTTTCCATTCTTCTTCCCCTAGACTCTGCACTCAAAGCATTACCTGATGTCTCACCAGAGCTTTTCCATCGCATTTCCTCGCTAAGGATATCACCGACAACATCATCAAACTTTAAAGTACTAGATCCAGAGACAAAGTTACTAATGGCCATAACCAAACCATTCCAGCTTTCTGGCAATGAGCACAGAAATAAAAAAGCCCTAACTTCATCATCAAAGTTTACCCCTATAGAACTTAACTGATTGGTAACTGTATTAAAATCATTTAAATGGTTCGCACCAGATCCACCTTCCGACATCTTCATATTAAATAATCGTTTCATAAGAAATACCTTGTTTGAGGCTGAGGGTTTTTCATATAGTTTCGCCAACCTCTACATCAAACCCTCTATTGTTTTTTCCTTCGAAATATTGAAGGCGACTGACGCTGCAAGGCACAACCGTACTATTTCGAGTGCCTTTGTATCGAGAATGTTCCATTCCACATCTATCATGGCTGCCAGCTTCTTTGTTTTTCCGCTCAATGGTAGGTACAGATCTTTCTGATACAGATAATCTTCCATCTGCATCTTCCACAACAGGAAGTTTTGGCCGTTAAATTTCTCGACCCTAAATTTACCATCTTTCGCCATTGCTCCCACTCGAACCAAGAACCCTTCTTTCCTGCGAGTTTATCAGCCAAATAAACCTTCGGCTCTGATACCAGTTGTTAGAAAATTATATATTATGGAGCAATGCAACACATTGTTACACTGAAAAACTGTCACCTTGACATTATGCTGACCGTATGAGCTCATCATTACTCATACTTCCTCCTTTTGCAAGTCCAATATACCAGCTCCTCATATCAAGCTTCAAAATCAGAGAAAAATCCCTAAAATCCCCTAAGAATTGGTATCGCACTTTCTCTATACATTCCCTGCGGTCCCGCACCTAAATCCCAACCTGCCTGCGGAACCATACCGCACGTTCTTTGTGTAATGGGTGCGGACCTCTGTAAAACATAAAAAGGTGAGAAAATGAAGATAAAAAGTGAATTCCAGGTGAATTCTAGAAGATTCTAGACGGGAATTTTCGGAATGGATACGCTTTGAAGCTGGTTCATGCATCCCTCTCTTAATGGAGCTAACCCCTTGATGTAAGGAGCTTATCCCTTTGAAGGAGGATTCTATCCCTTCATATTTGGAACTAGAAACCTCCTCTCTTTCACTATAAAAAGAGGCCTTGGGTAGCCTCAAAGGGAGTTCAAGCTTATGAGATTAGAAGTTAAATGCTGTTGAAATTCAGACTTAGTTGATTAAGACCTTCTGTGAGGTTAAATCACTTATCTCCATTTGTCTTAGTTCAAAGAGTGCAATGCTTGTCAGAGTAGAGGATATTCCTACTTCGGACCCCGGGAGGACCTGGACAACATCAAGGCACAGGTTGTAAAGGTTTTCTATCTTTAAAGTTAATACAAATATACTCATTTCTCTCATTAAACTGTCAATTTGTGGTTTATTTCATAAATTCCTTGATCATTATGATAAGTATGATTTATGATAATGTCTATACAGGTGCTGCTTAATCTTTTTACTTGTTTATGATTGCAGATATACGAAGGATGTTCTTTCAGTGCACGGGAAGGAGTTCAACAAAATCAAGTAAGCAAGCAAGCGTTGGACAAGAGGTAGGCTCTTACACCCGTATAGTGTTTTTATAAATCTTATATGCTTAGAGAGAGATTAGTATAATTGGCTGTTTGTTGCTAGTAACCTTTTGTACTAGAGAGATCGGTCTTGTCCGCAAGACGGATTAATCTGCACAACAAAATGGCGACTCCACTGGGGAAGAACTTGTTTGTTCTTGGTTATCTTTGATTTTTGACTTGAGAAAACGTTTTTTCTGGTTTTTGATTGATTCACATCTGTCTGGGTGTTTTTAAATTTTTTCTGTTTTTCAAAATTTAGAAGTGTTTTGAATTTTTCTATCATTTTTGCTAGGACCGCACTCTGCATAACTGTGACAGTGCGGGCAGTTTCGCACATTCTTTATAGAATACAGTGCGGGACCGCACCTGTCAACACTGCTTACATGCGGACCCTGTAAAAATTTTAGAAAATTTCTAGGTTTCTTTTTCTGGTTAATTTTTAGATCTTTGGTTTTTGCCCAGACTGGTTATTGTGTCTATCAAGAATTCATTGTGTATGAACTTCAACAGTGTTAGTGTTTTGAATGATTTTCTAGAAGATTTTGCCAATTGGATTGTTTTTCTTGCTTGGTCTTTGTGGTGATTCGAACTTTTGACAATTTGCAGTATCTCAGATCACATAGATCTCTTTTTGTCTTTTGAATCTGACCTCGTTGTGAAAACATCCTAGATTGAGAAATTAAGCCTTTTATTTCTTTGCAAATCTTCGAAAGAACTTGCTTCAAAGTTGTGAATTTCATTTATTCTTTGAGTGTTTTGAAAAACATATTTTGAGTGTTTTTTGATCTGTTTGTTATCTGAACGAATAGATTCTTAGTTTGCTGAACAACTAAGAGAAACATTCATAAAAAAAAAAAACTCTAAAAGCTTCTACTCAATTTAGATTAGTTCTCAAAATTAGTTTTTGTAGTTTTGAATAGTTTTAATTTTTGTAGATTTCTTTCGAAAGAGAATTGTTTTGTAGCTTCTTGTTTGGAAAAGAAAAGAGTTTTTTCTTGTGAGCTTTGATAGTTTATTGAAAAGACAAAATAGTTTCTTTCAATTAG
Organism: Pinus albicaulis; assembly: GCA_034641835.2. Lineage (NCBI taxonomy): Eukaryota > Viridiplantae > Streptophyta > Pinopsida > Pinales > Pinaceae > Pinus > Pinus albicaulis. The sequence continues at coordinate 481,754,235 of CM076584.1, forward strand.
TTTTCATGTTTAAAGAAGGAATTTAAAGGTTGCATTCTCTAACTCTTCTTTAGATAGAAAGTTCATTGAAAGAAAAAAGAATTGAATATCATCATAAGTGCATTTTAGTGTTTTTGGAAGTCGAGTCTTCACATCATACAAAGTTTCATTTCCGCACCCATTGACTTAAGAAACAGCTCTTAAAAGTAACGCTTAAATAAAATTCATCTAGTAATCTTTTATTTCTAGGGCTCTCATCACCAACATAGCTTAGGCTAGTATCTTGGAGTAGGGAGTAATTAACTCTCTAAGATAGTTAAAACAAACAAGTAGATATATCTTGCGGTAGGAAGAATTCCAGTTGTTGCATGTATGCTCTGGGAAGCTCCTCTTAAAGGAGTTAAGCACGAGATCATATCTGAACCAGTGGGGTAATCAATCCTTCCTCATTGGGAACGATAGAAGATATACACGTATTAAAAACGGTAAACCTCGGATAGATCATTGTCGAGGAGCCAGGGGTCACTTGTCGGTAAACCTTGGATTCTGTTCAAGGAGCCTTCAAGGGGATTGAGCTTTGTTACTCTGCCCTTGCGTGTGTGTCAGATCATAGACTGTTCCCCCAGGTATATTTGTTTCAGTTGGTAACCTTAGAGGCCATAATCTTTAGGATTATTTCCTAAGGTGACGGTGGAGGGAAGATCCCACTGTACCTGGAACAGACGTCGACTAGACTCACTTGGACTCTTTGGGGGGTTCTCTTCACTCGAGATGGTTATGTGAAGAAACTTGTGCCAGTCTGTTTCATTAAGCAGGTTGTCGGGGTAACTATTCCAACCGCCCTTTTCGTGTTAAAACTCTACTAAGTTGGATTTCATCACCAACTAGTGATTTTAGTACGGAAAGTTACTTGTTTGTGTGTGGTTTGAACTCTTAGATTTTTTAAGCGAGTGATTCAATTGTTTGCTTCTTAGAGACTTTAGGTGTTTTTCATTGAAATTTTTCTTTGTTTGCGTGTGATTAGATAATTTTTCATCGTGGCGGAATTGCCGAGACAATCCCGGAGAATACAAGGGAAACCCCCTGAATTTACACCAGGTCATCTTGAAGGGCTTCGAGCTCTGGTACCACACAGTAGCCATAGACTTAGATCAACAGAAGCTGAAAGCTCTGCTATTGTGATACATCCTGATCATCAAATTCCTACAACAGAATATATTCAAGAACCGATTTTAGTTTCTGAAGTCACTGAAAATATTTCTCCTACTGGAGAATTATCTGACGAACCTGAAATATCTGAGCCTGAAACTGAATCTTCTGTGTTAGAAACATCCTCAGGATTTGTCTCACCAACTTCTAGTGATCCAGGTCCACCCAGGGTTAGAAATATCATTACTGAAAATCTTCCCTCTGGACTAATTTCTATTGAAGAACTTACTAATCCAGACGAAGACATATCTCTTCCCAACTCCCCTCAATCGATAAATCTTAGGGAGCGTGAATCTATTTTCTACAGCCCTATTCGAACTAATCCCTGGTATCTTTCTTTAACTGATTTTTTAGAGAATCCGGGTCTTGCTTTTTATCCACCTCAAGTTCCATTTCATCCTACACCCAGAGGTTACTATCCGTCATCTATTATGGCTGGAGAGTCGTCCATGTTTTCGCAAACACCTGAATCTTTTTTACATGGTGGTCCTTCTGTTCCTGCGGGATATCAGTCTTTGTCTGGTACTTTCTCAGGAGCAACTCCTCAACCTATCGAAAATGTGTTATCATCTGGTCTTAGTGGACTTAAAATTGAAACGTCGAACGCAGAGCAAGTTTATATGATGTCTGGTAACATTCCTAATCCTCAAGCTCAAGGCAGTCAGTTTCCTTCTGGGGGTCAACCTCAGGGAACTCAGTTACCGCCTGGGGGCAACCTCAGGGTAGTCAATTACCGCCTGGGGGGCAACCTCAAGGTAGTCAGTTACCACCCGGGGCACAACCTCAAGGTAGCTTTTTCCCAGGACAACCTGTGGATCCATATTATTTTGGGGGGCAACCCCAAGGACAGTACATACCTCAGGGTTACCAACCTCAAGGACAGTACATTCCTCAAGGTCAACCCCAAACTCAATATGCTCCTTAGGGTCCTCAACAACCCCAACTTCAGTACATGCCTCAAGGTTATCAACCTCAAGGGAAGTACCCAATGCAAGGCTACCAACAGCCTTCTGGTCAACCATCTGTTCAAGGAGCCGGAACTTTACCTTATTATCAACCCTACGTTCAACCTGTGTTATCCTAATGCTCAACCTTCACGGGACACCGAATGATAAAGGGGATCCTGCTCTGACATCAATGCCTTTGTACTTAATGTGTAAGCTACCTTATCAACTGTCAGCTATTGGTTTCTCGGGTCTAAACTCAAAGAACTCTGTTCACCTGGGCCTATTCAAACTCCGATTCTCCTGTTCCGCCACAGTCGCCTATACATCTCCCATCGCCCCAACCGCCGTAATCGCGCAAAGGTTTCACCAACTCCGTTACACTCATTTCGAGACCAGAGCCCCGAGTTCGCTATCCCTCAGACCAAAAAATCTCAAGTTCCCAGATTCCCGCCAAAAGACCTTCAACTCGATCATGCTCGATGCTCGTAGATAAGCTGCTGGGTGACAGCGTAGAGCATGAGTCAACCTCAGTTTACTTATCAACCGTACCAAGGACAGCCACAATACGGTCCCTATGTTCAGAATCCAAGCTATCAACCATACCCTGGTTATACTTATCAACAACCTCAGTATGGTCCGACTCATCCTGGTTATCCAGGAGGTTATACAATACCTAATGCTAATCCGATTCCTAGTTATCCTGGGTATCCGCCTCCTGGATCTGCTTTGGCTTCTCAAGGTTTTTGTGACCCTAACCGTCAGTTACCGTTCATCGCAACTTTGGACTTACCAGATTTGACGCGCCTTACTAATGATCCTATTTTCTATTATCAGAACTGGCCGTCAATGCCTCATAAGTTGCCCAGTGATATACCGAAATTTGAAGGTAAGTCAGGAGAGGATCCATCAAATCATGTGATGACTTATCATCTTTGGTGTGCATCTAATTCGATTAGTGATGATTTGATTCGCTTACGTCTTTTCCAGAGAACGCTCATAGGTCTAGCAGCCAAATGGTACATTGAGTTGCCACGAGGCTCATTTCATAATTTCAATCAGTTAGCAACGTCTTTCTTAACTCATTTCCAGTTGCCTGTCAGATACGACAATGGCACAGAATTATTAACTTCACTAAAACAATCTACGTCCACGTATATTTCTGATCATATTCATGAGTGGTGACGTAGACGACGTTTGGTGAAGGTTTATATTCCGGATCAAATTTTGGCAGAATGGTTTGTGAAATCATTACTGCCTAAGATCACTGAAGATGTAGCTAAGGCTGGTGTTGTTACTGAAGAGCAAGTAATTGCTCAGGCTCAGTACCTTGACCTCGTTTATACGCAGTCAGGTACTCTACATGAGAAAATTCCAGATTTACCCAAACAAGGTCAAATAGCTGCTGCTCCTTCAGGGTCTCATGCCGCTGACCGTATGATTGGTACAGTTAGTTCTAAAAGTAAGAAGAAATCCTCAAAGAATTCTTCTCCAATTATAAATTTACCTGATTCCTCGAAAGGAGAATCCTCTCAAGAAGTTTCTGCCGATATTCATGTCGTTGAAACATCTACGGCAAAATCAAAATCCGGTGGTAAAAAGAAGGGGAGGAACAAAAACAAGAAAAATTCGAAAGAGAAAACAGATAGAGAAGAATCCAATGATGAGAAACGTAAACCTCGTTATCCTTGTTTCATTTGTGAACAAGATCACTTCACAAAAGAATGTCCATATCGAGAGGAGGTTACGAAACTCATTAAAGGATCGCAACAACCTGCTGTCTTGAAGGATCCTTTTCCAGTTCAAGATAGTAAGATGATTGGTTCTTCCTCGACCACTTTAGAAGAGCCTATTATGATGATGTCTCATATAAGGGTTGCGACACGATCGCAAGATTACGGTTCTAAGAATCCCGTTGATGGCAAAGAAGGAGAGTCTTCTAATGCCAACACATCAAATACAACTCCTTCTGTTTCTGGTCCGTTACAGATCGAGAAACAAAATCCAGACTTGATAATCAAACCGCCTGCTAAAGGTGTTCTTCGTAAATCAGCTTTCAATCCACATGCGAGAGCTGCTCAGAATTACAACATTGTTGAAGATTTAGCTGTTTCTCCTTCAGCAATGTCGGCTTTGGAAGTGTTGCAATCGTGTCCAGCACAACGTAAATTGTTATTGTCTGCTATAGGAGCTGTTGATGTTCATGATTCTAACCTTATAATCTTCGATTTAGAAACTAGTACACCGCGTCTTCCTCACCAAATGGCTTTCCAGATTCCAGTGTTAGTCAAAAACAGACCTATTTTTCGGACTGTGATTGATGAGGGAGCTTCAATGTGTATTATGTCGCTTCAGTGTTGGAAATCTCTTGGTTCTCCAACGCTTAACCAATCTCCGACGATTCTAAAAGCTTTTGATGGTCGAGGTTTTCAACCTTATGGTATTTTGCAGGATTTACCCATAGGGGTTGAAGGGAAAATTGTTAATCTAGATGTGGAGGTGGTTGATGCCCCTCTAGATTACAACCTTCTACTGGGTCGTAGTTGGTCTTATGCTATGACTGCTGTTGTCTCTTCGGTATTTCGACTTATAAAATTTCCATATCAAGGAAAGATCATGACAATAGATCAGTTAAATTATTTTTCGTCAGACCCAGCCTCTACAGAAACAATCCAGCATGTTGGTAAAACGGCTATCCCTTATAAGGATGTCGGTGTAGGTTTGGTTAAAGATTCTAGTTTTCTAGGAACTTTTTCCGTTCCTCCTCCTAACGTATCGTCTTCTATTGCAACTATTCATATGATTTCATCAGACACAGTTATGTTTGATGATCCTTGGATTATTCCTTCAGAATCCGAGATAGATTCATTTGATGGCGTAATGCCTTTGAGTCCATTTGAAATTGCGTACCAGACTGTACAGTCTTTTTCCAACCCTTTTTCAACCGAAACCGATCCAATGAATGGGATCCAAGAGGAATCACTTTCTATTTCTAGTTCAGATGCAACGACATTTCCTGAAATTGTTCATTCAGATGAGCAAATTCGTGAGCTTTTGTCTGTTGATGATTTACCATGGGAAGATCTCCATCATAGGTCTTCATTCTTACCTGAATTAGATCATTTTGAAAATGATTTCGCTTCAATTTTTACTACTGAATATGCCAAGGAACCTCAGAATCCATTGCAAAATTCTGATTCTGAGTTAAATTTAGAAAATATATCTCGAACAGTTCCAATTGACATTTCAGTAAAACCAGGAATAATTGAAAACATTCATATAGGTGCTTGTTGTTCAGATGAAGAAATTCAGACTTATAAAGCCCTATTTCAAGAATTCCGTGACGTGTTTTCCTGGTCTTATGAAGAAATGCCAGGAATTGATCCATCAATCGTGGTTCATGAGATTAATACTTACCCGGATGCTAAACCTGTTCGTCAACGATTACGTCAAATACATCCTAGAAAAGCTGCTGCTATAAAAACTGAAGTTGAAAAATTACTTCGAGCAGGATTCATTTATCCAATTCCCTTAACGGATTGGGTATCGAATATTGTTCATGTTACTAAAAAACAAGGAACAATAAGAGTATGTATCGATTATAGGGATATTAATCGAGCGTGTCCAAAAGACAATTATCCAACTCCCTATATCGATCAGATAATCGACGATTGTGCTGGTAGTGAACTATTCTCCTTTATGGATGGTTTTTCCGGCTACAATCAAATAAACATACTCCCTACAGATCAACCTAAAACAGCTTTCATTTGTCCATGGGGAACATTTGCCTATTGTAAACTACCTTTTGGACTTAAGAACGCTGGAGCAACTTTTCAACGGGCCATGTCTTATGCGTTTCATGAAATTAAGCACATTGTTCAACCATATCTTGATGATTTACCTGCTCATTCATCACGTAGGGCCGATCATCCCACTCATTTACGAGCAATTTTTATGAGATGTCGGCATTATCGGATAAGGTTGAATCCACATAAATGTGTTTTCTGCGTAGAATCGGGTCGTTTACTAGGATTTGTTGTCTCAAAATCAGGCATTCGTGTTGATCCTTCGAAGGTTGAAGCTATCGTTAAATTGCCTCCTCCTTCGACATTGCGCCAACTCCAAAGTTTGCAGGGGAAAGCAAACTTTTTACGTAGATTTATTCCGAACTATGCTGAGCTTGCAAAGGGTTTTACCTGGTTGTTGAAACAGGACATTCCGTTCTTTTGGGACGAGGTCGCTGATCGATCTTTTGATGCACTTAAACACGCGTTGACCCATGCACCGTTATTGCATCCTCCCAACTACAACCAAGATTACATTTTGTATCTCGCTGCTTCTCATTCCACTATTGGGATGGTATTAGTTCAGGAAGATAAATCTCACAATGAACATGTGATTTATTATCTTAGTCGAAATTTGAATCCGACTGAAATCAAATATACACATGTGGAGAAATTGGCCTTGGCAGTTGTTCAAGCTGTCTAACGTTTTCGACATTACATATTATTACGTAAAACCACAGTAATTTCTGATTGCAACCCTATGATGTACATTTTGACCAGACAATTGCTAGGGGGCAAGTATTCTAAATGCATAGTTATCCTGCAGGAATTTGACTTGGAATTTGAGAAATCCAAGGCAAAGAAGTCTTTGGTTTTTGCGGAACTGATGTGTGATTTCCCCTCTACTGATATTGAAACAGTGGCAGAAGAGTCCATTGTGGACGAATCTTTGTTTCTTATCAGTACGCTTGATCTATGGTATGGAGATATTATTGTGTATCTCCAAACCCAATCTTTTCGGCCTGAAATTTCACGAACTCAACGACGGAAAATACGTTTCCAATCCCAACAATATAATATCATTGGTGATACTCTTTATCGACGTGGAGCGGATTCTGTTTTCCGACGTTGTCTAACTCATGAAGAAGCTGAGAAGGTGTTAAATGACTGTCATTCTGGAGCATGTGGCGGTCATATGTCTGGGTATGCCACTGCCCAAAAGATATTGCGTGCAGGTTATTTCTGGCCAACATTATTTAAAGATTGTATTTATGCGGTTCGGAAATGCCACAACTGTCAAATTTTTGATAGAAAGATGCGCGCGCCACCCGCTCCTCTTCACCCTATAATTGCTGTTGGTCCATTTGCAAAATGGGGTATCAATTTTATCACATGTAACCCTCACTCGGCCGGGGGGCATGCCTATATTATTCTCGCAGTAGATTATTTTACGAAATGGGCCGAGGCGATGCCTACATATTCAGTTGACGGCAAGACTGCTGCAACATTCGTATTCAATCATATAATTGCTAGGTTTGGTGTTCCTCAAGCTATTATTACAGATCATGGAAGTCATTTTCGGAACATCATGATGACTGAACTAACAGAACAACTTGGCCTACGCCACGATAGTTCCACTCCATACTATCCACAAGCAAATGGTCTAGTTGAAGCGATTAATAAAGTTTTAGTCACCATGATTAAGCGAATCATTGGTATTCACAAGACGAATTGGCATTCCATGTTATTTTTAGCGCTTTGGGCATATCAAACCTCAGTCAAAACATCAACAGGTTTCACTCCTTTTCAACTGGTCTACGGTTTAGAAGCTGTGCTGCCGATTGAATGCGAGATACCGTCACTAAAATTAGCCGTAGAATTACTTCCAGCTACGTCTGAAGAGGAAAAACATTTCTTGTACTTGGCCCAATTAGATGAGAATCGACGAAGTGCTGCAATAGCAAACGAGACTCATGTTAAAAGGATAAAAGCTCAGCATGATAGAAATGTGACCCCTCGAAATTTTTCAGAAGGAGACCTAGTTTTACTTTATGATCAAGCTAACGACAAGCTAGGGGCTGGAAAGTTCGTGCCTATGTGGCATGGTCCTTACATTGTGAAACGAAAGTTAGCAAAAGGGGCCTATGAGTTAGTAGATTTTGACGGTGTCCCTTTGGATAAACCCAGAAATGGGCTTTATCTAAAGCGATATTACGCTTAAACAAGGTGTGGAGATTTTTTGTTAGTTTAGATTTTCTTTACTGCTGGTGTGTTTTAGATTAGAAAAAGTGTGCCTAGTTTAGAAGTGTGTTTTTGTCACTATGACTGCTTATCTGAGTTTTACTCTTGATATTGCAGATGTCGACGTCTCTTCAAACCTACATTGGTTTTGCTGATGGTGCTTGTCGTAGTACACGGAACATTTCTTTCGCAACTTGGGTTATCTATTCACCCTCTGACGAGTTAGTATCCATGCATGGGGTAAGCCTTGGTCAAACAACAAATAACATTGCCGAGTATAGTGCAGTGATTGAGTTATTATCTGAGTCCATATCATTTGGGATTCGGAGTTTGATTGTAAGGTTGGATTCTGAACTTGTTGTATTACAGCTTAACAGGGTTTATACCATTAGAAATCCGGTGTTATTACGGTTGTTTTTGAGAGCTCGTCTCTTGGAACGTGAGTTTGATTACATTGAATATCAGCATATTCCAAGACATTTAAATACATTAGCAGATTCGATTGCTTCTAGTATGATAAATAGACATTTGCAATAATTAAAAGTAGTAAAACAAACAACATTCATTCATGTACACAGATAGCCGTCAAAATAGTGATATATATCATAGGAGTGTGTCAAAAAATATACATCGTCTTCGATCATAGGTTGGAAACACCTTATGATCGGCAAAAATGATAACACAAAAGTACAAAAATGAGTCTACACGATCATCCCATCACTGATGATGATCTCGATAGGAAACAACTGCTCGGGCCACCCTGCACAGGAACCTCCTGAAAGGTCCTGGGACTCCAATCACATATCTTTGTAGCCTGAGAGGGATGTCATCTATGCTCGTCTCTGGTATATCTAGAGTCAAGCGCTCTAGATGATGCTTCAAATCAGTCAAAATCTCTACTGATTGGCCTGCTGGGGCTGGTGCAGGTGCCACTGGTTGTCTCCTCTCGAAAGGTTGGAGATGAGCTGGTCGTTGTGGACCCACGTCTGTATTAAAAAACTTTTGGTTGTTAGTTTTCTAAGACGATAAAAAATTAAAAAAAAAATTAGAACTTAGCAAACGTTGAAAAATGTTTTACCTGAATCATCCCACTGTTCCCCTGCAGGGAGAGACATCTCTCTATCTCCGCGGAAATCTATCCCTGCATACGGAAAATCCTCTATCGTGAAAACTTGGCGATCCAGCCAATGAAAATATGAAACAGGGAATCGTACAATCTCAGTGCCCTCAATAGCATGACGGGCCATCAGCGCGGACCAGCGAACCATTCTCGGTTCTCGAGGTCGACCGGCATCAACTGAAATACTCTGTGGAGCTAATTGAGGAATCCTCTCCAAAGCAAAAGAAACGACGATGGATCCATATCCAAAGTTTTTTAGTTTTCCGGTTTTTGCTCTGGTAAGTTGGCCTTTTATATTGGCCAATACAGCTTCGCACCAGTTGAAGATGGTGCCGCGAAAACAGTCCACTGCAACACGCATTTGGGAACCAGTAGCTACATGAAGCGCGGCGCTCCCACACAGTTTTGTAACAGTGAATGCTATAACTTTCAGTTCAGGACGGATGATATGTTTTATGTCAATCCGTTTTTCCCGAGGATTTGCCTGATCATTGCAAAATTCGAGTTGAAGACTAGCGACAGTCTGGCCACCTGGCCTAGTCCCAAACAAAGATACATGTTCGCCCCTCTTGGACAAACCAGTCAAAAAATAGATATCCTCCAGCTCAATTTCGAGCCGGTGGCCACCAATGAAGAAACACTGGTCCTGCACATGCCATCTGTCTACCAACCATGTTAAGAGTTCCACTTGTGCCCTCATGCCAGAGATGGCCCAGAATTTGTATAAGCAGCATGATTTTAATGCCCTTTGTGTGGGCAAATGGAGTAATGCAGCTTCATCCACTTCCTCATGCTCCCTTTCTCGCCAAATAAGCATCTTGTTAATCCTGCAACACAAAATAAGGCAAGTTAGAATGATTTCATTTGAGAAATTTTGGCTGAAATTTGAGAAAACCGTGCTTGAAATTTAACCGCGCGGGTACCGCACCCGCTCTTTGTAAACAGAGCGTAGCTCCGCATGCGAGATGTGTGCCGGGTGCGGTACCCTCGATTTTTTCCCGTTCAGAAAAAATCGGGGTCCGCAGGTAACCTGTGTCCTGCCTGCGGACCCCGCGGGCGCATTTTTGAATCAATTTTTGCCCTAAAAAATCAAACTAAAGCCTAAAAATGAATTCTAAATGGATGAAAAACAAGATAAGGAGGTCGTGGAATACCTGGGGCTGACGATTTTCGATTCCAACGGTTGAATTTTCCAGAATATTCACGGGAACTTTTAACCAAAAACTTTTTACTTTTCACTCTACAAATGAACGGTAAAAATGAAATAGAAAAAGTCCTTTTTATAAGTTTTTTCGAATGAATGAATTTTTAATTTGTTTATTTTTCACTTTAAAAGGGATATTTTTGAAAGCATTCTTACTTATTTTAAACAGGTATGTGTAATGTTTTGAGTTTTTGTGCAGAAACAGGATTTTTCAGGTGAAATAGTCGTTTTTCAACAAAAGAGCATACTTTTATCACTTTTTCGGACTCTTCCAAAAAAATTTTTACGAAAAAGCGAAACCTTGGAGTCCTCTTTTAAGCCCTTTTCAGACTCTCTAAATATGAAAAGATTGCCGAGTACTTGACTATTCGAACTCGTTAAAGTAAATGAACAGTCGTCCCTTCAGTATAAGTTTACCCCTTTTACAGACTGAAGTGGACTATTTACGAAAAAGGTATACGTTGACTAAATACGGTCAATAGAGTTCTCTCTCGCATTATTTTATCCTTTTTCGGGCTCGAGAGACTAAATTTACGAAAAAGAACACCCATGGAGTTTTCTTAAGTTTTTCTTCTGACTCCCTAAAACTGAAAAACACCGAGTTTCTCCTATACTGGACTCGTTAAAACTTAACAGTAAAGGACCTGTTAAATTTTCAACAGGAACGAACCACTCCTTCTTAGGGTTCGAATTTTAAACTAAGTTGGACTCATCCGAAGGATGAGCTTATAACCAAGCAAATGTTATCCTCCTTAAGCTTGTCAAAAATAAAGAGGTACTTGCCAGAAATGGTGGGGGAAAAGAGAGAAAAATGATCATGTTTGTTGTATTTTAAAATTGTCCGAAAACTCAGTCGACCACTCTTGGACACGACACTTATATTCACCTGGGTTGGGAAATCCTTTGCCTAACAGTTAATCAAACCACATTGAAAGTCTTCAACCGGTTTCTGGGTATTAGCTTTGGGTCAATTGTCACCAAGCCATCTGCAGTGTCGTTATGTGTCCAAGAGAACAGTTCAAATGAAACCATTCATCTGCAAAATATCTGTCATCCATCATTGACCATCCCTGAGTCAGTCCTTGCCAACATATTTTCAAAACTTGATCTATGATTTCGTGTTGTGGGCTTGCCTACGACAGATCGCTTTCTATCGACATCAGCACACTATCTAGGAAGTTGATCCAGAAATCATCAGTACCTTGAAATCTGCATGCCTCAATGGCAGGTTTCTCGCTTTCGACGATAGGTTGCATTAATGACCTTCGATCGAATGACTCCGTGACATGTTCGACTTCAGCTCATTCATTCACATTTCATGGATTGTACTGAGTACTTTGAGAACCATTGACATTACTGGTGGTTTCTCTCACACTTGTTAACAGTTTACATCATTGACTGGTAATCAAGTGGTTTCTACCATGTTCGACTTCAACACATTCATTCACATGGATAGAATCGTACTAGTTCGAGATGCGGATATCAAGACCCTGGATCTAGTTTCCACCATCCAGGCTGCGAGAAATTTTGTTGTCATCTATACAATAGACTATTGATAAACAGATGGCTGCGTCCATACTGTGTCTACATATATCTATACTATGATGTATTCAAAATCATTCCTGTATCAGAACGATTTCAGTTAGTTTATAGTTAGTTTTTATCTGAGTATGGGAATGCCTACCTCAGTGATGACATATACATATATATATATTGCATTGAATGTTTTTACAGGTACCGACTGGGGTGTCCACAGGATGATCTTTGAAATGATAAAGTACTGCACTCTTCATATATGACAGACTACAGCTTCATCTATTCCAGACTTTGCACTTTAGGGGGCAATTTGTTACACTGAAAAACAGTCACCTTGACATTCTGCTGACTGTATGAGCTCATCATTACTCATACTTCCTCCTTTTGCAAGTCCAATATACCAGCTCCTCATATCAAGCTTCAAAATCAGAGAAAAATCCCTAAAATCCCCTAAGAATTGGTATCGCACTTTCTCTATACATTCCCTGCGGTCCCGCACCTAAATCCCAACCTGCCTGCGGAACCATACCGCACGTTCTTTGTGTAATGGGTGCGGACCTCTGTAAAACATAAAAAGGTGAGAAAATGAAGATAAAAAGTGAATTCCAGGTGAATTCTAGAAGATTCTAGACGGGAATTTTCGGGAATGGATACGCTTTGAAGAGGTTCATGCATCCCTCACCTGATGGAGCTAACCCCTTGATGTAAGGAGCTTATCCCTTTGAAGGAGGATTCTATCCCTTCATATTTGGAACTAGAAACCTCCTCTCTTCCACTATAAAAAGAGGCCTTGGGTAGCCTCAAAGGGAGTTCAAGCTTATGAGATTTGAAGTTAAATGCTGTTGAGATTTTGACTTAGTTAACTAAGACTTTCTGTGAGGTTAAATCACTCATCTCCATTTGTCTTAGTCCAAAGAGTGCAATGCTTGTCAAAGTAGAGGATATTCCTGCTTCGGACCCCGGAAGGACCTGCACAACATCAAGGCACAGGTTGTAAAGGTTTTCTATCTTTAAAGTTAATACAAATATACTCATTTCTCTCATTAAACTGTCAATTTGTGGTTTATTTCATAAATTCCTTGATCATTATGATAAGTATGATTTATGATAATGTCTATACAGGTGCTTCTTAATCTTTTTACTTGTTTATGATTGCAGATATACGAAGGACGTTCTTTCAGTGCACGGGAAGGACTTCAACAAAATCAAGTAAGCAAGCAAGCGTTGGACAAGAGGTAGGCTCTTACACCCGTATAGTGTTTTTATAAATCTTATATGCTTAGAGAGAGATTAGTATAATTGGCTGTTTGTTGCTAGTAACCTTTTGTACTGGAGAGATCGGTCTTGTCCGCAAGACGGATTAATCTGCACAACACACATAAAATATGCAAAAAATAAAATCACACAAAACACATAAAATCAAAGAGACACAGATATACGTGGTTCACCCATTTTGGGCTACGTCCACCCTGAACAGCCAGTCTTTCCTTTCTATTATCCAGCAAAAATTGAAGAGACAAAACCTATAGTAGATCCGCTGTAATATCCTCTGTTCTCTCTCACAGTCTCCCTATCTGTTTCTCGCTCTGATAATACACACATAACACCCAGCCACAATAAAATACCCTCATATATACAAGGGGGTTTCCTTCTAGGGAAAAAAACCCTAAAATAAACATAACTTCTACCGTCAGATCATCCACCTATGAATGGCCCAGATTGACTAGAAATTACTATACTTTTACAAGGCAATTTTACATCTTTTTTTAGCTTCGGAGGCACTGCCCCCAAAACCCCCCGCCAGGGGGGGCTCCAAAAAGCACTGCCGCCCCCCCTGGACCCCCCACGACAGTGATTAATTACGAGCGGTGTTGCCGCCCCTTTTAAGGTACAATAGTCCAATGTTGTGATACAAAGTAAACAATATAATCAGGCTCCACACCCAAAATTGTTTATTTTTACCATAAAATAAATATTTGGAAAATGGATTGCATTTCGATTTAAAGGCTTCAATATCATGTGAAGTGATAAATGGAGATGATGTAATTGGTGACTTGTGATATTTTCTTAAGAATGGAGTATAAGAGAGAGTGAAGATTTTACATCATGAAAATGTAATAAGGGTGGATGTTCATTGGTATGTTGTATAACTTGAGTTAGAGTCAAAATATCCACTATTGTAATTATTGGGTCAAGCCTTGAAGTCAAACATATGTTAAGGTCGAATGAAAATTTGGATAGCTTGAGTCAAGATTGAGTTATTGTACAAGAGGGTGCATTTTTCATCCAACATGAAGAGTGGATGTAAACTATGGAGTCAAAGAGTCGTAAGCCAAGTTAAAGGTCTGAATGTAATTGGGTGCATAATCGGCGGAGCCTGATACCCAAAGAGTTGATCATTATAACACATGAAATACTGAAGTTGTTGTTGTAGCAAAGAGGAGCAAGAGGGTTGCCCAGAAATTATTCCAAGACAGAGAATCGCAAGAGGTCAAGCGTAGGAAGAGAGCTTGCATTTTTGAATGGAAAGTATGAAATCTTGTTGAAAATGGGATTCGAATGAAATCCACACGTGAACAAATGAAGTTCACAAAGGAAGAGAAGATGACTGTTGATAGTCATTTCAGAGGTTCTGAGAAAGACCTCAACAGAAGAAAGAAGAAGGAAGAGGCCTAGGCAAATGGCATATGTAAGAAGTTGACTGATGAAGAGTATGAGTGAGAGAAGGCTGAGATAATAGCTCACCTTGAATTGTTGATGGAGTTCTTGCAAAGAAATAGGAAAGACCAGACACATGGTTGGACCATGAGGTAGAAAGTAAAGTGGTAGAGGCTACACTCAAAGAAGTAACAACAGGTAAACATACAGTTGACAGAAGAGTTGAGGAAGCTCAAGCAGATGATGAGTGTGAAATTGAGATGTGAAGAACTCAGAGAGGCTGAGTTGAAAATGGAAGTTTCCATTTGTGGCCCAGAACAAGGTGAAAGTTGGGGTGACGAGATTAATGAGAAAGATATCATGGACTATTGGAATAGTTCAGAAGAATTGTTGACAAGAGAAGCAGATGAGGCTATGAAGCCTTGTATTTTTAAATCCCATAGTTTATGTATGTTTCTAGGATGTGCGAAAGATGGTGGACAGTCTGGTGAAATTGTCATAGAGATGAATGAAACTCTTGAAGTGAAGTATTATGGAGAATTCCTTTCAGAGGAGGAAGGTACTGATTTGTTGCGGCAGAAAGAATTCATAGATGAATTCCTATTTTATGTAAGATAGAACATTGAAGCTATTATGGAACATAAGCATAATGGAAATGTTGAAGTGATATTCCAAGGAGGTAAACAAGTGAATTTGTTTAATGAAATTACTGACAGAATTTTGTAATCTGATGAAACAAAAAACAGGATAACTCTAGAAGATTTCCAGAAGAAGAATGAAGTTGGGAATGAAGGTTGTGATAAAATTCTAGAAATATTTCACACAGAAATAGAGTTCTTGGAATGATGGCTTAAGGAACCTGAGGGAGAAGTGAAGTTTGTAGAACCTAATCCAGAAGAAATTGCAGTTACCATGCATGATAGGGATGAAATGTTTTTAAGATTTATAGAGTTGAGTGAATGTTATAAAATTTCAAATAATAGTGTGGCTATAGATACAGAAGGAAACATAAATAAATCTGATGTTGAAATCAGAGAAATTGAGCAAAAATTATTTTGAGTTGAGATGAAATATCAGAAGCAGCAAGGAAGTTGTGTCCTTAGAGACATAAAGGAAACATAAGTATTGAACCAACAGGATAAAGATGAAAGCAACCACTAGTTCAAAATAGGATGTACTGAAATCCAAAAGGTCTATGATGGGAGATTGGTTCTTGAAGCATCAAAAGAGGCCGAAATGTCTTATCTTTTTAAAACTAACAGTTTGTTGATGAATGCAGGTACAACACCGGAGGAGGAATTTGTTACTATAGGAGCAATCAATGACTATAGTTGTGATCAAGGAGAAATTCTTGATTACTCTTCATTTCATAAAGTTGATTATTCAATGTATTTGGAGACGGAAACATCAGACAAAGAGGAACTACTTCGAGGAATTGGCAAAAGAAAGTGTTGGAAATGCCGACGGAATTTGATTGACAAAGTGAGTCAATGAGTTACCAAATAGAGTTGATACTTTAAAGGACCAATGACACAATAGAGTTCAGAATCCTGGAGGGAGCAATTCATCAAGACTTGGGGTTATCACATTATTACAGAAAAGTGACAGACCTCATAAACATGATTCTATGGAAACTTCTCTACATGGGGAGTCTGATGTAGGAGCGTATTAAAATATTGTGTAATTAGGGGGGTGATGATTTTTTAATTATTTTATAAATTATTGTGCTCATTTTAATAAATTAAGAGAGAAAATTGTAAGTGGGGATTATTGTAAATATTCTTTTAATAAATTAAGGATATGAGTGGAGTTGAATTAGGTAGATAATCTAGGGATTAGGAATTCCTTAAACGAGACTTAATTGAGTCCAAAAAAAGGATAAATCTAATTTAGATTTTAGTTGAGATTTGTGTGGAGGAAATTATGGATTGGAATAAACTCATTATTATGTATAAATATGAGGATTATGTGAGGATGGAAGAACAGTGAGGAATACAGAGAGGGAGAGAGATGGTTTGAGAGCTTTTGTAAAAGGGCCGAGAGCTGAGAGGCCATCCATTGTAATTTTCGGCCAAGGAATTTCTTGTGTTATTATATATCAATATTTTTTTGTATTGCTATCTTTTATTTATGTATATTTTAAGTTGCAAAATGTAGTTTTAATGAAGAGTTTTCATGAGTTTTTTCGTGCCGAAGGAAGCACACACGCTATTATATGCAAGGATCTGTTTTATAGCAGAATCCCTGCATCATATCTACAAGACCTGACATTTCACATGCAGTTGGAGTTGTCAGCAGGTTCATGGAAAATCCAGGAGAAGAACATTGGCAAGCACTAAAATGGGTGCTTCAATATTTGAGAGGCACAAGTGACCATTGCATTAGCTTTGATGGTCACGAAGGTTCAGTCTGTAGATATGTGGATGTTGATTATGTAGGTGATTTGGACAAAATGAGGTCTACTATAATTTATGTTTTTACTCTTGCAGGTGGAGAAATCAGCTGGATGTCAAAGCTTCAAGAGGCGGTTGCTTTGTCCACTACTAAAGCAGGGTATATAGCTGCTCTAGATGCCTGTAAAGAGGCAATCTAGTTAGAAGGTATACTTGATGAGATTGGAAGGACGCAGGAGAAAGTGAATGTATTCTGTGACAGTCAGAGTGCTATTCATTTGGCTACAAATTCAACCTATCATAGCAAGATGAAGAAGATCGATGTAAGGTATCACTTTGTGAGACGTAATCAAAGATGAAAAAGTAGTTCTCAAGAAGGTCCGTACATAGGAAAATCATGCAAATATATTCACGAAGCCACTTACAGTAGAGAAGCTCAGATGGTGTCTTGCTTCTCTTGGCTTGCAGAAGAGATGATGAATGGGCATGGGCAATGGATTAGGAAAATTGTTGTCAAGGTGGAGTTTGTTTAAATATGAAAACAAATGTAATTAATGTAATTTTAGGAAAATATGTTTATTACCTATTAGTTGGTTGTATAACGAAATGAAGTTAGAATAATGAAATAGCCCAATTTAAATTGGATGGCTCGAGAGGCTTGTAAGATGTGGAGAATCATTCTTGATTAATATAGTTTCCAATCCCCTTCCCCCTAGAGGTTTCCTTGACACCTTGTCAGGGTTTTACCACATAAATTCATGTGTTCATTTTTGTGTGTATTTTACATTAAGTTTTCTTTCAGTTTCTATTTATTCTTGTTTAATATTTTCCCAGTACAATAAATTCTTAATTATCTACTAGTTTGGTTGATACAATTTCCGTAAACATTATGCTCATTATTTGTTACACACACACACCCTGATGCCCCTCCATCCCCGTGAATTTGCATAAAATTTGGGGTTTCTCCCACACATTCCCCATGTGTATATCCCCTTTCTCGGAATTTTGGAAAATTAGAATTTATTTGGAAGCACCAAGTAAAAATGCATCACTCTTTATTAATAATATAAAATTATTGAAAGGTATCTAGCACATTTTTTTGACAAAAATCTTGTTCATAATAAAGAATAACAATTTTGAATTTGATTTAGTTAGCAATGGGAAGTGGTTCTTAAAAGTCTTAAATCCATGCTTAAACTCTATTTTAAGCCACGCAAAACCTCTAAATATATATTTTTTGGATGCTTAAATATTTTTGAAGATGACCTTAATTAGCCAATAACTTTAGATTCCCATGACATTGTCATTTGTGTTTTGTTAAAGGGTTGGAATTCAATCACTTGAGTGATTGGATAGCTTTAAGTGGTTAGTGTTGCATTTTTTTCCTTTTTTTTTATTTTTTAATATTTTTATTATAATAGTTCTCTCTCTCAACTTCAACTATTGGGGAATATCAAATTTTCTCTAGTGATGAGAGGGTCGATTTTGACCATGTTCATTGGTAGTTACTTTCAGAAGCATACCCTAATGTTGGGGCCTACACCACATGGCATGGACATCCTTGGGTTCATATTCCAATTCAAGGGGAGTCCATTGTGCTACCAACTTGTGTAGGATTGGGCTTGTTGTTTGGATGTGATAGAGAACAATCATAAATTGGGACAAAACCCTTGTGGACAGTGCAATACTTATTAAACTTTCCAATATATTGATATCCCATTTGCTCCATATTTGGATTTTAATGATGTGAGCTGATAATTTTCCTCACTATTATCACAAGTGAAAAAAAATTCTAAGGATAATTGCCATAGTTCCACCACCAACAAAATGTCACCAAATCCCAAACCACATGCAAATTTCACCTATTATTGTGAATTTGTGAACACTCTCAAACACCTATATTATTATCAACACAAATTTTTCCAATGATAGATTTAGGAAATATTAAATTAATATGATTGGTGAGTGTAAATGATGGTTACAACAAGTTTCCAATGTGAGCAGAAAGGACATAAAATAAATCCAAATTATAGGGATATAATCACTATGAGAAAAGTATTGGAATCTCTATTGTGATAGATAATAATTTACTTCACATATTATGACAAATGCATGAAAATTTTCCCTATCGGCCAAGTTGAATTTTGAGTTCCAATGGATCTGCGTTGAACATGTAAATGGATAAATAGGCTGGAAATTTTCCTTTTCCCAATATTTTTAATGAGTCATAGGCTTGGAAAAGTTAATTGTTGCAAGTAATTTATATTATGACTTTATATTTGCAGATACCATTATTCCCATTATAGATTTCAATATTTTTTTCTCAAGAAGACCTGGGATCCCTCCTCTTCCCTGAAATATCTGGAAGGATTATGGCTCAAACACCAGCTACATAGTGATTGATAACCCTAAGGGACTATATTGAATTTGAACCTGTGACTTATGGTTGATCTATTAGTACCATGCTTTGGATAGATGGTTCAAATAATTGAACTAACCTTTAGGGATTTGGGATTTGTATGTACATTGTAGAGTTGAAGACAAAACATTAAAAAAGTTTATTTTGGATTTTCCAAACATCTTGGATATATGACATTGTATTTACAACCAAATATTTCATTCTGAAATACTTTCTTGTAGGATATGTCATTCTAAAAGTTTATTTTCATTGCAGTAATTTTTTTCATGCATTGAGAATGAATCCACCAATATATTCCATAGTGGAAAGCGCATTTATGACCATAGTACTAAAACAAATTTTTTTAATTTGACTTGTCTCAGACTCTCCACAACTGAGAAACTAATTTGTTTTAACGTGTGTGTAATACAAACTTGTTACCTGCTAGTGTTACTTGCAAACAACGAGTTTGAATTGCAAGCAATTGTTAGCCTGAACTCTGAATGGAAAGTAAGTGCTAAGTTTTTCTTTTTAATTTTTTGGTGATATTGACTAATGGTTTTGAACTACATTATTATTTCATGTCATTATAAAAATCAAATAGAAAATCCCATTATGCTCAGATTTTTGGCAGGATCTTCTACATGTTGTCTTTCATGTTTTTTCTTAGTGACTTGTAAACCTATGAAAGAGTAGCAAAGCTAACATATATTTAAGAAAAACAAGGAAAGCAACGGAATATTCACATTTTACACAAAATTTATAATGAAAACCCAAAATGGGAAGACCAACCAAACAACCACACACTTCAAAATACAATTTATGTATACCGTAGCTCTGCTTAATCCTAATACATTAACCAATATATTTCCCTTAGTATTTTAGTTCAAGTTGAACAATTATTCTCTCGCCTTGCTGATATTTTTTCGTAGACAAGTTTTGGATCATTTAATCTGGAAAGCATGCTGGTTCTTTCTTATTGGAATGAACATCATGTACATATTTTAATTTTTGCACAATTTGGTAATATAATATAGAGTGGCAGTGACAAAAATATTTTTTCAAAAAGGAAATTATTATCCATTTGTTTGATCAATTTTTCATGGCTAAGCTGAAGGTTTGGGAAATCTTGTTGTAAGGTTGGATAATCCTTCATATGCTTACTCATGAGAGTCCCTCAAGAATTCTCCTTGATTTCATGTTTCATATTTTACTCTCTATACAAAACCTTCACATTTTATAATATTTTCAAGAATGATAGTTGTCTCAAGACCAAACATAGTAGCCACTTTAGTAGTTTTTGGGCACCCTTTTGGGCCTCCACAAACTTACATTATAGGATGGGTTTGATTTTTTGAATAACATTAAATATTATTTTGGTTCTACATATATAATGATACTTGGATTCTTCTTTATGACTTTCCTAAATGTATTTGTAGCCATATTATCCACCTGGCATGGTGTCTTTAGGCCTTCAAGACTTTGGACCTATGTTGCTAATGCAAGTATGATATGTGGCTTATTGATGTTTTATTGCCTTTACATATGTGACATACTCATTAGTGTTGATTTGGACATGTGTGTGATTTATTTTTAATGAATAATTTGAAAAAGAGTTTGATGATTGGATGTAGTTTATACCTATAGCACCACCAAAAATAGATAAGAAATTTATGCCATGAAGTAGCCAAAAATTTCTTCCTATGGTTCAAGCTATACCACTACCAAACATTGTAATTTTTCCATCTGTTTAACCAAAACTTGTGCAATATCCTCCACAATGAAAAAATTTCCTCCATGTCTAGGGAAACAACAACAAGCTTTGCCTTCATCTCAGGATCTTTCTACAACTCATCTTCAACCACCAAGGCCAATGACAAGTGGGTCTCCTCCATATAAGTAGCCTCCAAAATCTAACCAACCTCTTAGTATACCACTTCCACCTAGTTTAGGTGGCATGGCATTTCCACAGTCATCATCCTATGCAACACCATCTACTTTTATTTGTATAATATTTATTATAATGTTTTAATGCATTTTATTTTGAACAAGAATTGTAGGAATTGTGCTTTTCAATATTTTCTCGACCCTTATATATTTTGTTCTCCAATTTTTTCCAACTACCAACTATCAAGATTAGTCAAAAAATTCATACAGTGTTAATTCACAATATCAAACTATTTCTCATTTTAACACATGTTTCTAATGCATAATTAGCAGTGGGGATATGCAAGTCAAAATAGTGTCCCTGCATCTCAAGGGATGGAAACATGACAATAATATATTGTTAGTTTTGCTTCAACTTTGGTAAGATTTTTAAGCATATTAAATTTCTTCCGCTACTCTTATTATAGATATCTTCTAAAACAACTAAGTTTTCTAAATTCAGTAACATGGAGTTGCTATAATTACTATGTTTGTAGTCACATGAGTGGTAAGATTTTGAACTGACTTGAAATTTCTTCTATATTTTAAAGGGAGCTATTCTACAACCTCGTAATTCCAACTTACATAGTTCTTGAGAATGACAAGAACATACAATAATTTCAACTTACAAAGTTCTTGAGAATGACAAGAACATACAACCATAGAGGGAAAATGGTAGGAGAAATAGTAATTCAAAGTTGTATTATTTGTTTTTACATGTCACTACCTAGTTAGAAGTGACATAATAGGGTTGATATCATAAGTAGCAAGATGAGGGATACATGTAATTGTGATATTTTTTTTTTTTTCAATGCTTACATGTCCAATTTATATTTAGTTAATACTTTCAATAGAAATACTACAAGCATTAAAATTGTTTATATTATGCAACAAAGAATTTTTTTATCTAATAGTTTGGAAGACTTGTGAACATGCTTATGCTAAGAAGAAATTTAAATTGTAAGTTCCATTACTTACTAATTTTATGTTGTACTATAACTGAATTGAAATGAAACTTTTGAGTGAATGCAATATTTTGATCTTGTGTAAATATTATTTTAACAAGAAGATTAAGGCACTAAAGTTGGGAAAATCCTTTATAATTGATGACACCAATTGAAGTGAGATAACATTGGATTCATCTCATTATATGCTCGGGTTACCTATTTTAATATATAATGCCATTATATAGAGATTCAATATATATAAATATTCTTGACATATCTAGAAGCAATCTCTTTTGTACTTGATAATTTTTATGGAGAATATTTGACTATGTTTCAAGTGGATTTAGGATTTTGCTAATGAAATAAAGAATGGGAGAATATTCTCTATTTTTTTCGAGCTAATTATGAGGTCCAAAGTTACATGGGTTCTTCTTGAAGTACATGGCTTACTATAAACATAATACTTAATTAGTTTACATAAAATCATAAAGTGAAAAATAATATAAATTTCTCACAATGATTATTACATGGAGGAAAGTTGTGTACTGTGGAACTCTTCCAAATTTCAATTCTTAAGTTGTGTTTGAGTTGGTATAAATAAAGTGTGATAATTTACTCATTGGACTTGTAATATTGGATATGCATCATGTTAGGGGTGCAGATTCTTTTACTGGGTGAAAAAGTAGAAATACTATACTGGGGTAAAATCCCTTTGTTATTTTATTAGGTCAAGTAGAAGTTTTATTTTTTTGAGCAATTTCATTGTTTTTCCTTTGGGACATTAATCAATGCAAGTGCAGTACCACTAGCTACTAATGCATTGTTAACACCAACTATTGTGGTTCCCACAATTAATGTGGTGCCCACAAGTGTAGTGGAAACTTCAATTGATGCAATAATGTAAGGGTAAACTATATTTTATCAAAGAGATGGAAGGTTTAGTTGATTTCCCTTACTCTTCTTCTGTCATTCATAGGTTAAATAATGATAAAAATGAAGGTGGATATTTAAAGGAAAGAGGAAGTGATGAAGCTTCTGCACAAGATTTGGAGGTAAAACTTACATATGCAAATGGTAATAAATGCTAATAAGATTGGTATTTGGTAACTTCTTCACCAAAATCATTCTCTCACATTTTTCTATAAATTAATTACTAAGAGGGATGTTTCCTTGTTAGGGTCGGTAGGTCAAGCTAATTTTTATAAACATTCATCTTAATTTAGGATTAGTTTTGGATCTTCATGCATTCGATCCTTCTCTTTTTGATATTAGTGAATGTGATGTTTCTATATATATATATATATATATATATATATATATATATATATATGTTTACAGTGGACATTAATGAAACTTTGTGGCTTTCAGTGTATTCTTTTCAAGATCTACTAATATATTATTTACTTCAACCTAATTAAGATTTATGTTTTTGTTGTTGCTGAGACCTCCAAAACTAAACATGTTTTTTCCCTTTGGAAGTGGAGTCCATTCGTGCCCTTATAATGAATTGCGATGTTTTATATGCTTATTGTTATCCACCATCATGTAAGGGTTATGCTATAGGGTTGTGACATTCAGTTAACTCTGTTGAATTATTTTTTTAAGTTAAAAATAGATGTTGCATGATTATAGAATTTACAAAGATTATTGTTGAGAATTTCTTAAAAATCAATGCCCATATATGCAATTTCAAGGACTTCTATAACTCCTCACATAATTATTTAAAGGGTGCCTAGCTTAATGGAAGAGCCGCTGTCTTATAAGTACTAAGAGGTTGCTAGTTGAAGGTGATATATTTTAATGTATTTTTATTGTTTCTAAAGAGACAAAAGTGATATTGTAGTCTTTAAATACAATATTTTATTGTCTTAAGAGAGACAATAGCTAGGATTAAAGACATGTTGTCTCTATAAAGACAATATGGGGTTAATCCGAATTATTGTCTCTAAGAAGACAAAAATGAAATCCTCTCTAGAGAGAAAAAAATGAAATTCTCTAAAAAGACACAAAAATGAAATTCTCCTAAAAAACAATAATGCTTGTGTTATGTGTTGTATTTATAGAGGCAAATTTTTAAGGCAATAATTTGAGACCCTTAGTGAAATAAAATATTTTCCACCATCACAAGTTTTATTTTGTCTTTAATTTAAAGAAATTTATAAAAAAAATATTCAAATATTTTCTTAAAACTCCCTCTATATTGTAGTGCCAGCATATGATGCAAGGCCTAGATACGGGTAATGTATAATGCGAGGCTTACATACCCATAATGTAATTAATGAAAAAATAAATATGATATTGAAATCCGCAGTAAGTTATTGATATGTAACAGAAGACCATTGAGAAGTGTGAGGATATGTGCTACTAGAATTACGTTACTTTTAAAGAGCTATATACTCTATTGTAATAATGCTACTATTGGAGAGCTATAAGGTAGTCGCTACTATTATGATGATCATATAGAATCACAGTCAACAGGAGCGAAAGAGAGCTCATTGTGGCCGACATCGTAGACGATATTGAAATTCTGCTGCATTATGTTACCAAATACCGAAAATGGAGTTGGCGAAGATGCAAACACAAGGCAATCTAGTCCACCAGTATCTTGGTGATCTGATATGAAGGAGTTCTCTTGTGGTAGAACATAATCTGCACCATCTGCAAAGTGAAAATCAATCTAGTCACCAGTATCTTGCTGATCTGATATGGAAGCGTTCTCCTGTGGTAGAACATAATCTGCACCTCCTGGTACGTTTATACGAGACTATGGCGTATAAACGTAACAAAGATCCAAACCAAAAGAGTGAAAGAGTAAAAGTAGTTCCAGAATCAATGAAGAGGCCTCCGCTTCCATCGGCTTTAAGTTCGAATGTACCCTTGAGAAACGGGACTGGCTCCCCTACCACACTGATTCTATCGACTCCCAGATGGTAGAAAGACAGATACACATTGTTGTGAAGATGGTTTTGAATGAGAGGCATGACACTATAGCCACCTACGGAGGTAACTGTAGCCCGACCCAAGAATAAAGGACATTACTATGATAATTTATTATTAAATAATTTTCTACATAATATGTATCTGGCATATTAATATAGTATTTATTAATTAAGTTTAAATTAATTTAGTTTTTAATATAAAAGTACAAATAATAAATAATAAATAAATTATACTTCTACTCTCTTTCAACATTTAATTTGATAGTCAAAAATATTTTCTCCTATCAACTCTAAAATGGTTCAAACTTCCTACAATAGTATGTAATGATGGTGGTGATACTGATGATTATCATCCACAAAGACCAAATATGGTATACAAGAAGTCATAAAGATATTACTCAAAATTATTTAGAATTTTACTGTTATGCTCAAAAAGCATTAAAAGAAGTGTTTCAAGATCATCATAATTTTGTTTAGTTAAAGGATCGAAAAAGTTAGTAGGGCCACAAATATTTTGAAATTTAAATCCAATATGAGTATAAACTGGATGATCTAACAGGGTTTTTCATCTTCAACCATATTACTAGTGTTGCGAAGGTGATAGACTTTTAAATTGTGCCAACCTTGTTCTAGTAATAATCATAACTAAACACATACATGATATTTACTATATCATATTATAATTAAATGGGTTAATAATAGTAACATACACAATAATGCACTTAAAAACAACATCTTCTAAA
Source organism: Pinus albicaulis (assembly GCA_034641835.2). Classification (NCBI taxonomy): domain Eukaryota; kingdom Viridiplantae; phylum Streptophyta; class Pinopsida; order Pinales; family Pinaceae; genus Pinus; species Pinus albicaulis. The sequence continues at coordinate 481,780,257 of CM076584.1, forward strand.
CTTGGTCTATTAAAACAATAATGGAATATCTAATTAGTATCCTATTTAATATAAACCATTTAAACACTTAATGTAAAAATTTTAGACACTTATAATAATGTTTGAAGTGAGTTTTCCATAATATTCCTTATTATAATTGATATAAATCAAATTTGATGTTTTTTTGCACTCTAATTTATAAAAAAAAATATTTTGGTTATTGAAAAACACAACTAGACTTATAAAATATTTCCTCTTATAGATTTTGAAGTGGTACTACTATAATAAATTTGTACTCAACATAGGAAAAGTAGTTAATGTGAATTTAAAATGGTCAATAATAGTAAGAAACACAATATTAACATATTGTTAAATAATTGTATACTAGGTGTGGTTTTTTTTACAAAATCTATTATTCACCAGTCAAATTTAATACATAAATATAAATATTCACGATAACAGAAATAATGTAAGGAATATAAGTTTTATATTAATGTGAATATGTTATTTTCAATATAATATCCTTAAACACTCCATGAATAAAAACTAAATATTTGTAATAAATAGTTTATTCAATTTTCTCTCTTTCTTCTTGTATTTGAAAATAATCAAATTGCATTACTTTGTTACTATTCTAATTCATGATTGATTTTGATAATTAAAATTATTAGTAATTGAGCCTATAGGCGAGGCTCATTCTACAACCTAGTATGAGGGGATGTGTAAGTTTGTCTGTTCCGTGCCCTTTTAAATTAAAAATAAAATATAAAAAATATGTTCTAAATAGAAAAATAATATCGAATATGATTGAAGAAAAATGATTATGTTGTAAAATAATTAGAAGTAAAAAAAAATGTATGTAATGATGATGACCATAATGATGATTATCATCCACTAAGACCAAATATGGTATATAAGAAGCCATAAGATATTACTCAATTTTTTTTATAAATTTATTGTTATGCTCAAAAGGCATTAAAAGAAGTGTTTCAAGATCATCATAATTTTGTTTAGTTAAAAGATCAAAAAGGTTGCTAGCTCCACAAATATTTTGAAATTTGAATCCAATATCAGTATAAACTGGATGACCTAAGAGGCTTTTTCATCTTCAACCATATTACTAGTGTTGCAAAGGTGATAGACTTTTAAATTGTACCAACCTTGTTCAAGAAGTGAGCCAGCTGATGAAACAGATCCAGTACTTGCTTCCAGCCCATTTTTGCCGGAAAGGTAATGCAGCGGCAGATTATCTGGCTAATTGGGGATGTCAACATCTCGACCGATCCATAGATGCCCGCCCCACAGATGCCATCTAGGATGTGGAACTCCATTCTCTTCAACTGATTGTGAGTAAGGATCTCCAACCCCCCGATCGGGGTGTACACATGTCCGGCAGAGCTTCATAAGTGGTGATAGATGGAGGTTGCTCGTCCTTCACACAATTACGTTTCATAATGGCACATCGAAATTTCAGATCACGACAGTACACGAAATATCGGCCTTTAATGATTTTGCAGGATGGCCAGCCTATTCTGTCAGGTGGCCGAGGGAATGTTTCTGTTATGGTAAGTGGGTCGCCTCCCTCCCTTCATTCGTTCAAGCATCGCTCTTTGCATGCAAGTGTCTGGAGGCAGCAGAGGAGGAAGCCGAGCATCGTTCAAATTGTCAGTCACTCAACTGTGTGGGGGTATGTATATGGTTTACTTCTTGCACTCTCAATTGCTGTTACTATGGTTTTGTCTTGGATAGTGTATACTATGCCGGTTTTGTTTCTGTTAATGGTCATCAGTTATGTTACTCCCTTATTGAAGTCTGTAAAGCCATGCTTCCGAGACCCCTGCAACTTACAGGCCCAACCATTTTCTATAGTTGTAATTCAGATTAGTTCTTGGTCCAAAGTAAGGTCAGTCTCGTCGAGCACCCTGCAGTTGGTAGGGTTGAATTTTGTGGGTAGGATGTGGGGCTAATGGAGTCAGGTAATAGTCGTGGCTATTAACAGTATCCGCGGTCGGGTTCGCGCTTATAGGTGGTGTCTATTTTTTTTGTATAGGGGTTTTGACAGGGATAATTCCCAATTGTCTCCCGCCCCGCCTATATACCCCGTCATCACCCCTGCTCCTGTCAATTCTTCCAACGAAAACACTAGTTTCGGCATGAAGTTGGTCCAGTTACAGTTCATCCAGGCCATTTTAGCTCAGGGTTATAGTTCTTTGATTTGGGTTACAGGGCTTTCGATCTTCGGCTCTTTGGGTATAAAAATCATTCTCATTTACTGTTTTAGTAATTTGGTTCTGTGGTTAGTAGTTCCTTTCTCGTCAGTTCCTTGCTTGTCCAGTCGAGGCATCATCGATGTTCAGTGGGTTCATGCCGGGAGGTCCTATGATGTTGCTCATTTCCTCATTGTGTTTTCCTACCTATTTTTGTTGCTACATAAGCACCTATCCACTATGGGGAAACGCTGTTCCAACTCCCAGTCTGCAAAGGGGAAACAATAGGCCCAGTTTGAACAAACTCCGAAGAAGTGAGCTCGCAAATCCAATTTATAGATTCTTGAGAACCTAGCAGCAAACTATGTTATGGGGAATTCTTCAATGGTTCGCCAAGAAATTCGTGGATGGGAAAGGGACATCCAGACTGACCCTGAAGATAATGAAGTGGAGGCAGAAATCTTGGACTTCATAACCGACCCTGGCAACACCAGGGGTCATCTCACGCTATTCCAGCAGACCATTCATACGTACTGGATTGTAAAGTGCCTTCTAGAAAAGGCTATAAAGAGTTTTAACCGCAACTTTACTCAGTAAGACCCAACAAATATTGAACTCCACCTGCTGGACATGATGCAGAACATGCAGGAACAGCTGCAACATATCAAGATCACTCAATATCAGGTAACTGATCAAATTAGTAGATTGGATGATCGGGTAGGCTGCATGGAAAAGAAACTCCAGCAGCTATAGTAGGTTGACATGCCAGGATCCACAGTGAAAGCTCCAGCACCTATCTCTTCTTCAGAAGACTAGTTATTTTCTTTATCATGCTTTTTATGAAATTATCGGTCTTATATGAACTCAATTTATTTTATCAGTATGTAGATAATTATGTAATAGAACAGATAACTCATGCTAGACATAGACGGATGCAACTATTTCAGTTTTGGTTTTCTTTTCATGCACTAAGATGGCAAACAGACCTGGTTTCCTATGTGCAGGTTGAGGCTACAGACTGATTTTTTAATTTTGTAACCTGCTTTACAAATATAAATAGAAAAAGAGAGGTCCTACTAAATTTACAAAAAAAAAAATAATCGTAACTTAACACATACATGATATTTACTATATCAAATTATAATTAAATAGATTAAAAATAGTAACATACACACTAGTCTTTTTGTAAAGTTAATAATAATAACATACACAACATTATTTTCATAATATAACCTTAAAAAACTTAGCTTTTAGTAATAATCGTAACTTAACACATACATGATATTTACTATATGAGATTATAATTAAATGGGTTAATAATAGTAACATACGGAATATTATTTTCATAAAGTTAATAATAATAACATACACAACATTATTTTCATAATATAACCTTAACAAACTTAGTTTTTAGTACAAGCCATAAAAATATTAAAAGGTTAACATGTGAAAGATTTGCTTTTGCAAGTTTATATAAATTTGTTTTATATCATTTACCATGATAAATTTTTCACCAAAAATGGTGAATATCTACATTAAAATTAGTAAACTAAGTGACTTTATAATTCCATATTTTGAAAAAACTTAATCTAGTTAAATTTCTAAATTTTAGATGTTATTCACATTAATCACTCTTCAATTTTGGATTATAGAAATATACAATCAATAAACAAGTACACATTTACATAAACACTCACATTTTAATTATGAATTACTTTTTTAATGTTATATATATATATATATATATATATATGTGTGTGTGTGTGTGTGTGTGTGTGTGTGTGTGTGTGTGTGTGTGTGTGGTCTTTTGTTTTCATCCTAAACAACATTACAATTTTAAGAAAAATTATATAACCATTTAAATGTTTTAAATATGTTTTTTTTTATTGTTGAGTTTATGTGATTGTTTTATTTTCCACTATTCTTATCTTTTTTCTTCTCAATTTTACCTTTTTGCTTTTTTCCATATTTTCTCTTTTTTCTTATTTAATGGTTTTTTTAAACCTCATTTTCGGTGTTCCCTAGAAGGAAATGATTCCAGCACTATGTAGTAATGTTTTCTTGTTGAACTAGTTCCCATGGCTGTATTTTTATAGGCCAAGTAAGTGGATGTCTTTGTCCAAGTCCATTAATAGATTTAGGCTAGTGTGGAATTCCCATGCTTGAGGGGTACATGAGGAGTCCTTTGGGGGCTCATGTACTCCCCTTAAGTGTGTATAGACTAAAGGCTAATTGACCAAACTTTGTACTTACATACTAACACCAAATATGCATGATCCTTGAAATGTATTTTTGTATGGATCTGTGTGGCTCTTAATGAATTGATCATGCATATTTATGTAAATATGAGACAATTATTTTGTATATATCAATTAAATCATGTCTTTCTTGGCATGTAATCAACTTGTTGGGTAGTTGATTATTATCCTTAGGAACCTTTTCTTTTCTTTTATTGAATTTGTTGTATTTTTTTTGGCTCTAACAATGCCTTCACATGAACAACTTTTAAGAGAAAACAAATGCATTATAAAATTAAACAAATTCTTACTAGTATATTAATATTTTTTTCCCATAGAAAAAAATGTATTTTTTTAGATGGTCTTCTTTACTTCAAAGCTATATCTAACAATTTTGTAGATTAATATACATTTGAGTACCTTTATTTCATTTCTTCTTTTTAACCTCTTTCCACACCATTAATAGAGATTCGATGGTGACTAAAGATAAATCCAACCTAGGAAGGTTGGGATTCAAATGGAATTACCAAACTCGCTTATTCCCCTAAACTCTTCCCCTCCCTCCCCATTGTTCATGGCTGGTGAAATTACTAGTGAAGGAACCTTATCCCATCATCTCAGTCCATCCTTCCAGATTGATATTCCATCTTCCCTCCTGTTCCCAGTCCCCTCTATCGTGGATGGTTAGTTGGGTGACCAACTCTTAATATTAGGAAACCCTTTATCCTCCTTTCATGCTACCTTTGTCCATGTATCACTCCCTTCCCCCAATGCGGATATGGAATATTCGAATTTAAAATCTGAGTTCGACTTAATCCTCTCTACCGATCCTGTGGGGCCTATGATTGGTTCCCAGAATAATATTAATCAATCCATTTGTATTTTTCCCCTTAATAATGTGAAGGAATGAGAAAATTTAATAATAATAATAATAGTAGCTAAGACAATAATAATAATAATAATAATAGAGTAGGAGGAGGAGTGGGGGGAGGAGGAGGAGGAGAAGAAGAAGAAGGAGAAGAAGAAGAAGAATTTTAATATTTTTAGTAATAATAGAATTTATGGTTTCCCTTTTAGTAATAAGGTTTTTAATATTTCTAATTTCTCCTTAGCGTCCCCTTTTTAGTGTTTTGGAGAAAAGTTTAAATTTTTTCTTAGCTCCTAGAAAAATCGACGTGAAAAATATTATTTCTGACATTGAATTCGGGATTAGGAAATTGCCTGATGCTACAAAGGATATCATTAAGAAAGATTGTGCATTCATCCTGAGGAAAGCTAAGCCCCCTAAGAATAACCTCATCAAACTTGAGTTTGAGGCTCTCAAATCCTTGAACACTAGCAAATATATTGTTATTATTAAAGCTAATAAAGGGGGTGTTGTGGTGAGATTAGAAAAACATTATTATCGAAGAAATATGTTATATCACCTTTGTAATAGCGGGAGCTACAAGAAATTTAATTAAAATACCCTAAATAAGGTTTCTAAAGTTATAGCTATAGCCATAAAATCCAATAGCACGGTGAGATCCCTGAGTAAAAATCTTATTGAGAATAACCCTCTCACTCCTAGGATTTACAGTCCTCCAAAGATTCATAGTGAAGTCCCTCCCGTGACACCCCATAGTCAGCACCATAGGAGGGCCAACTTATATTCTTGCTAATTTTTTATCCAATAAGCTTAAACCTCTCTTGGGCCGAACCAAATCCATTTTCAAATATTCGTCCTCGTTTATTAATGAGTTAAAGGGCATGAGAATGGATCCCGATGATAATCTGGCTAGTTTCGATGTGATCTGATTATACACTAATATCCCCATTAATAAGTCCATTGATGTCATCAATCATATTACTGATCCTGATATTTCCCTTTTAGTTAAGATTTTTCTAACCTCTACCTTCTTTAGTTTTGAAGGGGAGTTCTATGAACAAACTAGTGGCGTGGCCATGGGCTTCCCCTATCCCATGTAGTGGCTGATATTTTCATGGAATAATTTGAATCCAAGGCCCTTTCCTTAGCTCTCTTCCAACCCAAGATTTTGAAAAGGTTTGTAGATGACACTTGTGTCATCTGGCCTCGTGGTAAAGAAAATTTGGATGCTTTCTTCAATCATCTTAACAATCAATCTGACACCATGAAGTTAACCATGGAATGTGAATTTTAAGGTAGCCTTCCTTTCCTTAACGTTCTTATTTATAGAAGGGATGATGGTTCTTTCTCCCATGAGGTATTTCAGAAGAAAAATCACACTAAGAAATATCTTCATGCCAGTTCACATCATTTCCCTATTCAAAATCTAGGTGTTTTCAACACCTTAGCTACCAGAGATTTTAGGATCTGTGATGGTCTCCACCTCGAAGAAGTAAAATCCCACCTCCTCAATGTTTTTAATAAAAAATGTTATAACAAGTTTCAAGGCCTTAGAGCTTTTCAAAAGGTGTAGAAAAAGGTCCTAAGAATGAAAATGATCCTAATGTTTGGTTGTCTCGACTGCACCTTCAAATCATTTAAGGAACCACATATAAGATTGCTAGAATCCTAAAAAAGCATAATGTTTCTCTGACTTTCAAACACTGTAACACTATTAGGAGCTCTATAAGATTGGTTAAGGACCCTATGAACCCTATAGATTAAAATGGTGTTTACATCATTCCTTACTTCTGTGGGACTAAATTAATTGTTGAAACTGGTCGATTGATAAATCAAAGGATTTTTGAACACGTAGCCGACATAAAACATGGAAGGTCCTGATGCTCTGCTTTAGAAAAACATGAAGAAAATACCAACCATCACATCTGCATAGAAGAGGCTAAGGTCATTTCCACTATTGACCATTTTCTTTACCGTGAATTAAGGGAGGCTTTAAAGATTGAAAAATACTGATTAGTCTCAATAGAGATGATGGTTGGGGTATTAAGAGGTGTTGGATCCCTATCGTATACTCCTATATTGTGTTTTATTTGACCACCTATCCCTCATTCATTCTACATAATAAATTGAATTATTATTCTTTAATTATAATATTATTTATTAGAACCACAGCTCGGAATCTCCACAGTTCTCATTAAATAATATTATAATATTATTTAATTTAATCTATTAATATTTTTTATTATTAAAAATTATATTACTTTGACCATCGAGTAAGTACCACTCTCGGGGATTTTTAATTGTTGACGAATTGTCTATTATAAGTAGATAAGATTAATTTGTGATCCAGAGTAATATCTAAGTTTTTATATGTTGGGAGGACGAGGGTTTCCGCAGTGAGCTCTGAACTCAAGCAAGGATGCTAGCAAGAAGAACAGATCTGTTCCAAGATCTGCGGTAGAGAGGGATAGCGTTGGCCTAGAAAATGGGAAGGCCGGGGGCCGCCAGAGCCCCCACTTTCAAGCAAGTTACGATCGACAAGGGAAAAAAGTAGGTGGAGGGGGTGAAGATCACAGGCTCTGCAGCTGCAGGAATTAGAACGAAGGACAGTGACACTATCCTGACCGATCGCACATCCAATCCTACTAAAGTCACAGCAAGAACACAGGAGTCGATCAAGGTGCTTCCCACCCAGGAATTTGATCCTCCAGAAGATGTTACATATTTGGACAAGAACGCAAATGGTAGCCCAGATTTGATTCGATCAACTACGAGGGAGTCAACGGACAATGATATCCACCTGAAATTCCAAGGCCGCTGCAAGCCGAAGACTAAGGAAAGCCTTAGGGTAATCATTAATGACCCAGATCTGCAAGCCTATAGGGATCACATGATTGTTCATGCAGTGATCTATAAATTCATGGGGTTTTTGCCCAACGAAAAAGCCCTTTGTCAATGGATCAAGCAAGTCTGGAAGCTGAGGGGAGATGTGCAGCTACACCTGGGCGCCAAGGGCTTATTTACGATGGTATTCGCAAATCTGGAAGACAAGGATCGGATCTTCGAAGGCGGACCTTACTTTTACGCCTCAATGGGCCTCTACATGAGGCCATGGAAACCCAACTTCATCCCTGAATAGGAGACATTCACACAAGTTCCGGTCTGGATCCGATTATTCTCCCTGTCAATCGATTATTGGAGACCAGCAGCGTTGGAACAAATTGGCAACACCTTGGGAACTTTTGTTCGTGCTTCTGAAGCCACTCTTCACAAAATTTACACTTCCTATGCCCGCATCTGTGTTGAAATAGATGTATTAGGGTCTCTGCATGAGGGTCTGTGGTTGGAATACGGGGACGAGGTCTATTTTCAACCCATTGATTACGAGCAGATGCCCTTTAGGTGCCGAAAATGCCATGAACATGGGCATTTAATTCGAGAATGCCCTCACAACAAGATGGATGAGAAACCCAAAGTGAAACCCACCCCGGTTTCAGATGGATTTATTCGACCTACTGGTAGACAGCTAGCCAATCGCAAAACTACACCCAAAATGGATGATCGGCTCACCGGAACATTAAACACCTTTGAAATACTAGGAGAAGACCCTCCATCGGAGAAGATAGCTCCAACCCCAGCTGCGGGGCAGCTAGCCACCGGCTCAGCAGAACATGTCACCCAGTCAAGGGAGCCGATCACACCTTCAGAACATTTCTCAGGTGCAACAGATGACAAAGATGAGGAAGGGGATGAGGAAATGGCCCTTAGTGAACTCGAAATGGAAGATCAGGAATTAGGGGATATCCTGGAGAAATAAGGGTTAGATCTCAACTCTATAGTTAAGAAATGGAAACATAAAGGAATAGACCAAATACCAGAGGAGGAAATCAACAGGGTCAACTACCTATTCCTGACTAGACGGGATGCAACGTTAAAAGGTGTGAAGCAAGGCAGAGGAGCGACCAAAGGCTTTCATGTAAAATCACAGAATCTCCACCACACACAAGCCAGTCTCAAGCATAGAAGGAAAAGGGGTAGAAGATCCAACAATGATGCTCTTCATGAACTGGGTCAGATGCTGATTAATTCGGGAAAGAGGAAAGCCCTTGAGGCTTTCTCCTTCTCAACTTAAATTTTTTTTAACTATGAAAGTCCTCTCCTGGAATGTAGGAGGACTGGGTAGCCTAAGGAAACAAAGGCTCCTAAAAAAGAAAATTACTCAAGAAAAACCAGACTTGGTATTCCTACAGGAAACCAAATGTTCCAATAAGAAATTAGATGAATTGGGTAAATGCCTAGGTAAACATCTAGAACACCTAGCAGTGGAGGGAAATGGTACTGGCAGTGGTCTAGCCATATTCTGGACCCCTGGAACTCTTCATCTTCTCAATGATGAAGCCACAAAACCTTTTTTATCCCTGGAAATGCGGATCATAGGGGAAAAAGGCACCTTTCTATTTACTAATGTCTACGGTCCTCAACGACCAGAGGAAAAACTGTTGCTGCTGGACAATCTCACCAAGTTACATCAGCGACACCTCCATTCCAAAGCTATCTATGGGGGCGACTTTAATATGATAACCTCTCTCAATGAAAAGAAAGGTGGTACACGAGCTCTCAGTAATGATGCCATAGCCTTTAGCTCCTTTATTCAAGCAGTCAACTTGGTGGACATCCCTCCCTGAAATGGCATCTTTACCTGGACCAACAGGATAGGGGGAGACAAGCTTATTGCCTCCAGGCTTGACCGCTTTTTGGTCTCTGATAGCATTCTCTTAGAAGGGGTCACTATCGATTCCGATATCCTCCCCTCTAGGGGCTCTGACCACTGGCCTATCATGCTTCAGGCCTCCATTCTAGGTATTCCTAAAAACAGGCCTTTCCATTTTGAGAGATTCTGGCTAACTCACAAGGATTTCTCCAGCAATATTAAGAAATGGTGGAAGGAACCCCTAGCTGTAGAAGGAACGAAGATGTTCAAGCTACAAGAAAGGCTAAAATTCATCAAGACCAAGCTAAATACTTGGAACCATGAATTCTTTGGAAACATCTTTGAAGACAAACAAAACCTAGAGCAAAAAATGGAAGATATCCACAATAATTGGATTCAAGGAATCATTTCGCAGGATTCAATCAACACAGAGAGGGAACTAATGAAAAAATGGAATGAAAGATGCAAGCAGGAAGAAATTATATGGAAACAAAAATATCACATTCAATGGCTTAAGGAAGGAGAAAGGAATACAAAATTATTCCACAGATCAGCTATGGATTACAGATGTAATAACAGAATTACCAAAATTAAGGATGAGCAGGGGAATGTCTTTCACTCGCACCAAGAAATCACCTACCAACTCTGAAACCATTTCAAACTTATTGCAAAAGAACCAATCTTTGATCGACGGGAAGCCATTAAGGAATTTTTTTCTTCTATCCCCAACCTTATAACAGAAGAACAAAACAGGGCCCTGGACAGACCAGTCTCCCTCCAGGAGGTGGAAGAAGCAGTTAAAGAAATGGCCAATGGAAAAGCACCAGGGCTAGATGGATTCACCATGGATTTTTTCAAATATTGCTGGGAGGTGGTTAAGGAAGACATTTGGGAAGTAGTTGAGGACTCTAGAATCTCCTCTTCAATTATCAAGTCCCTAAATTCCAAGTTTGTAGCGCTAATTCCCAAGGAAGTTGATGCTTGCACCAAGTCCAAATTTAGGCCCATAGTGCTTTGTAATGTGCTGTACAAGATCATATCAAAAGTCTTGGCTAACAGATTGAATCCTATACTCCCTCTGATTATCTCCAAGGAACAATCAGGCTATGTGGAGGGCAGAAAAATTATGGATAATGTCCTTTTGGATCATGAGATGGTCCACACTCTACAATCACTTAGGAAAGCCATCATGATCATTCAACTGGACCTCTCAAAAGCTTATGAAAAGGTCAGTAGGAGTTATCTAGAAGCAGTTCTCAAGGCTTTTGGCTTCAGTCATAGGTGGACGGCTTAGATCCTAGCTATGGTCAAATCTCCCAATCACTCCATTCTGGTCAATGGGCCCCCCTCCAAACCTTTCTTTCCTTCAAGGGGCATCCCGCAAGGGGATCCCATCTCGCCTTTCATTTTTTTCATTCTCATGGAAGGCCTCAGTCGAATCATTAGATCAGCCAAGGAAAAGAATATGATAAAAGGCCTTCAGCCCTTAAGCAACATCCTAGCCACCACTCATCAACAGTTCATGGATGATACCATGCTACATGGAACCCCCACTGTGAAGGAAGCCAAGGGTTTCAAACGTCTTTTAAATCTGTTCAGTCGAGCCTCGGGTATGGACTTTAACTTTGATAAATCCTTTGTATTCTTCTTTAACACGCATTTGGCTATTCAGAAACATTTGACTGATATCTTGGGTTTCAAAAGAAGTAATATTCTATCCAAATACTTGGGTATACCCCTCACAGACAAACCTTGTCAAAAGTGTCATTGGGAAAAGCTTATTTCCAAGTTAGCGGACAGTTGTAATCACTGGACCAATCGTGTCCTCAATTTGGCTGGTCGACTAGTCATGACGAAGGCCATCCTCCAGGTTATTCCTCAATACATGCTTTCAATCCTTCTAGCTCCCAAGGGAGTCCTTCAGAAGATAAGAGGCATTCAGTGGAACTTTCTATGGTTTGGTAATTTAGGAAAACCAAAGTGGGCGCTAGCAGCTTGGGATCAGCTGTGCAAACCTAAAAGCCTTGGAGGATTGGGGCTATAGGATCCGGGATCAACCAATAAGGCTTGCAGAGCCAAGCTCTGGTGGAGATGGCTCTCGGAGCCTAACACCCCGTGGGTGCGCATCTGGAAAGCCAAATATGCGAAGCACTGGTAGCATGAGGAGCTCGTAAGGATGACAGACACCCCTACAGGCTCTCCAATATGGAATCTAGCCCGAGCTAACCGGAATATCATACAAGCTCACTGCTTTTGGGAGCTTAGGAATGGTCACAATGCCCTATTTTGGTAGGATTCCTGGCAACAACTCCTGAAGATTGAAAATCCTGACCTACACCCTCTGCAACAATGGTTTCAGAACAATGGCAAGCTGAAAGTGCATCAATACTGGGCTAATAATATGGGTCAACAACATTGGAGGACATGGAGTCTAATCCCTTCCCCATCGGACGAGCAAATGTCGAATCTCCTTAATATCCTCAATACCATTCTAAGGAAAAGATTAATAAGGGCAGCGCAAGGGCCGGATATCCTTTGTTGGGGAAAGCTCAATGGAGGTTCATTGAACCTCAAAGAAGCCCGTTTTTATATTGAAAATAGGGACAGTGAAGATAAGGTAGCCTAGTATGAAAATGTATGGAACTGTAACCTATGGCCCAAAATTAAGACTTTTCTATGGCTTCTTCAGAATAGGAAGATCTTAACCTGGGAAAATCTTCTAAAAAAAGGGTTCACAGGACCTTCTCGCTGCCCTTTATGTGAGGAGCAAGAGGAAACAATGAATCATCTGTTCAATGAATGCATCTGGACTAGCAACCTCTGGGAGTGGATACAGAGCATATTCAACCAAACGGACCGGAGCAGAAATTCCATTAACAAAACTATCACCAATTGGCACTTACACTATTCTAACAATGGTATGGTAAACAATTTGTGGAGGCTAAGTCCTGGTTTCTTGATCTGGACGGTGTGGAAGGAAAGGAATAATCATATTTTTCAAAAACACAGCTCCATACAACTCGATGAAATAAAAACTATCATTATGCAGGGTTTGAAAGAAACGACTCTTACTTACTGTAAGACCGAGAAAGCAAACTCATTGTCTCCCAATGACATCCGGATACTGGCTATTTTTGGCCTCTTTGAAGCGGCGGAGTGTTGTATGCAGGACAATACCCTCCGGCCTGCTCCCTCCCCTGCAATTTGGCAAAATCCTCCTCCAGGGTACTGCAAGCTCAACTTTGACGGAGCATCAAAAGGCAACCCAGGGCCTGCCGGGATGGGAGGAGTCTTGCGCGATGAGAAGGGAGAAATACTACATATCTACTGCAGAGATTTGGGAGAAACCACTAACAACGAAGCAGAATTCACAGCGTTGGAACAAGGGCTGAGGCTTCTAATTCAACTTGGTAAAGGACTAGCCATTGTAGAGGGTGACTCGCAGCTCGCCATTACAGCTATCAGGAAAATACAGCATGGAACGAAGCCCAGTAAGGCTATAAAACACTGGCGCCTAGCTGCTATTACTGATCTCATCGCACAACACCTCGCTTCCCTCAGTGGTATCATCCTTCAAGCTGTGCGCAGAAAAGCCAATACGCTAGCAGACCATCTAGCTAACCATGCGGTAGAACACCTAGCTGAAGCCCAGGACACGTGTTGGTAGGATCTAATGCATGAAGAGCCTAGGGATCAGTGTAACATCATTTCCAGGAAATACTTCACTGCCGGTACTACCGCAGCGGACGGACGACAGCTTATCAGTCATGAGTAGCTCATGAATTCACCCAATTTGATTGATCACGTCAGACGGTACAACCCAAAAATGTCACCAAGCGCTTCTTGGGAATGGCAGTCCATTATGCGAGAGCACAACCGTAAGGGTAACCAATCCTTACAGCGGATCAAATGGAGGTCTCTAGCATGCGAAAGGATTGCTCAGAAGTAGACGATATTTGCTTATGACTTCGGCATTGGCGGTAGGTTTAGACGACAAGTTTCCATGCATCATAGCATTAAATGGCTTTCAATTGGCATTTCACGCCCCACTACCAATCATTCTATTTATGAGCTACCTTGCTATCCCATCCTCATTTCCAATCTTGCCTTGTGGTATCTCCGCTCAAAGTCGAGGTTCAGCTCTCCTTTTCTCGGCAAGTTATCCGCTCTCTTCTACCTGACTTCAACGGCAGACCACAACCTTCGCAGCATCAAGGCTTCGCAAGCCCTCAAGTGGGCCAAGGACAGCTACGAGGCCTCTGTCTCCAAAAGGGGGAAGCAAACAATCGAAGTGCTGTAGGAAGAGGTGGATAGGTCTCAGACTCGGATTGATGATAGCGCAATCAGTGAGGATGTCGACTGGTTGGTCGACCCAGGGACACCTTCTACTCGCAACATGCAATTTCTGCAAACCCAGGAAATTGCCTGTGAAATGAAAACCATGCTGGAAAAGGCAATTGCAATGCAGGGAGCAGCGGTTAAGGAGACCTTCGCAGCAACCTCCATGGCCTCTACCAAGAACACCGCTCGACTGGACAAGCTGGAAATTGCCTTCAGTTCACTGACGGAGGAACTTCGCATGCATGACAAGGCTCTAGATAATTTTGTTCGTTGTTTTGATCTCTATCTCCACCATGTCCTCAATGTCTCCATTGAAATCCCAGCGGACGACTCACAGACTACCATCATTCGACGGTTTAAGCCTACGATTCATCCGAAAGGTGGCAAGGAGGCAAGTGCAAGTGCTGTCGGACAATCTGGGGCCTCAAATCCAATTCTGTGATGTTTATGCTCTCTCTCTGGTTTATATCCTGTCTGTTTACTTTGTCTATGACTATGTCTATATCTATGTCTATGTTTGTTTCTAGTTTTAGTTAGTATGCACCAGGCTATCATCTTGCCTTCAGTAGACCTTCGGTTCATTTTTTATCCTTCACAGGCAACCTTGCGTGGTTGGCCTGTAGTTTTGTTCATTGAACGGTGCTCCTATAGCTCGAGTGTGTTCAGTCTAATTGTTAGCTTGCAAAGGAGCAGGCCTGTGGCTCTCCATGGTTATCGGTATTCAGGCCTTTTTGTACACTCATGTAACCTCTGTTTTTTGATATAATATACTGCTTCTGACTTACAAAAAAGAAAAGAAAAGTACCACTCTCTAATTGGAATGGATGATTAATTAAATTGAAAATATAATAAATTGATATCAAATAAAAATAAAATAAAAATCATAATAAAATGAATTTAATTAAAAATAATTTATGACATAAATTAAATTAAAATCATTATATTTTGACCTTTAAAAAAGATTAATATATTAGATTTAAAAAAAAAAAAAACTTGCTATTAAATAGAAATTATAATTAATTGAAATTAAATGAGAATACAATAAATAAAAATAACATAATTAAAATAATAATATATTTTTCCTTTTTAGTCCAACTAGTTGGTATAGCATAATGTCTACTTAATCTTTCACTCCATCTATTTAAGTCTCATGCCACAATATGATCTCTCATCTTACACATGGACAAAGTTCTTTGTTATGTTATTATTTTCTAAAAATATCTCTGTATATACTAATTTATTATTGCAATTAGGCTTTGTTCTTTCCCTAAAAAAGGCTTCATTTTTTAATACTATTTCCATTCAGTACATGTTTTTCTTGGTCTCACTCATCACCTCTAGACAAATAATTATCTCCATCTATAGAATTGTAAAGTTGTGATTGCCATCATCCTAACCTTCTAAATCCTCTGAATCAAGATGATCATCTTCTTGAAACTAATTTGGTGTAGGTTTGTGTCCTTTATTCATCATCGAAAAATATCATACATAATAAGTAACCCAAGGATACACTGATTATAATAAAGTTGACAATAAAAAGGTTTTTTCTCATAATCTAGTATCAAAACCTAGAAAAAATTACTATAACCCTTTATTAGTATCAATATCTATCTACATTCAAATATATGTGAAGATACCACATGTAATTTCATCTAAATATTATTTATTGTAATTAATAGGAATATTAATACTATTTTTAAAAACTATTAAATATGGAAAATGAAAAAAAAAATTAAAACCCAAACCTAAAATGATACTAAGAAGTCACAAAAGATTTTCTTTACCCAAAAGAAAACTCTATTATAACAATATTTCCTAATCAACCATATTAGATGGATCGAAAAGTCCCAAATCCTAATGATGTGATTAATCCGAAAGATTTTCTACCTATCTACAAGACGTTATAATAAAATAGAGAATAGTTACAATATTTTAACCATATAAAATAAATATATATTCTTATATTACAAATTTTTAATTTAAAATGACAAATAATTATTTTATAAAATTAATACAATTTTTTAACATAAATCTATAAATTCTTTCATCATGGTATATATATATATATATATATATATATATATATATATATATATATATATATATATATCAAATCTTGCTCTATGACATGTGTGCATTCACATGTACGCACACACAGACATACACACATAAATATATAAAGTCTACGACATTTACAAACACTATCTATGCAACATATTTCCATGCAACATTCATGCAACATTTACAAACACTATCTATGCAACATATTTCCATCAGTCTCGCTCTTAGGTCTTTATAAACTTGTTCTTTGTAACATATCATTACTCTACATAGATCCAACCTTTGATTGAAATCATCTATATATATATCTCATAATAACTTCACATATGCGGTGAGAAGCTTCAACCATGCACCATTGATACATATCTACATATGAGGATGCACATATTAAATATATGTGGCTCCCATCAACTTAAATTTGACATCCATTTTGTGTTGGATGTTCGATTTTTTTAATTATAAGGCATAGATATTCAACATAATTTCGTCAATTGTTACATCCATAGGCTCATTTATTGCTGATATGGTATTCTCTCCCCAAATTGTAACTTGGTGGAGTCCTCATTTAAATTTAGATTTATACTTTCTTCTATACAAGAAGAAATGGATATAAGCCCAATGATACTACAAAATCCTTAATGGAAAAAATAAAGATGATATTGAAAGCCGCAGTAAATTAATGGAAAAAATAAAGATGATATTGAAAGCCGCAGTAAATTATTGATATGTAACAGAAGAACGATGAGAAGTGTGAGAATATGTGCTAAAGAGCTGTATACTATACTATAATCACGCTACTATTGGAGAGCTGCAAGGTAATGATGATATTCAGCACAGTCAACAGGAGCGAAAGAGAGCACATTGTGGCCGACATCGTAGACGATATGGAAATTTTGCTGCATAATGTTACCGAATACCGAAAATGGAGCTGGCAAAGATGCGAACACAAGGCAAACTAGTCCATCAGCATCTACCTGATCTGATATGAAGGAGTTCTCTTTTGGCAGAACATAATCTGCACCTCCTGCAAAGTGAAAAGTAATATTTGGTAATACGAGACCAGGCGTAGGAAGGTAACAGATATCCAAACCCACAGTAGCAGATGTATTACTAACTGGCTGTGTTGTAATGTTTGAGCGAACGGCATCCAGAAAAGGCGTGTATGAAGCTTCCTCCAAATAAATTAAAGTAGTTCCAGAATCAATGAAGAGGCCTCCGCTTCCATTGGTTCGAATTTCGAATGCACCCTCGGGAAAAGGGACTAGCTTCCCTGCCACACTGATTCCATCGACGGCCAGATAGTAGAAAGATCGATACACATTGTCATTGTTGTTTTGAATGAGAGGGGTGGCACTATAAACACGTGCAAAGGTAGGAGACGGACCCAAGAATAATGGGCTGATCTGTGAGGTATTAAACAGGGGTCCTAAACAGTAGGAGAAGATGTTGCCAATGGAGGATCCAATCTGGGAAAGCAGAGAGTGTGGCCCTCTTCCCATACCGACTATACCGGACGCGTTTGCAAAATAAGCTTGTTGCGCGCGACTGCAGCCGAACTGAATGTGCGGAAAGGAAGTTGGTGTTGCCTTAATACTGAATGTCTCTTCAGCTAAGACTCCAGAAGCACCACCGGTTCCACTTCCATAGATATACATGTACTCGCAATTTTGCCGGAAATCGCAGGCACCAGATGCACCATATTCACCAGACACGTTAAGGGCTAAACAAATATTGCTTTGGCAGGAAACATTGTTGTAGGACGACGATAGGGAGGGATCATACATTGGATCATCCTGTGGAAGGCAGGAATTACCACAGGGTTGGCACTGCGTCCAGATCAAGTCGCTGCCCTTGTCGAAGAGGAAATGCAAATTTAATGGAACGGGAGATCCTATGCTCATCTGCATTAAATATTCTCCCAACGCGTTGTTAAGAGGACTCCGTCCGAGAGCTTGTCGCAGTCGTTGATTGTGGCCGTCCACTGAGGGAAAGATACGGGAATCTCTGCGTTTGAGATCTACTCTTAAAGTGACATTTGCATCGCTGGTGGGGCAACTTCCACGAAAAGACAAAGCAACGACTGCAACGATAAAACGTGAACTAAACCGTGTTGCCATTGGCAGAGTAATACAAAGCAACGCATGTAACAATATGACATGGAAAATGCAGAATATCAATATCAATTGAGTTTATATAGATAAGCGGAACAGCTGTGGGTCGAAGTGTTCAGTCAATAATAAAATATATAAATTTGTTTTTAACGTGGGACGTTGACATTGAGTTCGATATTATATAATGTGCTATTTATCCATAATTTATTTATGTACATGTTGTCGTTGCATTATGAATATTCATTAATATTTCGAAGAAGTTATCAATATATTTATTTAATCGTTATAGTGTCATCATTTCATTTCTGCTATCAATTTAGATGCCTTGAACTTGGATTGCAGTTAGTGATTTGTATTTTTTTATAAAGTGTTTGGATTTTAATCAGTTTGGAATTCTATTTTTTTTATAGGTAGTATATTAAATGTTTGGATTTTAGTCCATCGAGAAAGTTTATTTTGGATTTTTTTTTTTTTATAGGTAGTATATTAAATGTTTTTATTTTAATTAATCTAGAAAATTTACTTGTGGAATTCTATTTTCTTTCTAATAAATAGATGTAAGTGTTTGAATTTTAATTAATTTAGAAAGCTTAATTTGGAATTCTATTTTTTTTATAAGTAGTATATTAAGTGTTTCCATTTTAATCAATCTAGAAAGCTTACTTGGAAATTCTATTTTTATTTTATAGGTAGTATATTAAGTGTTTGGATTTTAATTAGTTTAGAAAGCTATTTTACAACCCATATTAAAAGATATATTTTAATCAATTTAGAACTCTATTTTTTAGCCCCTATAATATAATAAGAGTTTGCAGTTTGCATTTTTAATCAATTTGGAACTCTATTGTTTAACGGGTATAATATAAGATTGTTTAACCCCTATAGTATAATAAGTGTTTGAGATTGTTTAACCCCTATAATATAATAAGCTTTTTCATTTTAATCAATTTGGAACTCTATTGTTAAACCTATATAATATAACAAGTGTTTGCATTTTATTTACTTTGGAAGTATTTTTTTTTACATTAATAAAAGTATCCAAGGGATTTATTTATTTTTAATTATTTAATAAAATTTTGTTAATGGGTTTATTTATTTATTTTATTCACAAAAATATGTTTTTAATTTATAATAAATAAGATAAATTAAATATAGGAAATATATAAATTTCTATCATTATAGTGCAACTTGATATAAATTTGAATAATTACATATATTATATAAATTTCTTGTTGATGTGTTATCTAAAGCCATAAGTTACTTGAAAAGATATAAATTTGAATAATTATAGATACTTTATAAATTTCTTGTTCATGTGTTATCATCCACCATTAAAATATTACAATTTTGATTAGTTGAGGTAATATTTTGCTAAGGAATTCTCAAATTTTGCAATAGCTAAAAATTATAATGTAAAATTGGTCACACCTAAGTTATAGCCAATTGGATAAATATAAGTCATTAAAAAAAATTAGAAGTATCTGTGCAATAATTAAAAAATTTATGTAGAGAGTTTCTCTTTCTTTTAGGTCCTTCAATTGATTAGCTCTTGTTTTCTTCCTCCTCTTTAGCCCTTACCCTTGTATATTACTAGGAATCACCGAGAAAATCTGTAACTCCGATCTACCACCACCGGGCAAATCCGCAACTCCGATCTACCATGATCGGACAGATCTATAACTCCGATCTACCACCATCGGGCAAATCTGCAACTCTGATCTACCACCACCGGGAAAATCTGCAACTCTGTTCTACCACCACGGGGCAAATCCTCTACTCCGATCTACCACCATCGGGAAATCTTATGTGCAGAATCTCCAAAGAGAGAGATTGGTGCTTTTCCGAGGAAGAAAATATGTGCCCAAGTAAAATCCACGAGAGTAGCGAAATTGGCGCGGGTATGGCATGGACATACGCGCTAATCATGTGTTCCGGCTTGATGGCGCGGTAATGGATCTAACAGTCGCGCCAATTGCGCGTTTCGGTACGACTGTCAGCAGAAAAAGTGTGCCAACCCTCTTCTGCTCAGAGATTAATTAATCATCTGAGACCTCTGAGCATGAAGCTCCTGTGAGCACAACGCTCCTATGTACACCGTAGCCATGAAGGCTCTGTAGCCGCTAAGGCTTTTCAAAAAACAAATCAAGCTCACACAAAGCTCTGATACCAAGATAAAAACTGATCTGAATAGAAGTTGTAGCTCACATGTAAGCACTGCACGTGGAGACTGCACTCAAACGGAGAGTACACTCTACATTCATTAATGAAATGAAACAACTATAAGTACATCACAAAGAATCAGGGAGTTGTAAACAAACTCCTATATCCTAGGAACTAATCTTAACTTAAGGAGCTACGTTACAACAATGTAACCATTTCTCCATTAATATACAAATAATATTAATTATTTCCAAACCCATCAAACTTTTATTTTCAATAAATTTCTGCCAGATTTTAGAGAAAATACACTGAAAAAAACCACCATAAAACCCTTCAAAAAGTGACACTAAATACTACTCGTTTAAAAAGAAAAAAATTATTTTCCATCTCTCATAATCATATTATTAAAAAAATAAAAACTTCACAAATACGATAATTAAGAAAGTGTAATAAATCCTCCACTTATATAGGAACTGTAATAACCCTCCCTTGTTATATCTTTAGACATATCTATTTCACATTTATTTCAAAATAGAACTCAGAAGAATTTATATTTTATATTAAATAAATGGCCAGAATTTGAAATGAAAAAAAAGTTTTCTCATTCATAAATAACATTTAATTAAAACCTTAATCTTAGAACATTAATTTCCATTTATATGAGAAAACAAATTTACTTTTGGATTAACTCGCAATCTCGATTCAAAATTAAGAGTGGGTTCATGTACCATCCTTTATTTCCCAATTGTCAAATGGTTTTGAGTATCCAATAGAATAGAGCGAACGCTGAAATTGGACATATTTAGAGGTATCGGGCTTCGGGAAACACAATGCACACACGGAATGATTTCGTGCCCCAAGGAACATCGAGTTACTCACAGGCTGAAATTGTGCTTTATGACATGGGATGGACATAGATTGATACACTGGATGAGTTCGTGCCCTAGAGAAATCAATTAGCCAACATGATTTTCATATTGGTGAAATGGCTGTACCAGAAATGATAAATGACGATATTTTTATAATAATTTTTTTATATTATAAATTTAGTTTTTTATTAATTAATAAAATAAATTGATATTGTATTTAAATGATATTTAGTTATTTTTAATTTTTTTAAAATTAAAAATATATTTATGATGATTATGATGATTGTTAATGTCCACGCAGACCAATCTTTAGTTTATCGAACCTAAAGAAAAGAGTTATTTAGTTTGATGTAAGATTTTATTTCTATGCTAAAAAAGTTTGGAGAGAAGCCGCTTGAGCTCACTATAATTTTGACTCTTAAAAGGCTACGAAGGTCAGTATTGCAACAAAGATTATGAAATTGGGCTCTAATGTGGTTGTACTTGGGGCACTCTAAGATGAAGTGATTTTCATCCTCGATATTGATATTCTCACAAAGATGGCAGAGCCTTTCCATCCATGGTGTTTTAGGAATTGTCCAACGACCTGTTTCACTATGGAGCTCATGAGAGTTCGTTCTAATCTTGGCTATGTTAATTTTCTTCTTTGAGCTAGTTAAAATAGAGAGATACTTTTGATCTTGGAGGGTGGGGTTGATGACCTCCTTATAATATCTTAATTTTCTTTTAGCTGCTAGATCTTTCTCACACCACATTTTTTCTTTAAACTTAAAAGTAACAATTTTTTTAATGTTATTAATGTTTTGTAATGCAACATTCTCGTCAATCTCCCAGTGGTTTAACCAGGCCCTGGTGTCTTTATACCAACCTCGTTTAAGCCTTAGGTGGTTTTCGCTAGAATTCAAAGCTAGCTTAGGAAGTCTATGGTCTCCTATGCCATTGCGCTTATGCTTGTACAACAAAAGCCTAGTCATAGCTAGGCTCTTGATAGGGGAAAGAACCACTTATATAAGGAGAATATGATATGGTGTATTGCTTTTAATTTTAAGGTTATAAGTTATAAAATGCTTCTGGATTTTGCTCAATATTTCTCCAGGATTCTCTAAAGATGCTGCAACCCCAAACCTCACATCCATATAAGATAACAGGAGTGACTAAAGTTTCAAAGAGGAACTTCTTTCTATCACACATTACAAGGTTTTTCGTTTTACTATTATTTTCAAGACCAAAATAAGCTTTCCACCCCCCATTAATCCTTTTCTGAATGCTATAGTTCTAGTTGAGCTTGTTATGAATATCAGTTCCTAGGTACTTGTAAGAAGACACTTCCTCCAAGTTACTATTGTCATACATAAAATTAGGGTAAGTGTCCTTTTTGCATTTGATAATCATAAATTTTGTTTTGTCAGTGTTAACAGATGTACCCATGGTAGAGCAGAAATCATGAAGAATTCTAAGTTGCTTATCAAGGTCATATGGGCACCTTGCGAAAAGAACAATATCGTCAGCATAGAGAAGAAGGATGATGACTATCCCAGCTAAGATCATCCCAGCACATCCTGCTTTCTTTAAACAACCTTCTAGCTTGTCGATGTAAATGCCAAATAGGGTAGGGGAGAGGGGGCAACCTTTTTTAACTTTGATATTACACTTAATATCTTTCGACCACCCCTCATTGCCCTTTAACTTGGCAATTACATTCTCATATAACCTTATAGCAGTCGCTCTTAGCTCGAAAGGAATATGTATTTATATATATTTATTATTAAATACATATAAATATATATTTAATAATAAATAAATTTTATTTATTAAATAATAAAATTATATAAATTTTAAATTTTATTTTATTTTATTTATATATTTGATATCGCACATGATAATGGGATGTATCAAAAAATTATGAAATAAAATATATTGAATAATTTTTTATTTTGTAATATTTTATTATTTTATTTTTAAATTTGAAAATATGATATTGATGTTATATATTTGTAAAAAAATTTATTTAATAATTAATTTTTCATAATCATAATATTTATTATTATTTCATTTTTCATTTTCTCTGAAATATTATATTGGTTTTATATATGAATGTTAAAAGCAAATAATTGTGATTTTTTTTATTACAAATTTTTAATTTAAAATTACAAATAATTATTTTATAAAATTAATACTATTTTTTTAGCATAAATCCATAAATTCTTTTTTCATGGTCTTTATAAACACACACATATATATATACAAGTTTTCCTCTGTGGCATGTGTGCACTCATAGGCTCACACACAAACATACAAACATAGATATAGATAAAGTTTACGACATTTACAAACACCATCTATTCAACATATTTCCATCAAGTCTCGCTCTTAGGTCTTTATAAACTTGTTCTTTGTAACATATCTTTACTCCACATAGATCTAGTCTTTGATTGAAATCATCTATATATATCTCTCCTGTGATAATAACTTCACATATGTGGTGAGAAGCTTCAACCATGCACAATTGATACATATCTACATATGAGGATGCACATATTAAATATATGTGGCCTCCATCAACTTACATTTGACATCCATTTTGTGTTGGATGTTCCATTTTTTTAATTATAAGGCATCTAATATTTCATTAACTATTCAATATAATTTCATCAATTGTTACATCCATGGGCTCATTTGTTGCTGACATGGCATTCTCTCTCCAAATTGTAGCTTGGTGGAGTCCTCATTTGAATTTAAATTTATACTTTCTTTTATACAAGAAGAAATAGGTATAAGCCAAATGATACTACAAAGTCTTTTTTAAAAATCGATACACTGATTCCCTGCCACACTGATTCCATCGACGCCCAGATAGTAGAAAGATCGATACACATTGTCATTGTTGTTTTGAATGAGAGGGGTAGCACTATAAACACGTGCGAAGGTAGGAGACGGACCCAAGAATAAAGCGCTGATCTGTGAGGTATTAAAGAGGGGTCCTAAGCAATAGGAGAAGATGTTGCCAATGGAAGATCAATCTGGGAAAGCAGAGAGTGTGGCCCTCTGCCCATACCGACTATACCGGACGCGTTTCCAGAACGAGTAGTTTTTAGTGATTTTTTTGAAGGTTTTTATGGTGACTTTTTCGGTGTAATTTCTCTAAATTTTGGCAGGAATTTATTGAAAAGAGAAGTTTGATTGCTAACTTTACACAATCGAAGTGCCTTTGAGGTTTTTGAGGGTGCTGAATTCATATAATATAGAGTCAAAATTTACCTCAAAATTTTAGAGAAGTTTGATTGCTAACTTTACACAATCGAAGTGCCTTTGAGGTTTTTGAGGGTGCTGAATTCATATAATATAGAGTCAAAATTTACCTCAAAATTTTAGAGAAGTTTGATTGCTAACTTTACACAATCGAAGTGCCTTTGAGGTTTTTGAGGGTGCTGAATTCATATATAGAGTCAAAATTTACCTCAAAATTTTTCACCAGCACCTGAAACTTCAAAAAATCTCACTAAAAAGAAATCCGTTTGCAAAAACACCTTGTTGCGCGCGACTGCAGCCGAACTGAATGTGCGGAAAGGAAGTTGGTGTTGCCTTAATACTGAATGTCTCTTCAGCTAAGACTCCAGAAGCACCACCGGTTCCACTTCCATACACATACATGTACTCGCAATTTTGCCGGAAATCTCAGGCACCAGATGCACCATATTCACCAGATGCACCATATTCACCGGAAATATTGCTTTGGCAGGAAACATTGTTGTAGGACGACGATAGGGAGGGATGATACATTGGATCATCCTGTGGAAGGCAGGAATTACCACAGGGTTGGCATTGCGTCCAGATCAAGTCGCTGCCCGTGTCGAAGAGGAAATGCAAATTTAATGGAACGGGAGATCCTATGCTAATCTGCATTAAATATTCTCCCACCGCGTTGTTAAGAGGCCTCCGTCCGAGAGCTTGTCGCAGTCGTTGATTGTGGCCGTCCACTGAGGGAAAGATAAGGGAATCTCTGCGTTTGAGATCTACTCTTAAAGTGACATTTGCATCGCTGGTGGGGCAACTTCCACGAAAAGACAAAGCAACGACTGCAACGATAAAACGTGAACTAAACCATGTTGCAATTGTCAGAGTAATACAAAGCAACGCATGTAATAATATGACATGGAAAATGCAGAATATCAATATCAATTGAGTTTATATAGATAAGCGGAACAGCTGTGGGTCGAAGTGTTCAGCCAATAATAAAATATATAAATTTGTTTTCAACGTGGGACGTTGATATTGAGTTCGATATTATATAATGTGCTATTTATCCATAATTTAATTTATGTACATGTTGTCGTTGCATTATGAATATTCATTAATATTTCAAAGAAGTTGTCAATTTATTTATTTAATCGTTATAGTGTCATCATTTCATTTCTGCTATCAATTTAGATGCTTTGAACTTGGATTGTAGTAAGTGATTTGTATTTTTTTTATAAAGTGTTTGGATTTTAATCACTTTGGAATTCTATATTTTTTTTTATAGGTAGTATATTAAATGTTTGGATTTTAGTTCATCCAGAGAGCTTATTTTGGAATTCTATTTTTTTTTATAGGTAGTATATTAAATGTTTTTATTTTAATCAATCCAAAAAATTTACTTGTGGAATTCTATTTTCTTTTTAATATATAAATATAAGTGTTTGAATTTTAATCAATCTAAAAAGCTTAATTTGGATTTTTTTTTTTAATAAGTAGTATATTAAGTGTTTCCATTTTAATCAATCTAGAAAGCTTAGTTGAGAATTCTATTTTTATTTTATAGGTAGTATATTAAGTATTTCCATTTTAATTAGTTTAGAAAGCTATTTTACAACCCATATCAAAAGATATATTTTAATGAATTTGGAACTCTATTTATTAGCCCCTATAATATAATAAGAGTTTGCATTTTTAATCAATTTGGAACTCTATTGTTTAACATGTATAATATAAGATTGTTTAACCCCTATAATATAATAAGTGTTTGAGATTGTTTAACCCCTATAATATAATAAGCGTTTGCATTTTAATCAATTTGGAACTCTA
Source organism: Pinus albicaulis (assembly GCA_034641835.2). Classification (NCBI taxonomy): domain Eukaryota; kingdom Viridiplantae; phylum Streptophyta; class Pinopsida; order Pinales; family Pinaceae; genus Pinus; species Pinus albicaulis. Next base: position 481,806,865 of record CM076584.1, read on the forward strand.
TTGTTTAACCGATATAATATAACAAGTGCTTGCATTTGATTTAATTTAGAATTTTTTTTTTTTTGACATTAATAAAAGTATCCAAGGGATTTATTTATTTTTAATTATTTAATAAAATTTTGTTAATAGATTTATTTATTTATTTTATTCACAAAAATATGTTTTTAATTTATAATAAATAAATAAATAAAATATAGGAAATATATAAATTTCTATCATTATAGTGCAACTTGATATAAATTTGAATAATTACATATACCATATAAATTTCTTGTTGATGTGTTATGAGAAGCCATAAGTTACTTGAAAAGATATAAATTTGAATAATTATAGATACTTTATAAATTTCTTGTTCATGTGTTATCATCCACCATTAAAATTTTACAATTTTGATTAGTTGAGGTAATATTTTGCTAAGGAATTCTCAACTTTTGCAATAGCTAAAAATTATAATGTAAAATTGGTCACACCTAAGTTATAGCCAATTGGATAAATAGAAGTCATTAAAAAAAATTAAAAGTATCTATGCAATTATTAAAAAAAATATGTAGAGAGTTTCTCTTTCTTTTAGGTCCTTCAATTGATTATCTCTTGTTTTCTTCCTCCTCCTTAGCCCTTACCCTTGTATATTACAAGGAACCATGGGAATTTTATCTCATTATGGTTTTTTTTCTTTACTCCAAATGATGACATTAAGGTGAATATTCCGTATAATTATTTTTCAAATTTCCAAAGAAAAAATTCACAATCAATAAAAAAGTAAATGCTTGCATAATCACCTAACATTTTCGTGATGAATTTGTTGCTGTTGAAAAATGGCCTCATCAATATTTCGGAAGACCATGTGGTCAGAGTCTGAATCAGACTCTTATCCAATTATAATGATGACCCTAACTGGTTCTATTGAGTCCAGTTACCCCTTTGTCATCCTTGCTAACTTATTATGTTTCTAATTTTTTTATAAAAAAAGAAGACAAATATTAGGTTTACTCTCTTGTTGCCCACTGACAAGAAAGCAACCCTTAAGATGGCCTAGGGGCTAGCCAAGCCAGACTCTAGTTTCCTCTTTAAAAAAAGGAGACTTCTAATGTGCGATGAACTTATTCTAAATTTAAATATAAACTAAATTGCACGCAGTAAAGCAAAACTAATCTATCTTATCTCAATTAGAACTAAATATAGATATGATTCAAATCAAGAGTAAAAATGATTTATAAGGATGGGGATTTAACATGTTTTTGTGATGAATATCAAAATGCTGAAGAAGTTACAATTGATATAATTATTGCAATACATGTTTTCTTCTAGAGATCAAATAATGAAGGATAAGTCATTGGATAATGGAATTAATTCACACTATTCAAGGACAACTAAATCTATTTTAAAAATGACGAATTTCAGAGTAAATAGTTACTCAGAAATTTGATTAAGCACAGGGGAAAATTGGAACTAAATAACATATCTGTAATTCTATCAAATAAGATCGTTGATCTAATGAACAACCATTCTCATACCCAAAAAAAGTGCAAAAATATGAAACAATTGATACAAATATGTCATTAAATGCATCAAATTTGCGTTTACAAATAAAATTATTTACATACAAATTAATAAACCTATTTTCCTTTCTCTAATTCTCAATAGACCTCCAACAGTCTCTTCAAAATCATAAACTCTGCTACTAGCAAAAATACAAAGTATTCCTCTTAATATACAGTAATAATTCTCCTTACAAAAGTGCAAGAAAAACGTCCAATTCGCAGAGAAAAGGAACCCTTGAAATTCTCATTCTCAAAAAATTGATTTATGATTTACAAATGAATCTTCAAAAAGAGAAAGTTGTTGCAAGAATGACTTAAATATCTAATTTTAGTTTTGATGAATCGTTTTCTTTTTTTTTGCTAGTGAGTTCTCATTATTCTAAATCCTTTTCTTGATCTTATTCCAAAAAATTCACTCCTAAAAATCATTAAAATTAAAATAAAAACTAATTTAAATTGCACATAAAATTGAAAATAGAAAATTGGAGAAAACAAATTCTCAAACTAAAATCTAATTTAATAAATGAATAAAAATAAAATGTGTGTCTCCCATTGATCTCTCTCAAAGCTTTTTTTTGCCCAAGAAAGTCTCATTCGAATCAGTGTGCAGCAAGAAAAAATTCAACCAATTAAATTCTAAAAACAAAACTTAGAAAACAGATTATTGTTACAAATTCAAAGCTCCAAATTATGTTAAATTTAGACATAGTAAATAATTATATTTTTTCATATAACTATTTCTAAAATATTTTCCATGATTTTCAGCTTCTTTTAGCTAAGTAAAACTGAAGATATGACTCTCTAAGATTTCAATTCCAAAATTTAGATTTATTAGAAAATACAATTGTGAGCAAATTTTATTAATATTTTATAATTAAAATATTCATTCTTAAACCCTTACAAAATTTAAAAATTAAATAACAAAAACAAACTTGAATGAAATTGATTAATATTTAAAACTAAATAAAAAATATATAATAAACAAAAAATAATTAAAACAAATTTTCTTTAAAACAAGGTTGTATAGTTAGCATTAATGCCACTTAGTTTAGTTATTGAATTAATTGGTCAAAATTGGACGCCCTCATTGAAATTGGAAATTAGCCTAGTAAGTGATTTTAATTTTTGTATAGAAGTGTTTAGATTTTAATCACTTTGGAATTCTATTTTTTTTTATAGTTAGTATATGAAGTGTTTGGATTTTAATCAATCTATAAAGCTAATTTTTTAACTGATATAAAAATATATATTTAATCAATTTGGAACTTTATTGTTTAACCAGTATAATATAATAAGTGTATGCATTTTTAATCAATTTGGAACTCTATTGTTTAACCATATAATATAATCATTTTTTGCATTTTATTGAATTTACAAGGTTTTTTTTTAACATTAATAAAAGCATCCAATGGATTTATTTTTTTAAATCATTTAATAATATTTTGTTAATGGATTCATTTATTTATTTTATTCATTAAAATTTATTTTTAATTTATAATATATAGGATAAATTAAATTAACCATTAATTACTTGGAAAGATATAAATTTGAATAATTATAGATAATTTATAAATTTCTTGTTGATGTCTTATCATCAACCATCAAAATTTACTTTTTTGATTTGCTGAGGTAATATTTTGCTAAGCAATGCTCGGTTTTTGCAATGACATGCTATAATATCAAATAAGGTAAAAAATAAAATTACATATATTTATTAAATATACTCCATCAGGCCTTGGATAGATTGTGTGATCCGGTGGTTAGTTAATGCATTCCTTGATGTGAAGTCACCAGCTCAATTCCCAACCTTGATTGGTGTGATATATTAGACATTATGAAGATGTAGTCCCACCAAGCTTACAATTTTTTTTTAAATGTAAAGTTCAAAATTACTTTTGTTTTATATGACACTAAATTAAATTGGTCACACCTTAGTTATAGCCAATTGGATAAAGATAAGTCACTAAAAAAATTTAAAAGTATCTATGCAATAATTAGACCATGTTAGCACTGCTATTTTCATCCCACCCACCCCACCTTATTTTTCTATGTTTTCACCTCATGTCCATCATTATCATTGACCTCGCTTTGTTTTTACTATTTTCACCTTTTTCCCAAATATCCAAATTTTCCATCTCATTTGCTAAATTATCCAAATTATTACTAAAACCAAAACTTCATTTACTATATAGCCTAAACTATATTTAAAACCCATAGTTTAGTGCTTTGAATTCCATTTAAAATCTCATTTAACCCCCAAAACCCACATATATAACCTTTTAGGGCTTATTACTTTATAAACCCATATATTATAAAGTTTTTGACTTTATGTTATACCCTTCGCCACCCATCTAACAACCGTGTTATATAAACTTACCGTTATATATATTTAATATCATATATATAACAAAAGGCCACTTAAACCATTGGTAGGACCCCTTAACTTCATCGCATATCGGCCATCACAAATCATAACAATTATCTGTGATGTTCTTAACACTAAACTTATAAATCGTTCATGTAATATGAAGTAGGACCCACTCCTTGCCACGTTTCTCTTCCATTTCATTTTCCATTGAAATATATGTTACCTTTCCTTTTTTTCGCCTTTCCGCTTTACCCTTCTATCTTTACACTTTCATCAGTTTTCATTTCCCAATCACGATTAAAGTGGGGCCCTCATCGCATTTCACAGATTTTATGTGTTTTGCATTGGAGCTAAACTTTAAATAATGCGATCGCCGATTCATAACACTCCACCAATTGCAGTGGGTCCCTCTTCCCCCATTTCGCAAAGTTTTTATGTTAACCCCACAACTTATAACTAAAAGCTAAAAGCTGCATTGTGCACCTGCGATCCGGTCCCACTTCTTCCCTGCCACATCATTCACATCCTCCCCCGCGCATTGCACTTTACAGTTTTTAAAGTTTACATCCTCCATGCTTATAACTAAAAGTTAAGAATTGCAATATGCTCTGTGGTTCGGTCCCACCAACCCTCCACATCACCTACCCTCCAAGTCACCTTCCCTTCGCATCGCATTGCCATTTGCATTCTTTATAGCTTAAATTGTAAATATTGTGAAGTGCGTGGATGTGATGCGACTTAAAAATTTAAATTTAAAAGTTTTCAAGTCCGGTATTTTGGTTTTTCACATTGTTTTGTTTATAAAAGGGTTTTATAATAGAAAAAGGATTTAAGGTAAGAAAAATATAGAAAGGTCGAGTTGGGCAGAAAAAAGCGTTCAACACTCCATTCACGCAAGAGATCTGTGAACACAGCTCTCAACTCATCTGCCAGAATATCAGCAAATTGTGGTCCACATCCTAAAATGACCCACTACATCAGCACATTAGCAACAATGCAGCATAGGAAAAAAAGGGTCGATTCATCTCAACAGTCAGCATAATAAAATATATTATTAACATTTATCTGTGTTCTCAAGGTTCACATCCACAAGGGAGGTTTCTCCAAATTCTTCCAAATCATGAATTTGAAGACTTGGGCAAGCAGTTCAATTTATTTTAAAAAAATAAACAACTTTATTTTTCTAGAGGTTAGGAAAAAAGCTTTGTTGTTTGAAATAATTCTAGATCTTAGATTTGCCTCAGATTCTGTAAATTTGTCTATAAATTGCAAAAATTCAATGTAATAGTTGTGGGAATTGTTGGAATCAGTTACATTTTGTTAGTTGATCAAGGGAACTTGTACTCAGTTTTGGCCAAGGTAATAAAGAGGAGTTGTAGCTACATTTATGGGATACCTATGGTATTGAATGACTTTCATTGTTTCTTCTTTAGTCACATATGTTTTAATGTATTTTTCATCTTCACTTTCATGTCTATGTTATGATCTTTTATGAGTTAGAAATTCAGAATACATGCCTCAACATGCTCTGTTTTGGGTAACTGATCATATTTTGTTTCATTATCTTTTGTCTGAGATAAATACATCTCTTATGCTTCTTTCAACCTTCTTACATTTTCTAAACCATTCTTTTCAATTAATTGGCATTATACCTACCTTGCCCCATTCATCCCTACAACCCTAAATCTATTGCCCTAACCTGGGCTTTCCTTGACATATTTCCATTATCCACTAATTTACCCAACCAAAACCAAATCAAAACAACCATTTCATATCATACCTAGCTTAGAACCCTATTTTGTCCAACCATCCTAGTTGTGACCCTTTCGGAGAGAGCCATCTTCATCTTGATAGGGCTAGCTATCAAGTCAAAAGCTTGGTTTGTGGCTACCTCTGTTGGGATTCCTTCCTCGGCCTTGGGAATTTGGTGGAGTGATAACATACTGGCGCCGTTGCTAGGGAACGAAATATCAGATCTTCCCTGGGAAAGAACAATAAAGATTTAGATCTAATTGCTGATGGTGAACAATAGTTGGACACATATGAAGGCTGAATCATTCACCTGGTGACTCCATTGACTGAAAGATCCATAAAATCAACATTTCATGGCGACTCCACTGCATGAATATCAGTAATTTCAAGAATTTTGAAGATGGAAACTATTGCAAGAAGGTATGCTCCCATGAGCCAGAATCAAATTCCAGGTTTCCAAAATTAAATGCCTAAGGTAGATTGGAAAAGGAATTTTCCTATGTTTAAAGATGATGATAGGAATGATGTTGCTTTACATTTGGTTAAATTTCACATGCATACATGCAAGTTGAAGGTTGAATTTCATGAATATTGTCTTTTAAAGATGTTCATGGCTTCTCTTGGAGGAAAAGCAAGATCTTGGTATGAAGGTTTGCCACCTACCAGTATTTGTTCTCTTAGAGTTTTCCATTCAATATTTTATGAAGAATACAAGGAGTCCTACCCTTCTTTGTCTTTGGTTAATAATTGTTGTGATCAATTTGGTGTTTTCATTCAAAACCTAGAGGATTATTATGATGATAATGAGTTCATGGATGAAGAAATCTTGGAGGCTTCGCATGACAATCCTTTTCATCACCAAAAAGATCAATTGTTTTGTCTCATGGAACAAAAGTATGATGTATATTGTCTTGATGTTCATAAATACTTCCCACAGGAGACAACTATTGCAGCAGTACAATAAGTTGATTAGCCAAAGGTTAAAGAAGATATTCAACATCCTTGTGAATCTTTAGGAGAGAAATAAAAAAAAACATTGTGTTATCAAAAGAAAACAAAAATTACTTTCTCCTCTATCTAAATATGAGATATATCAGCTCCTTTACAGTCATATTACAACCCAAACTAAAGCAGGTTTGCAATGTTCACATAGTCAAGAATGTGTTGGTAAAAATTCTTCCATTTTTTAAAAAGAAATCTAAGTTTAAATGAGGACAGTCCTGAAACTAGATTTATAGATCATCATGAAGAAAGACAATGTCATTTTTCAATGTTCATATTTGATGAAGTTTCTCCTGAAACTGATTTGCCTAAGTACGATGAATCTGAAGATAATTTCGATGAGTAGATTGAAGAAGCCATACAAGAAATTGTTGAGATTAAGCCAATTTATGATGATGATTCCCTGCAAAAAGATCAACTAGCAGATATTGTTTTCTTTCATGAATATGATAGGGTTGTCATGTTTGATAATTTTGAAGAATGTTTCTTGTTTAAGGATGACTAGAATATGAATTTGAGGAATATGTACCAGAGAGAGACAAAATTCCAGAGATTGAGTCATAATTTCTCATGCTTGAGGAATTTTCAGCCAACACTTAGATAGAAATAGGTTATACTTCCGTATGCCTTCCTACCAATCAACACACAAGTGTTCTTTAAATCAGAATGAAGGGAGTACTTGTATCTTTGCTGCTGGATCTAAAGACAAGGTAATGCTTCAAGATTTTCAAGATCCCTTCAACAGCCTTTTGTAAGCATTCGAGAAAATGAATGTTATTTTATTTGTCAGGATACATCTTGGTTTTAGCTTTTATCATGAGTTGCCTACATGTACATCATTTTGTCTACTCGAGGAAAGTGAGAGCGGAACTTCAGTAAGTAGCCATATCGTGGATTTGTTAAACTGGAAGGATCATTTCACCTAATCAACAATTTTGTAGCAGATTACAGTAGGTTGGTATCATTTCAGTTTGATTTTATTTTGTTTTCAGAAAATGTTGACAAAATTCATCAAGGTTTGAAGCCTGAGGTGAAGGACCTAAGGCTTTGATGATCTATTAGTGTCGGTTGAAGTTTGCAGTATGTTTTTAGTTTCAGTTTTAGTTTTAGTTTACAGATTGGACTCCATTTCCCAATGAATAAGGCACTGATCAACGAGTTCCCAGAGATCTGTGATTCTAAACACCTCCTTCGGAGCTATCTTCCCCACTTAGAGTTGATGTTAGCACTGTTATTTTCATCCCACCCACCCCACCTTATTTTTCTATGTTTTCACCTCATCTCTGTCATTATCATTGACCTCACTTTTTTTTTTACTATTTTCACCTTTTTCCCCAATATCCAAACATTTCATCTCATTTTCTAAATTATCCAACTTATTGCTAAACCCAAAACTTCACTTACTATATAGCCAAAACTATATTTAAAACCCATATATTAGCACTTTGAATTCCATTTAAAATCGTATTTAACCCCCAAAACCCACATTTGAAACCTTTCGGGGCTTATTACTTTATAAACCCATTTATTATAAAGTTTTGGACTTTATGTTATAAGCTTCGCCACCCATCTAACAGCCATGTTATATAAACTTACCATTATATATATTGCATACCATATATATAACAAAAGGTCGCTTAAACCATTGGTAGGACCCCTTAACTTCATCGCATATCGGTCATCGCAAATCATAACAATTAATTGTGATGTTCTTAACACTAAACTTATAAATCACCGATGCGATATGAACTGGGATCCATTCCCCACCACGCTTCCCTTCCATTTCATTTTCCATTGAAATATATGTTACTTTACCTTTTTTAGCCTTTCTACTTTACCCTTCCATCTTTACTGTTTCATCGCTTTTCATTCCGTGAAAATGTGTTACAACAATCTAGATAGAGTCTACTTTGGTTTCATTATATTTACAAAGCCAACTGATAAATATCATTATTACTAGAATTTTTTGAATTCGTACTAAATGCAAAAACTACATATTTTGAATATGTTTCGCGACGCACGAAATTTCTTAACATATAAGTTATAAACTAAAAATCTAGAAACTACCCATTACAAACGACAGACCAATGTAACGCACCATAGTTTTTTCAATTTTTTTACAGTGTATTTTGGAAGATACAAAATTATGATTTCACTAAATCATAATGACCTTCAGAAATTGCTTGCACCCGTTTTATTACAAAATTAATTAAAATTAGTAAATATTTATGAAATTCCATAAAAGTTATATTTCCTGAAAGTAGATTGAATTCTAAAAATGCTTGTCTTGGTTCCGATAGTTAATTCAGAATGTTTCATGGAATTTAATCAATCCAAGGTTGAAGATATGTATTCAAAGCTCAGCTCTGCGTAATTGCAGATGTGTTAGTTCGATCAAACTCTTAAAAAAAGTTCGGCCGAATTTTTTATAAAAGTTCGGCTGAAATTTTACGCAACTTTTTGTCAGCAGAAAACACGACGAAGCCCCTCCAAAAAAACATTTCGTGGAAATATAAATTGTCGCAAAAGAATTCATTATTTTCACATATTTTCGCACAGTTGGTCTAATTTTGAAAAGGTCTTGGTCTGATTTTGCAAAGAATTGTTTTGGGTTTAAGGACTTTTCTTGGAGGTACATTCAAGGGACATTTTTGCAAAGGATTGCTTTGGGTTTAAGGAATTTTATTGGAGGTACATTAAAAGGACATTTTTACAAAGGATTGTTTTGGGTTTAAGGACTTTTCTTGGAGGTACATTCAAAGGACATTTCTTGGAGGTATGCGATACACTTTTTTGATGTTTTTTGGGCTTCATTTTTTTTTGAAGGTATGGATTTGGGCTTAATTTTCATTGTTTTCATAGGCTTTGGGCTTAATTTTCCAAGGAATATTTTTAGGCTTAATTTCGAAAGGACTCTTTTTAGGCATATTATTGAAAGGACATTTTTGGAGGTATTTTTCAAAGTGACATTTTCTTAGAGGCTTTTTTAAAGTAATTTTAAAGTGGTGTTTTTTAAGAAGTTGGAATTAATTTTCAATGGACATTTTTTGGAGGTATTTTTCAAGTGAAATTTTTTTAGAGTACATGTTTTGTGCTGAAGTAAATCTTTTATAATGATTTTTTAAAATGAGCTTTTGTCTAACTTTTTAAAAGAATTTTTTTTGCAGGACTTGGAAGGAAATATTTTGAGCTTCGCTTCATTTTTATAAGACATTTTTTTCTCATATTTTTTAAAGTAAGTGTTTTGGATTTGAGGTATGTTTTTTTTTGCAAACTTTTTAAAACGAGTTTTTTTTTTAATTAAATCTTTTGTGATGTTTTTTTTAATTGAGTTTTTGTTTAAATTTTTGAAGGAAATTTTTTGAACTTCATACTCTATTATCATGGGAAATCGAAGGAATTGCACAAGAAAATATGATCGAAAAAGAGACCCTAAGGAATGTAGAGAAGAGACGAGAGAATATCGCAAAATAAAGAGAGAAGCACTCTCAAATATTGAAAGGGAAAATCAACCTCAACTAGAAGTTGAAACGGGTATGTAAATGTAAATATTATGAATTTGATATTTAAAATTTTCCTAGTTTAAAATGTGAAGCTTAATTTTTATTTGATGAAATAATTTGAAAAATATTTTGCAATGTAAACAGAGAGAGATATTCCTCAAAAAATTGATGATGAGATACAAAATTTTGAAAGAGAAAGTGAAAGAGATATTGAACCAATGATTGAAAATGGTGGAAATGTTGAAAGAAATTCATGTGAAGAAATTGAATCACAAGGTGTGTGTGTGTGTGTGTGTGTGTGTGTGTGTATTGAACACATGCATGTATTATTGAAATTATACATATTTATTAATTTAGTTATTTATTGAATATGTAAAATCATTATGTACTATTCATTCGAATATGTACAGATGAAATTAATGTCGATGATGAGATGTTATAAATGTTGACACTCACACATATGGAGATAAAAGATATGACCATGTTATAAGATATTGTGTTAAACACATTTTTGATATGTACTTCATAAAGGAAAATGTGACAGTTCAAGCCCAAATTTTGAAAGGTCTCATATCATTAAGGAAATTAAAAGAAGCTGCGACTTTATTGGGTATTCGAAAATCAACAAAAGATAAAAAAATGAAGGGAAATGTGATACAAAATATAAATAGTGCTATAAATTCAATTAGAAGATCTATACAGAAAAATGTTTTAGTTGTATGTAGAGCGATACATATGGTAGTGGTTTCATAAAGTACTAAAGAGAACTGCTTGGTAAAATCTATGACACGAGCATTAGGAACCTCATGAACAACTTTTCACAAGCATCAGAAATTTCGATTGAAAATAGATGTAAATTATGAGCTCGCTTGTTGGAGAGCTATTTGTAGGCAACCATACAAAGACAGACTTGGAGAAAATGTTAAAAGCCAATATATGAATATTGGAAGAAAAATTCATTTTTTTCACCAAATGCAAGGGATGTGATGCGATGAAGGATAATACGAAATCAGTACGAAGAACATGAAAAACATTTCTTGGAAACCACTCAGAACCACTCAGATAGAGTTTTTCAACAAGTTCAAAGAGGAGAATCATGAAATTCATGTCTCAATTAGTGGTTTTGGTCAACAAAAAACATGGTATGTAAAACCTATCACCATACGCGACACTTTTTGTTGTCATTATCATGTGGAATTTGAGTTATATTACGACACATTCCTTAATTTTGGTAGAAAATTTTGGAAAGATTCACCTCCTCCTTCCACTATTCGTGATTTCATATCTCAAATTCTATGTGAAAGAGAAAGCGATGAATTATTTTACAAAAAGAAATGTGTCGGTGGTAAAAAATACGATGATTGTGAAAATTTGACTAAATTTCAAAAAAAATATCGTATTGATATAAATGATCAATCATTGTCCAACATGAAAGTGAAATGGAAGAGATATGAATATATCCATACATCGATTCAAGGTTCAAATAGTGCTAAAATAATTGAATCACGAGAAGAAGAAATTTGTGTGATAGATTTTTTGAGAAAGTTCGAGGAAAAAATTTATAAATACACCAAGCATTCCCATAGAGCTCGATGGAAAGACTTGAAATTCAAAAAATCCCATGAAGTTTTTCCACTAGGGACCATTTTGTCAGTAATTGATTTTGCAAGAAACTACACATTTGTTCCACAAAAAGAGATTCAGAGAGAATACTATCATTCTGACCAAGTCTCCATGCTCATTCATATTGTGTATAGACATGTGGAACAAAACATCGATCATATAGAAAGAACTAGTGAAAATCGATATGTTGTTAAAGAATATCATTTTTATATCAGTGATGATCGTACACATGATACATATTTTGTACAATATTGTTTTGGAAAGATTTATAACCCCTTGAAAAGTCATGGAACAAAATTCAATGAAAATTGGATATGGTCAAATGGATGTGAAGGTTAATTCAAATCTTCATGATCATTCTTTTGGTTATGTTTTCTTCATAAGAAAACTTGCATTAAACATTGTTGGAATTTCTTTGAGACTAGCCATGGAAAATGAGAACATGACAGTGCAGGGGCACGCATAAAATGAGAAATTCAAAGATATCAAATAAGCCCCTCTGCAAATTGACTTGTAGATGCTAAAGAAGTTGTTTAATTGTGCATCGCTACTCTAAGCCATGAGACCAACCGATCAAGGGAAGTGCAAAGGTACATTCAATTTAATTTTTATTGGATATCTAATTTTAAACAGTGTACATTTATCATGTAATGATTATCTTTGATGGTATTTTGATATCATATTTACATTATTCTTTGAATTTTCCATATATAGGTTTTTTTGGCATATTGGGATCGAAGATGTAGATAGATCAATTGGAAATGACGTTGAAACAATAAAAGGGACTCGAAAATTGCATTCAATTAAAACAAAGTTGTCCACAAATGTGTTTGCATTGGATAAAATAAAATATTCTTGTTTTTGTCATGTTTGCATAGACAAAACCGAATCCAATGATTTTTGTGAAAACAAAATGTATGTACTAAAAGATTGGAAACATACAGAGCTAAATACAAAGGGGAAAATGTCTGTTGCAATGTTTGAAGAAATGCAATTAGAAGAGACTACAATATCATCTGATGGTGATCGAGTTTCTGATCTTGTTAGAGAAGGTAACATTTGAATTGCTTTCAAATGATAGAGATCTAGAAATAGATACTAAAATTATTTTAAAGTTAATTTTTCATGTTAATTATGATCTAAATTTAAATACATAAGCTTGTTTTATTGTGCAGGAGATGTTTTTGTTGTAATTGCACCTACTGAAAACGCTAAAAATGTGAAGTATTATTTGATGCGTTGCACTGAACGAAAGATGAAATTATTAGAAAACTATAATGATCACATGTTTCCATATGAAAAAGAATTTATTATACTGAAAGGTTATTTTTTCAAACAAACTAATCAAAGTGGGATTTTTTTTACTTTGAAGACAATGAACCTAATGACATAAGTTTTCAAGATAGTCACTTGGTGTGTGCAACACACATAAAGTTGATAGAGGTTCAATCAAAGAAAAAAACGAAAATTAAGAAATGGAAAATGTCAAAATCCAATCATGAACGGATCATTGAAGATGGCATTCTATTGGAATTTTTTTGATTGAACTATCCAACAATTTCTTCTCTTTGGATTCATGTTTTAGAACTTCCAGAACTCAACTAAAAATTGAACTGCCTTTTTATGTTATATGTGCAAGTGTTTTCACATGTACATTGTTTTGGTACATGCACACTAGTATCATTTTAAAGTAGCTTTTCTATACATGCATTGATAAAAAATGTTTCATGTATTGGATATATATATATATGTTCTATAATGCAATTCACTGAAAGTAGCTTTTCTATGTGCATTGATGAAAAGTGTTGCAAGTACTGGATATATATGTTCTAGAAGTATTGAATATATATGTTCTAGAATGCAATTAACTGAAAGTATCTTTTCTATGTGCATTGATGAAAAATGTTGCAAGTACTGGATATATATGTTCTAGAATGAAATTAACTGAAAGTAGTTTTTCTATGTGCATTGATGAAAAATGTTGCACATACTGGATATATAAATGTTCTAGGAAATTAACTGAAAGTAGCTTTTCTATGTGCATTGATGAAAAATGTTGCACGTATTGGATATATATATGTTCTAGAATGAAATTAACTGTTCAAGTAGTTTTACTATGTGCATTGATGAAAAATGTTTCACGTACTGAATATATATGTTCTAGAATGAAATTAACTGAAAGTAGCTAAACTCTATTGGCATTGATGAAAAATGTTGAAGTACTGGATATATATGTTCTAGAAAGCAATTAACTATTCAAATAGATTTTCTATGTGCATTGATGAAAAATGTTGCACGTGCTGGATATATATGTTCTAGAATGGAATTAACTAAAAGTAGCTTTTCTATACATGCATTGATGAAAAATGTTGCACGTATTGGATATATATACATTATAGAATGCATTTTTAAAATTTTATGATTGTTTTCAACACATCTAACAAGACTTAGAATCTTATGATTGTTTTTAGATATATATAGATACATCAATATGTATTGTACTTCAATCGTTTTAACATATATATTCAAATGTGTTAAAAAAAATTCTACATGTACATATATTCATGTGAATCTTTTTTTGTTTGGAAAATGACAACTTGAATTTTAAAAACAAAACATAATATCATAATCACATGCCAAATGTAGTTCAACCATCCAAAACTTGAGCTTTAAATTTTTTTTGATTATATCACAACATTACTTCACATGCCATGCCAATTGTAGTTCAACTATCCAATAAAAACATTTAACATTATATCACATGCCAAACGTAGATCAACGATCCAAAACTTAAGTTTTAATTTAACAAAACATTATAGATCACAACATTACTTCACATGCCAAATGTAGTTCAATCATCCAAAACTTAAGTTTTAAAAACAAAACAAATTGTAACACAACATTACTTCACATTCCAAATGTAGTTCAAAAGAAAAACATTAATATATATCAGAACATTACTTCACATGCCAAATGTAGTTCAAAAGCAAAACATTAATATATATCACAACATTACTTCACATGCCAAATGTAGCTCAACCATCCAAAACTTAAGTTTTAAAAACAAAACAAATTATAACACAACATTACTTCACATGCCAAATGTAGTTCAACCATCCAAAACTTGAGTTTTTCAAAAGCAAAACATTAATATAGATCACAACATTACTTCACATGCCAAATGTAGTTATTGACCATCCAAAACTTAAGTTTTAAAAACAAAACAAATTATAACACAACATTACTTCACATGCCAAATGTAGTTCAACTATCCAAAACTTGAGTTATAAAAACAAAACATTATAGATCACAAGTATCAAAACTTGAGTTTTAAAAACAAAATATTATAGATCACAAGTATCAAGTATCAAGTAACATTACTTCACATGCCAAATGTAGTTCAACCATAACACTTTAAAAACAAAACAAATTATTTAACACAACATTACTTCACATCACATGCCAAATGTAGTTCAACCATCCAAAACTTGAGTTTTAAAAACAAAACAAAATATATATAAGACTGTAACATTACTTCACATGCCAAATGTAGTTCAACCATCCAAAAATTAAGTCTTAAAAAAATTATATATCACATTAACATGTACCAAATGTAGTTCACATAAAATATGTCCAAAATTTGTAGATCTCACAAGTATCAAGTATCAAGTTATATATGACTGCATCTAGATAATATATAAAAAAGTAAATTTAAGACTAGAAATCTATTGAAAATATAATGTTGCATGTGTGCATGTGCATCATCCATCAAATACATATGGATGTAGTGTCTTTCCCAACAAAGTCTCAATCCGTGAGCTATCCTGCGAAGCATGGGGAACCTGTACACAACGTGTACAAACATTAAAATTTGATGTTTTAAAATTGAGTGAGAATATATAGAACTTCATGTTAAAAAAAAATAAAAATAAAAAATCATGCAATACCTCATGAGGTTCCCTCTCCATTTGTTGCTCGTCTTCTACAACTTCCCTCATGGGAACATCTCCAACAGTAAACTATATATATATATATATATATATAAACTTATTTTCAATAATATTAAAAAAAAAAGTTAGACAACTTGTTCAAATGGTTGAAATGGTGTGGATGTTCCTATGTCCATCGCTAGAGTCCGTGGAGAAAATAAATCCTCTATAGAAACCTAAAATTCAAAAAATTTAAAAGTATAAAATAACTCAAGATCAAGATCTAAATTTATGATAAAAATTTTAAAATTCAATTTATAAATTATAACTTAAAAACATATATATTTAAGTGAAAAATTGAATACTTCTGCAGGTGGATTTGGCACATCTCCTAAGAGAGGCTCCAAAAGAAAATCTCCAAAAACCTAAAATTCAAAAAATTTAAAATAACTCAAGATATAGATATATCTCATTTTTTAATGGAACTTTTTGAGGTGGAATATATAACTTAAAAACATAAATTGAAAAATTGAAAAATTGTCCATACTTGTTGTTGTGGATCTGGCACATCTCCTAAGGAAGTAGATGGTACATCTCCGAAGGAAGAAGAAGTTACCGCCATCCCAAAAACATCAGACGAAATCAGAATCTATTAAAACATTTTATTATATATATGTACGTTCATGTGTGCACAATTATTTATTTTAAAAATATCACTTAAAAAACACTAAAATTTGCCAACATATCTTGATGGTGAAACCCATCTTGATTGTTTGAACCAGAGGCTCCGAATGTGATATTAACATTTTATTCATTCATTAAGCGTGAAAACTGCAAATGGTGTTAACATATAATGTTAGATTTTTGTTAGATTAATGTATACAAATAAATGTATGTATATATGTATTTATTACAAATTGTACATATGTTAAAATAATTGAACCCTAACCATTAACACATATCGTTCACATGCCCTCTTCCTCATGAACAATTAGGTCATGCCAACCATTGCATTGCATATTTTTTGAGATCTTCAACACTCATGTTGTCAATATCTTCATCTGTATAATACACAAAATTAGCACGTGCATTCTCACATGCACTTTGTCAATTCAGACAAACATTGACTCCACCGAATCCATTGTGAACATTGTCGATGATGACATCCCTTGCTTCTCGACTAATTTGAGAAGTGGCTTCCATCTCTGACTGCAAATTTTTGACACGAAAAGGTTGACTAACCAATGGTGCTTCAGGATGAGGCAACTCAACATCATGCCTAGCGCCCCTACGGTCAGACAATCGACGTTTCCCAGGACAAAAAAAATCAGAGGGAAGGTCATTGTTCATTTGAAAAAAGAATTCTGCATAAAATAATTTTGCAAAATAAAGCGGAACCTCGTCGTTCCATGGGAGTCTTCCATAGGCCGCAAGGTGTCTATCATACAAATAGTGAGCTATATCATGGTGCTTGAAATATTTCACCTTCAACATCTTTCTTTTCGGCCCTTCTTTGAAATTAAACATGGACTTTGCCATTGATATTGTAACTCTTTCTTTAACAACCTCCCATTTATCGGGACCCATCACTATTTCCTTTATTTTTCTCATGAATTATACAAAATTATCAGTGGTTGGCCCAAGCTTTCGATACACATCTACTAGTTCACCTAAATAGTGTGTAACTATTTCTAATCTTTGTCGACTCTCAGTAGGTAGAGTCAAAGCCATGAGATCTCTCTGCAAATTTTCATGAAGATGTTGACACCTTTCTAAGGTGAATTGCTGCATGTTTCTTTCCCAAGGTATATCGGAAATGTCAGTTGGATAAGTCGTGGTGGGTGGACAACCTTCTTCTTGAATGACGCGTTCTGCCCTACGCCTTTTTTTACCAACATTTGGAGCATTTTTAGCCTCTGCATCAATATATAAAATTTTGTATATTAGAAAAGACACATGTAAAAAAATTTGTACAAATTGAGTGAAAAAAATATTCAAATTGATGGCCACCTCGATGTGGTTGGCTAGCATCTTGCCTACCCTAAGACTGTTGATAACCAGAACGACTCTGCTGAGAACCAACATGACCATTCGTTGATTAGCCTCTGGGGGAATAAATATCACCACCTTCACGCAACCTACTAGCACTTATTGATGGCCCTCTAAGGGGATTTGAACCACCACCAAACTTTCGAGACGAGAGAGAAGCTTCATAAAAAAATATGAATTTATAATCAATTCAAAAATACATTCATACATATAAATACATGTACATATTTATTGATTAAATTGCATGAACCATACCACGACTGGGTGAACCATGGGCATGCTCCATTGATGGAGTAGAAACCCTTCTCCTCTTAACTCCCAAAAAATAAAAAATAAAACTTATTAACAACTAATTTAACTCACAAAGTTGGTAAAAAATAAATTCCATATGTACACACATATATGTATATGTATGGAGATTTAAGATTATATTTAAATACCATGAACATCCCTCGATCCCTGGTCCCCCTCTTTCGCAGAGATATGGGATTATTTTGATCTTCGTTGTTCATCCTCCATGATATATATATCTACAGTGGACATTTACAATTATTTTTTTAAATTACTATTTAAAATAAATTCAAAATAAATTTTAGAAAATTAATGTAATTTAGTGTACACAAATTATGTAAAACACAACTTTCAAAGCACTAATTGATGTGTGAAACTCAATTTAAGCAAAAAAAATTATAAAAATGTTAAGTTCACCAAATTGCGCTTTACATGGTGGGAGCACACATGGTATAAAATTGAAAAAAACACGTGTTCATTAAAAAAGAAGCGTGAAACTCCATTTAAACAAAAAATTGTTGAAGTCCTCACATTTTAATTTTATAAAAATGTGAATTTCACCACTTGTTGCAAATGTGAAGTTCACCAAGTTGCACTTTACATGGTGTGGTGGGAGCACACTTGGTATATAATTGAAAAAAACACATGGTCATTAAAAAATATGCATTTATAAGTACACAACACACACATATCCAAGATATGTTACAATGTCCATCAATAAATTTTGAAGGAGAGTGTCTCAACACTAATTCATCTTTGAGAGATGAATCTTGAATTTTTGAAGAAGAGCATCTCAAAACCAATTCATCTTTGAGAGATGAATATTGCATTGGCATTGCTCTGTATAATTCTAATTCATCTTTGATAGATGAATCATGAATTGGCATTGCCCCACGCAATAGATCAACAAACATCTTATTCACATTTGTACAATGCCTTATACTAAAAAATTGAAATTGGCTAACAATATTGTTTGCTATTCCATGCAGTTATTTTAGCCTCTCCTTCTTAACTTGGCACACGCCATTCATCTGGTTGCACACAAGTTCAGAATTGGTGAAAACTACAATTCCATTTGATCCATACTCCATAGTTGTTCCCAAGCCTTCTATCAATCCAATATAATATGCCTCATTGTTTGTTGTTCTTCCTGGTATATTCATTTTCCTTTGGACGACTTTGCTAGTCGCAATATTGAAAATCACATATGTAATCACTGCTTTCCCCAGATTGGGATAGAAAGAAACATCTATGCATAATTTCCATTTTTCAACCATATTTAGTGGTTTTTAATCCCTGGAAAAAAAAACAAATTCAATAAAAATATATATTAAATTGACATTTATTGCAAATGCATGGGAGAAATGACACATGTGCATGAGATAAATGACATGTGCATGGTTTATCTTAAAGTTTGACTTAAAAATTTTATGGTAGAATTCACATCTAGAATTAATGGGAGGAAGCCTTTAGTTTGTGGGAGAAATGAATTTATGCACTTACTAAAACAACTAGTTATGTCAAAAGTCACACCTTTATGAGTTTGTGGGAGAAATGAAATAAAAATGACACATGCCTTAAAGTTCACCTAAAATTTTATGGGAGAAGGGAGAAATGACACATGTACAAGGTTTGCCTTAGAGTGGTAGTGGTTTATGGATATTAAAATGAAGAACTTCTATTTAGATTTGTTACAGATATTGACTGTAGGGCATTTACTGGATATGTCACCTTTGAGAAAAGATGAGATCCAGAGGCTACCTGGCCCTTTACAGACTCTGCCTTTAGAACTTGTAGAAGTTAACTCAATAGACAGACTAAAATCCTATGGAAGTTCAAAATCCTATGAGAGTTCAGCCACTTTAGGTTCAATTTTTAGGCCTTAAAGATTGAGAGAAATGACATTTACATGGTTTGCAAAATTATTTTATGCACTTATGAAAAACATGCTTTAAAGTTAATGGGAGAAAGGCAACATGACATGTATGCTTTAAAAACTTTGCCTAAGAATTTATGGGAGAAATGACACATGTACACAGTTTGCCTTAAAGTGGTTGTGGTTTATGGATATTAAAATGAAGAACTTATATTTAGATCTGTTACAGAGATTGACTGTAGGGGCATTTACTGGATATGTCACCTTTGAGAAAAGATGAGATCTAGAGGCTACCTAGCCCTTTACAGACTCCGCCTTTAGAACTTGTAAAAGTTAACACTCAACAGACAGACTAAAATCCTATAGAAGTTCAAAATCCTATGAGAGTTCAACCACTTTAGGTTCAATTTTTAGGCCTTAAAGTTTGAGAGAAATGACATTTACATGATTTGCAAAAGTATTTTATGCACTTACAAAAAACATGCTTTAAAGTTATTGGGAGAAAGCCAACATGACATGTATGCTTTAAAAACTTTGCCTAAGAATTTATGGGAGAAATGACACATGTACATAGTTTGCCTTAAAGTGGTTGTGTTTTATGGATATTAAAATGAAGATCTTCTATTTAGATCTATTCCAGAGATTGAGTGTAGGGGCATTTAATGGATATCTCACCTTTCATAAAAGATGAGATCTAGAGGCTACCTGGCCCTTTACAGACTTTGCCTATAGAACTTGTAGAACTTAACACTACCTGTCCTATTGATACCCTATGAAGTGTGTAGAGGACCCATGGAATCACTCACACTACTTTGTGTAGACATAAGGGTGTATAAGAGTGTACTAAGTTCAAAAATATGGTCATATTATTGGATATCTTTCCCAAGAGCCCAAATGTACTCCTTAAGTATATGTGGGGTCTATATAACCATCTATAAAAACAAGTGATTCTTTCCAAGCTAAGGATAATGTATGAACCATGTGTATACACACATTATCTATAAACCATTGGCCAAAATAAATGGTACTTCAGTGGTTTGAATAAAAAATAGCACCAAGAAGCTTTGAAGGAGGGGAATAAGAACTGGAAATAGGAGGATAAGAATAAAATAGCCACTGCACATCCATGCAAGAGTAGTAGAAATAATTCTAACCATTGCAACATTGATGGTCACATTAAGGAGAATTATTGGATGTTTGGTATGTGTTATATTCTTTATGTGAATACCCCCATGCACTATATATTTTTCTAAGCATAGTGGTGGGAATAAACTGGGTGGAAAGGACCACCAATATAGGGTTTCATATAGATGAAAAATTCCCCACACATAGGTGTTCAGGGGTAGTGCCCCAAAAAAACGTTTTTGGGAAAAAATGAGCATAGTTTTGAGATATATAAGTCCAAAATGGAATAGTTGTTGGTGAAAAAATATCAGTGGATCACTATGGATATATCTTCTTCATTAAAAGGGATTTTTCTAGAAGGATGTCCACTAAGTTGGAAAGAAGGGAAAATATCACAATTATATGTAAATGTGCATTTGTTTTACATTGAATATTTTTCATTTTATTAAGAATCTATTTGAAACAATTAACTATATACTTGGCTTAAAACTATGTTTTGTATCAAACCACTTTTGGTTTCAATGGGAAACTTTTATGGCTAATGTGTTTCTCTCGATATGTGATACACCCCATTAAAATGGGAGATATATCGGAATGATTCCTATGGTGTAATAAAATAATTTCAAGTAGTTTAATGATATAGATGCATAAATTCAATGAGCATAGTTTTGAGATATATAAGTCCAAAATGGAATATTTGTTGGTGAAAAAATATCAGTGGATCACTATGAATATATCTACTTCATTAAAAGGGATTTTTCTGGAACAATGTCCAATAAATCGGAAATAAGGGAAAATATCACAATTATATGCTAACGCATGTGTTTTACATTGAATATTTTTCATTTTATTAAGGATATATTTGAAACAATTAATTATATAAGGTTAAAACATATGTTTTGTATCAAATCACTTTTGGCTTCAATGGGAAGCTTTTATGTCTAATGTGTTTTTCTTGAAATGTGATAGACTCCATTAAAATGGGAGATATATCGAAATGATTCCTATGGTGAAATAAAATAGTTGAGTAGTTTAAAGATATAGATGCATAAATTCAATGAGCATGGTTTTGAGATATATGAGTCCAAAATGAAATAGTTGTTGGTGAAAGAATATCAGTGGATCACTATGTCTATATCTGCTTCATTAAAAGGGATTTTTCTAGAAGTATGTCCACTAAATTGGAAAGAAGGGGAAATATCACAATTATATGTTAATGTGCATGTGTTATACATTGAATATTTTTCATTTTATTAAAAATCTATTTGAAACAATTAAACTATATAAGGTTAAAAGTTATGTTTTGTATCAAATTATTTTTGGTTTCAATGGGAAACTTTTATGGCTAATGTGTTTTTCTTGAAATGTGATAGACCCCATTAAAATGGGAGATATATCGAAATGATTCCTATGGTGTAATAAAATAGTTTCAAGTAATTTAAATATATAGATGCATAAATTCAGTGAGCATAGTTTTAAGATATAAAAGTCCAAAATGGAATAGTTGTTTGTGAAGAAATATCAGTGGATCACTGTGGATATATCTACTTCATTAAAAGGGATTTTTCTAGAAGGATGTCAACTAAGTTGAGAAGAAGGGAAAATATCACAATTATATGTTAATGCATGTGTTTTACATTGAATATTTTTCATTTTATTAAGAATCTAGTTGAAACAATTACCTATATAAGGTTAAAACCTATGTTTTGTATCAAATCACTTTTGGTTTCAATGGGAAACTCTTATGGCTAATGTGTTTTTTCTCGAAATGTGATAGACCCCATTAAAATGGGATATATATCTAAATAATTCCTATGGTGTAATAAAATAGTTGAGTAGTTTAAAGATATAGATGCATAAATTCAATGAGCATAGCTTTGAGATATATAAGTCCAAAATGGAATAGTTGTTGGTGACTAAATATCAGTGGATCACTATGGATATATTTTCTTCATTAAAAGGGATTTTTCTAAAAGGATGGACTAAGTTGGAAAGAAGGAAATATATAACAATTATATGTTAATGTGCATGTGTTTTACATTGAATAGTGTTCACTCTATTAAGAATCTATTTGAAACAATTAACTATATAAGGTTAAAACCTATGTTTTGTATCAAATTACTTTTTGTTTCAATGGGAAAATTTTATGGCTAATGTGTTTTTCTCGAAATGTGATAGACCCCATTAAAATGGGAGATATACCAAAATGATTCTTACGGTTTACTAAACCATTTTTCCTATGAGATATAACCATTTCTCCATTAATATACAAATAATATCAATTATTTCCAAACCCATCAAACTTCTATATGCAATAAATTTCTGCCGAATTTTAGAGAAAATACACTGAAAAAAACCACCATAAAACCCTTCAAAAATTCACACTAAAGACTACCCGTTTAAAAAGAAAAGAATTATTTTCCATCTCTCATAATCATATTATTAAAAAAATAAAGACTTCACAAATACGATAATTAAGAAAGTGTAATAAATCCTCCACTTATATAGGAAGTGTAATAATCCTCCCCTTGTTATATCTATAGACATATCTATTTCACATTTATTTCAAAATAAAACTAAGAAGAATTTATATTTTATATTAAATAAATGGCTAGAATTTGAAATGAAAAAAAAAATTTCTCATTCATAAATAACATTTAATTAAAACCTTAATCTTAGAACATTAATGCCCATTCATATGGGAAAACAACTTTACTTTTGGATTAACTCGCAAGCTCGATTCAAAATTAAGAGTGGGTTCATGTACCATCCTTTATTTCCCAATTGTCAAATGGTTTTGAGTATCCAATAGAATAGAGTGAATGTTGAAATTGGACATATTTATAAGTATCAGGCTTCAGGAAACACATTGCACACAGGGGATGATTTCATGCCCCAAGGAACATTGAGTTACTCAAAGGCTGAAATTGTGCTTTATGACATGTGATGGACATAGACTGATGGACTAGATGAGTTCGTGCCCTAGAGAACATCAATTAGCCAACATGATTTTCATATTGGTGAAATGGTTGTACTAGAAATTATGAATGGGGATATTTTTACAATAATTTTTTTATATTATAAATTTAGTTTTTTATTAATTAATAAAATAAATTGATATTGTATTTAAATGATATTAATTTATTTTTACTTTTTTTAAAATTAAAAATATATTTATGATGATGATGATGATGATGGTTAACGTCCACTCAGACCAATATTTGGTTTATCGGACTCAAAGAAAAGAGTTATTTAGTTTGATTTAAGATTTTATTTCTATGCTCAAAAAGCTTGGAGAGAAGCCTCCCGAGCTCACTATAATTTTGACATCTTAAAAGGCTAGGAAGGTCAGTATTGCAACAAATATTATGAAATTGAGCTCTAATGTGGTTGTACTCGGGGCACTCTAAGATGAAGTGAATTTCATCCTCCATGTTGATATTCTCATAGAGATGGCAGATCCTTTTCATCCATGGTGTTTTAGGAACTATCCAACGATTTGTTTCAATATGGAGCTCATGAGAGTTCATTCTAATCTTGGCTATATTAATTTTCTTCTTGGAGCTAGTTAAAATAGAGAGATACTTTTGATCTTCGAGGGTGGGGTTGATGACCTCCTTATAATATCTTAATTTTCTTTTAGCTACTAGATCTTTCTCGCACCAAATTTTTTCTTTGAACTTAGAAGTAACAATTCTTTTAATGTTATTAATGTTTTGCAATGCAACATTCTCGTCAATCTCCCAATGGTTTAACTAGGCCCTGGTGTCTTTATACCAACCTCGTTTAAGCCTTAGGTGGTTTTGGCTAGAATTTAAAGCTAGCTTAGGAAGTCTATGGTCTCCTATGCAATTGAGCTTGTGCTTGTACAACAGAATCCTAGTCATAGCTAGGCTCTCGATAGGGGAAAGAACCACTTCTATAAGGAGAATAGGATAGGGTGTATTTCTTTTAATTTTAAGGTTATAAGTTATAAAATGCTTCTGGATTTGCTTAATATTTCTCTAGGATTCTCTAGAGATGCTGCAACCCAAAACCTCACATCCATATAAGATAACAAGAGTGACTAAACTTTCCAAGAGGAACTTCTTTCTATCACACATTACGAGGTTTTCCGTTTTACTATTATTTTCAAGACCAAAATAAGCTTTCCACCCCCCATTAATCCTTTTCTAAATGCTATAGTTCCAGTTGACCTTGTGATGAATATCAGTTCCTAGGTACTTGTAAGAAGACACTTCCTCCAAGTTACTATTGTCATACATAAAATTAGCGTAAGTGTCCTTCCTGGATTTGATAATCACAACTTTTGTTTTGTCAGTGTTAACAGACGTACCCATGGTAGAGCAGAAATCCTGAAGAATTCTAAGTTTCTTATCAAGGTCATATGGGCACCTTGCGAGAATAACAATATCGTCAGCATAGAGAAGAAGGATGATGACTATCACAACTAAGATCATGCCAGCACATCCTGCTTCCTCTAAACAACCTTCTAGCTTATCGATGTAAATGTCAAATAGGGTAGGGGAGAGGGGGCAACCTTCTTTAACTTTGATATTATACTTAATATCTTTCGAGCACCCCTGCTTGCCCTTTAACTTGGAAATTACATTCTCATATAACCTTATAGCAGCCGCTCTTAGCTCGAAAGAAATATATATTTATATATATTTATTATTAAATATATATAAATATATATTTAATAGTAAATAAAATTTATTTATTAAATAATAAAATTATATAAATTTTAAATTTTATTTTATTTTATTTATATATTTGATATCGTATATGATAATGGGATGGATTAAAAAATTATGAAATAAAATATATTGAATAATATTTTATTATTTTATTTTTAAATTTGAAAATATGATATTGATGTTATATATTTGTAAAAAAAATTATTTAATAATTAATTTTTCATAATCAGAATATTTATTATTATTTCATTAATCATTTTATCTGAAATATTATATTGGTTTTATATATGAATGTTAAAAACCAATAATTATTTTATAAAATTAATATTATTTTTTTAGCATAAATCCATAAATTCTTTCTTCACATGGTCTTTATAAACTAACTAACTAACTAACTATATATATATAAGTCTTGCTCTGTGGCATGTGTGCACTCACAGGCGCGCACACACATACATACACACATAGATATAGATAAAGTCTACGACATTTACAAACACCATCTATGCAACATATTTCCATCAAGTCTCTCCCTTAGGTCTTTATAAACTTGTTCTTTGTAACATATCTTTACTCCACATAGATCTAGTCTTTGATTGAAATCATCTATATATATCTCTCCCGTGATAATAATTTCACATATGTGGTGAGAAGCTTCAACCGTGCACAATTGATACATATCTACATATGAGGATGCACATATTAAATATATGTGGCCTACATCAACTTAAATTTGACATCCATTTTGTGTTGGATGTTCCATTTTTTTAATTATAAGGCATCTAATATTACATTAAATATTCAATATAATTTCGTCAATTGTTACATCCATGGGCTCATGTGTTGCTGATATGACATTCTCTCTCCAAATTGTAGCTTGGTGGAGTCCTCATTTGAATTTAGATTTATACTTTCTTTTATACAAGAAGAAATAGGTATAAGCCAAATGATACTACAGAGTCCTTTTTTTTTCTTTGATCATCTAAATGTATCTTAACAATGCACCATTCCATGAAAGCTAGCCAACAAAATGAAAATTCTCTTGAAATTTATTCTCTCAAGTAGCAAGCCACCTTACATCTATTTAGTTCATTGTCCTCTTTCTTGCAACTAGACAAGGTATAAGTTAATTAAGAAGAATGAACATAAGATTTAACCATTATTGTATAGTGGACATTAATGAAATTTTTTGGCTTTCAGTGTATTCTTTTCAATATCTAAAAATATATTACTTACTTCGATCGAATTAAGATTTATTTCTTTGTTGTTGCTTAGACCTCCAAAACTAAACATGTTTGTTTCCTTTGGAAGTGGAGTCCATTCATGGCTTTAGAATGAACTAGCAATGAAGAGAGACAAAAATGAAATTCTCGTAAAAGACAATAATGCTTGTGTTATATAAATGAAATTCTTTCTAGAGAGACAAAAATGAAATTCTCCTAAAAGATAATAATTCTTGTGTTATATGTTGTATTTATAGAAGCAATTTGTTAAGACAATAATTTGAGACTCTAACTTAAAGACAATATTTTCCACAAAGACAAGTTTTACTTTGTCTAAAGTTAAAGCAATTTACCCCAAAAATATTTCAAATATTGTCTTAAAACTTCCTCTATATTATATTGTCTTAAAACTCCCTTTATATTATAGTGTCAAGTTAAAGCAATTTACTCAAAAAAATATTTCAAATATTGTCTTAGAACTCCCTATATATTATAGTGTCAGCATATGATGCAAGGCCTAGGCCTAGATACAAATAATGTATGATGCTAGGCTTAGGTACACGTAATGTAATTAATGGAAAAATAAAGATTGATATTGAAAGCCGCAGTAAATTATTGATATGTAACAGAAGAAGAACGATGAGAAGTGTGAGGATATGTGCTACTAGAATTACGATATGTGCTAAAAAGCTGTATACTATACTATACTCACGCTACTATTGGAGAGCTGTAAGGTAAAGATGATCATATAGCAGCACAGTCAACAGGAGCGAAAGAGAGCTCATTGTGGCTGACATCGTAGACGATATGGAAATTTTGCTATATAATGTTACCAAATACCGAAAATGGAGCTGGCGAAGATGCGAACAGAAGGCAAACTAGTCCATTAGTATCTACCTGATCTGATATGAAGGAGTTCTCTTGTGGTAGAACATAATCTGCACCTCCTGCAAAGTGAAAAGTAATATTTGGTAATACGAGACCAGGCGTAGGAAGGTAACAGAGATCCAAACCCACAGTAGCAGATGTATTACTAACTGGCTGTGCTGTAATGTTTGAGCGAACGGCATCCAGAAAAGGCGTGTATGCAGCTTCTTCCAAATAAGTTATAGTAGTTCCAGAATCAATGAAGAGGCCTCCGCTTCCATTGGTTCGCATTTCGAATGTACCCTCGGGAAAAGGGACTAGCTTCCCTGCCACACTGATTCCATCGACGCCCAGATAGTAGAAAGATCGATACACATTGTCATTGCTGTTTTGAATGAGAGGGGTGCACTACAACATAAAGGGAGTTTTAAGACAATATTTAAGACATTTTTTGGGTAAATTGTCTTAATTTGAGACAAAAGAAAACTTGTGTAGTCTTAAATATTGTCTTTAAGCGGGTGTCTTAAATATTGTCTTTAAGCGGGTGTCTCAAATTATATTGTCTTAAAATATTGTCTCTATAAAGACAATATAGAACACAAGCATTTTTGTCTCTCCAAAGACAATTTCATTTTTGTCTCTCCAGATACAATAGTTGCACTACAACACAAAAGGAGGTTGTAAGACAATTTTTGGGTAAATTGTCTTAATTTCAGACCATTTCATTTTTGTCTCTCCAAATACAATAGTTGGAATTAAAGACATATTGTCTTTATGGAGACAATATAAAACAATGACTCCAGAAAAATATCTCACCATTAAAATAAATCAATATAAAAATATTTAATTAAAAAAATCAACAATATCATTGAATAATTCATGTTAGGGTGCAGTGGAATCGAACCACCAACCTCCTGCATGGCAGGTGCTCTTCCAATGAACTAGCACCCTTTAAATAATTATGTGAGGAGTTATGAAAGTCCTTGAAATTGTATAATAAGCATTGATTTTTAAAAAATGTTCAACACATAATTAAAGCAAAACAAAAACAAAGCATTCTCAGAAGTGAAAAACACTGACAGCAAGCCCAAATAATCTCAATACAAAACCACAAGTATAGACACAGAAGGCAACGAACCCAACCAAATTCCAATGAATTATAATAAAGGTGATTAGGATTATATGACAAACCCAAGTCAAATGTTCCAAGACAAGCTTGTGATCAGATGATTGTTCTAGAAATCGTGTTTTCTCTACAACAGTTTCCAGCTGATCATGTGTCATACCAGTTGAATCCTTTCCTCTTTTCCACATAACTGAATAAGGTGGTTATCTAACAATTGTTGAGTAATGTTTGAATCCTCATGAATGTCACGAACTCACAATAAAAATCAACTTTTCATAAAATGAAAACAAGTCTAGATTCATAATTTTATAACCTTCTCTATTTCCATGAGCATTTGATTGTAATACCACGAGTATGATCAAAATGTTATAAGTTCTGCACACTAACTAGAGAAATGCTCTCTCTGGGTGCTGCAAGTTTCGTCTGTCAATAGGATGCTAGAAATAATGATGAACATATCCAAGACTTGATGTAAACAGAGATTGTAGATATGTTTAGTTGTTCTGTAGACAAATGACAAAAGCAGGTATGATAAAGAAAAGGTAAATGACAATAAAATGTTTAGTTTTCTTCCATTATCTATACCTTAAACAGCCGAGGAAGTCAATTATAACATTATACCCTGAGTGACACAAAAGATCAAACAAATTGATCGATGCTTATAACCAACATTGGGAGATTATACCAGCTAGACACACACTTCTAAAATATGTTGTTTGAATAAAAAAGTGTTTTTCAAACTTCAAATAAAAAAATAACAGATGAGTCACAATCTGGAGGTGGACAGAGCCTCATGAATCAAATATTTTCTTAAGATTTTTCCGGTGGGGAACTTGGGAATTGAATTGACAAATGCTACTCGGCGTATCCTCTTGTATGGAGAAACCTACACACAATGGATCTCACAAAGATTAAAGGTTGTTCTATGGGAGTCACAATCTAGAGGTTGACAGAGCCTCATGAATCAAATCTTTTCTTAAGATTTTTCCGGTGGGGGACTTGGGAATTGAATTGATAAATTCTACTCGACATATCCTCGTGTATGGAGAAACATGCACACAATGGATCTCACTCGACGTATCCTCTTGTATGGAGAAACATCGCCAAAGTTATCACAATGGATCTCACCTCATGGTTGTGTGTATTGCATACAAGGGAAGAGGCATCATGCCAAGAATATTGGAAAGAACCAAAGGTAAGATCATGGATTTATTGTAAAATCACGAAGGCTCTGGTACCACTAATAGGGGAGAGATGAATAACTGTACAAATAAAATAAAAAATGAAGAGAGACATATATAAATGCAATTAGAGATGACCTTTGGTTTCACCTTCCCACAGGTCCGATGGTTGTTCCTATTCACCCAACTCTTCATATTTCTCCTAAATTAAATATTTAGGATATTTACAATATATCATAATACTAAGCATTACGTATCCAACAAAAAAACAATACCCCACTTCACCCCAAGTTGACACTTGCACTAGAACTAGATAGCACATGGGAAAGTAGAATTAAAACTTGTTTCCATTAGAAAAATAAGGATTCATGGTATGATATGCTATGGTATGGTATTTAATAGTCCACAACAGAGAGGCTCAAATGATGTGCATAGGATTACTGCCTTGATTTCAGACTTATTGTTGTTTTTTTTCCTTGATAGGGGATAACGCTGGTTATGCATGCAAACCCCATCCTGTTGTGAGTTCGACCCCAAGACGTTATGGGGACCAAATCCGACCAGGACCACTTCAGCCACCAAACAAGACAATATAACTCCCTCCTTTCTTTTCTTGGTTGATGTGTTAGAAATTAGAATGCTGATTCTATGAAATACTTATGTGAATTTCAGTAGATGGTTGTACATGTCAAATTTACATGGATATTTTCCGGTATTGTGGCTAGTTTAGTTGAGGGTTTCCATTTGTTAATATCCAATTCAACATGGTATTTACCTCTCAAAATGTCAGCAATCTGCTATTGAATTAAAACTCCTAAACTCAAATTATAAAGGGACAAATTCTTGACAATAATTCTGAACATCCAGGGTTATGATATTGTGATTGTCAGAGTACCTTAATTTAGAAATTTGTAGCGAGAAATCAGGTGTCATTGGAAATCCCCAATGTCACATGGATTTTCCAAGAAAAGCAACATGCGTCGTGGCTCTCTCTTTCTCTTGCTACGGCTAAGAAGTGGATTAGTGCTCTTCCCCGATAGATAGAAGTTTGAAACCAATTTTCCTCATGTGAATAGTAGAATGTATGAATTTGAAATTACTCTCAAACATGGGTTTCAATAACCACCAACAAGGACAAGCTGGTTATGTCATGGTGATGGAATAAGCAAGGGACTTACAGAAAAATAAAAGGATTCTGGCCTATCCTCCTGAGACTGCAATCCAAGAATTCTTCTGTAGACTTTTGGAACTGCCAGAGGAAGCTATTATAATGAAGTGGCCAAGCTGCCAAGCATTTAGATAATTAGTAGGATAGTGATGAAATCCCGAATGAGCATGCTAAAGAAAATTTTAGAGTCTGAGAAACCTTTGCAAGAACACAAAGTAAACTCTAGCTCCTATTCCAAAGCAGTTATAGAAGTCCAATATATGTTTGTATGCATTACAATCTACTCTGTTGAGCCCAGGATTAGAAGTCTAGACTCTATAGGATGAACAATTTTCTAGTACCCATGTATTAGATGTACCAGAATCCATGCATTAGATGACAGTCCAATTTCAAGTTTCCCAATTTGGTCATGCTTTTGCTTTGTTTCTTCGTGTAGGGATAGTTAGAAACCAGATATGAAAGTCGATAAAGAGATGATTTTAGAAAACAAAAAACTTTTGGCATATGCTTTATCAAAATCTCTAATAATGTGAAAAATATAACAAATGCATAGAATATTAAACCAACATTATGCCATCAAAAACAATGTCACAAATAGCCTCAATGTGATTATTACAATTTTATCATCAGAAAATTTGTACTAACAGGCGTTCAAAACATTCCAGCAATTGAAATAGTGTTCAAGGAAAACAAAAGTACCAATTGGATGCTGGAAAACAAGGAAGACAAGAACCAAATGGAGACAAGACTAAAATAGAACACCATTAAAAACAATACCGCTATGGAGAATTACATTGATGAAGCTTATTATCACAAAGGTTAAGTCAAGCAACAACGGACCAATCCTATAAAATTCATTTTAGCAATGTTTCCCTTCTACTTTTCTGCACCTAAATTTTCATACCTGATTGAATTTGATTTTCCTGAGGGAAAACTTGTCTTCTGCGGACCATGAAGAGAAAATGTACAAGAACATTTTGTGATCAAGGTACCATCAACAGAATAAAAGTTTTAGCTCATTTGAAATACCTATATAACCTAGAGAAAATAAGGAAAAAGTAAAATTCAGAAAGCGTGAGAAATCCTAGAGAACAAATACCTAAAATGTACTAATTGTTATGAATGATCCTAATCTTTCTATGAAAATAATTTTTCTTCAGCCTAGCTCTTCTTATGTCATGTCTGTTGCCTTTCATAAGATGACGATTGGTTTCTTTCTGCTGCTTCGGAATACCCTTCTTCATTTTCTGCTGATGTTTCTGAACCTGCTGCAAGCTCCTATGGCTATACACCAAGAACGTCTGCAACACCTCCTCTTTTTTTCCCACTGGAATGCTTGTAGCCTTTACAGAACCCACTCCCTTGGTAAATGTCAAGCCCCTAGGTTTTGTCAACAAGTTCGAAGCTTGAGAACTATGCACTTGCAACACCTTTGCAGCAGCTCATAGACATCTTACCTCAAAGCTTGTGGAATCAGACTAATCTGTTGACTGCTTGTTAAGCTTTCCATTCATGTCACCAAGCTTCTGCTCAATCTCACATTAATCTCACATAAATCCCGAATTTTGTGGGCTAGATGTGGGGTAAATCTTGGTGCAAAAATACAGAGTGCAGTAAATAGCTGATGGAATGTTGGCACCATTGATTTCACTCTCCTATTATGTTTAAGTCTAATTTGGTACAGTCAATGATATATGTGGACTAGTTAATGCTCCATATCCTCATATTTGGGCCAAACCTTGTGCCACCTCAATGATTATTGCAATTGTCTTTCATTTGAAAGTTAGCACTCTTTCAAGGGGGGCAAGATAATATTTCATATTTCGAAGGGGATGCTAAGGTTATCAAAACTAGTCAACGCGAAGGTGAGTATTCCTCATTTCCTTTTTATTTGCTATTATTCAATCTGTTTTGATTCAAATTCTCTCCTAAGATCTATAAAATTACCTCCTAGATTTTTTCCTTGTTCATCTCTGGAGTTTTAAACACTATCAGATCTCTATCTTCCAACTTGAGTGCCTGATTTTCCACACAATCTGTTACTCTTATGGTAGTGCTTCTAATATGATAAAATTCAATATTATGAATGACTAGCTAACATGTTTTAAGCATTTTAGTTGTTTTAAAAGCTCCCATTTTTGGGGATAAGCCTTGCCTTTCTGGTGTTTATGATTATCTGAGTCCCCTTTCACTGCAATATCTTGGAAACCAACCATTTGTAATCTCTTATATCTACAATCAGGGCATTGACTTTGGCCTGCTTATTTGTATAACCCCCTAATCCTTTCATTCAGATTTTTGTGAACTCACCCCTGTGATCCATAAGGAAGTCTCTTCCACAACATGCTTTCTGGGGTTTTCTTTTGTTATCCCATAGAAATTGATCTTTATCTGCCCCTCCCTTGGAGATTTCCAAGACTCCTTGGGAGTAGGCAGCTCTCCTTAATCAGGAATGTACAAGCATAACATACCTCTTTTGGGCATCCAGGTTTGAACCTAGTAATTGGCTAAGGAAACTTGTATTTTTTAGTTAGATCACTATAGGGAATAAAATTTGAACCTGTATAAATATTATCAATAGCTCACGCTGGCAAATGTTTGATCCTATTAATTTTGTGCTAGAATACATTATTCATGCCAATAAACTATTGTCTATTTGACTACCTTTCTTACAAGACTTGCATTTATATATGTCCTTGTTATAATATAGTTATAGACTTTCCTCAACAAGAAGTTCATTCCATTTAAATCAGACCCATGAAGCAAAGATTTGAAAAACACTTTGGAATGCCTCTGAGTTAACAACAGCTGACATGAATATTGGTTCCCTTAAATTGAATGACTATTAGCAGAGAGGCATCGACTTGGCACTAGAAATGAAATACCGTGCAGTTGGGACTTTCACAATTTTCAGCCCTGATAAATCATAGTAGGTATCAAACAGAGAAAACCCGCCTACAGATTTCGGGTTACCAGTCCCTGCCTTGAAACCATCCCTCACTGCAGTATAAGAAGACTCATCCATACGAGCCATAGAGGTTCCAGAATTGACAATAACTCCTCCGTTTCTAGTAGCATCCACCCTGAACACAGAGGTAGGGATGGAGGTGAGACTTATCGAGTGCGGTGTAAAAATTGAAGATTTGGGTACTGCAGTTGCACAAAAAATTAGGGAACTAGAGGTTCCAGACATGCTCCTGTCATCTAAACAGTAAAAACTCATTTTCTGAACTGTGCTCCTATCTGAGATGGAAACGAGAGTATCCCTTGGCCTAGACCCAGAAGCCCTGCAGCTCCAACAAAAAGCCCTTTGTTGTCATGGCCACAACCCAGAGCCATTCTTCTGATCACTTTCTTTTTCTTTTTATGAATGGGACTTACAATAAGATATAGTAATTAAACTTGATAAATAATACACTTCCACTCGACTATTTAACTAGCAATTGCACCAAGAGGCACAAAGGAACGCCGGAAGATGAAGCGGTGACTATGGAAGGGAAGTGTCTTGATGTATACAAAGACACTATTCACAATATATCTGCATAGTAAAATGAATAAGGATTTACAAGATAAGGAACTACAATTAAAAAAAAAAACATTGTACTAAAATAGAAGAGAATGAGATTAATAAGTTCACACAATATCACTTTATGAATACTCGATCCACAAGTTCACGTTGCACAGTGAATTGAAAATGGATCCAAAACTAACCTATTCATAAGTCAAAATTATAAAAATAGTGTAACAGATATTTCCTGACACAATTTGAGAAATATTAGCACACATAACACAAAATTGTAACTTCCAAAACATATTCAAACCCATTAAGTAACAAAATCAATGGGAAAAACTATCATTGAGCTCACATCCATGAATGCACGCACATAAAATAAAGGTGTATGCAAACCAAAAAGGATTAAAGGATACAAAACAAAGTTCTTATTAATTTAAACGTTCTAACACAATAAATACATTCATCTGTGACAAATAACATTCAAAGTCGACTACCATTCCCCATGTAACATTTTTGAAGATAACCTCCTTAGCAATAACATTAAATAGACCACTGGAGAGTTGTCTACAATAGTACATAAGAAGATAGTAACATCTGATTTCTCCTGCACATGCCATTTCCCAACTTCCTGAAATCCCTAAACTCTCACTTTTAAATCACAAGCCCATACACAGTACATAGTTATGTTCAATAATGCCAACTTTTCAATGATTATGTATCATTTATAGAATAGCTTGTGCTGATTTAATCAATACATGGATGTTATTGTATCACAAATGACATGGTAATCAGCATATATTCTACAAACTTCTTGCAACTGCAAACTCCTCATCATGCTTGCAGATACAGATCCTGTAATGGTTATTCATTAAAATTCTGTTTGCACTTGCAGTGCTCTAATCTCAAATGATTAATATAATTTCATCAGTGATGACAATGGATAGAAGGGCTTAGAAAAGCTCAAAAAAAATCATTGCTTTGTCTGATCACAAGCCTCAACCACTCAAACCTTGCATCTAACATCATATTTTTCCAAAATCCACCTCCAATGCATCTGGGTTCTTGAAAAATGTGGAAGTGTTTTTTCAGGAGATGATCGAAAACTTCTGAGAAGTTTGGTGAGGAAATATTATATGTGTATTTGTGCAAATGCACCATTTTGCTATTTCCTTAAATTTTTGAAGTGCCACTTTGATTTATGCATTCATAACATTTCGTAAATGCATACAAAATACATAGTTATGTTCATTAATATCAATATTTCAGCAATTGTGTATCAATTATATAATTACTTGTGCTGCTTTATTCAATTCTCATACAGTCTTGTATCACAATTGACATGTTACCACATATGTTCCTCGACTATGTCCTGCATGTGCAGTCTCAGGTGTCCATGTGACTTTATCCATTAATTGCTAGAGATGTTTATCGAGTCAGAACCTAAAAAGGTACTTTAGTTGAATTTGTAAGAACGTATGTTCATCACAATTATTATGATGTATTTCATAATCCATCTTTTACACTCGTAGTATTGGTATTAGTCAACCATATGAGAGATTCGCTAAATCTATAGGAAAAATATTGAAATTATCAATTGTAGCTGCTTACTAGTACTGTGTTGATACAAAGCAAGGTTGTGAATAGATTTGAGATGAGCTGTTTATGTATTTACACTTTCTTACATCTGTAGATGCTTCTATTTCTAGGAAAGCACAAGGTGTGGATTCTACACTAGGACAACAATCCTCGTTATCTCGTAGTCACTACTATGCACTTAGTTCTTAATCTATATTGTTAACTGTGAATGTTTATTGTCCCCGCTTGAATTTAAAGTGATACATGTATATGATTCTGAAGCATATTTTGTATTAATATTAAGCTAGATTTAGTTTCCCTGGAGGCTGGGACTAAACATTTAGGTAGAAGGTGGGCCTATTTGGCCAAACAATCATGAAACAATATTATTGTGAAATTTTGATCCCTTGTAAGGAAATACAAATTCATCATATCTGTTTTCTTTTCCACATGAACAATTAACAGGAGAAATCATCAGAATGGTTTCGTTAACATCCAATGATTACCACCACAAGCTATCCAAATCCACTGTAGTTGGCTAATGAAAGACCATATTTGTTGGTTAGCTGAGATGATGATAGGCTGTCCACTGACATTGATTTCATATCGCTAAGTTTCAAGTTATAACACTAAAGAAACTAGTGTTCTCCCCATTGAGGGCAACTGACCTCTACCATTATCCTTTGCACTCCAAGATTAGTCAAAAATGTGTAATTAGCCTTTTTTCCATTCTCCTCTACACTCCAAGATCAGTCAATTTTGTTGACTGATGCAAAATTAGCCTTTCTTTTGGCTTATGAAAAATAGGCTACGAAAACAAAGATGTCGATTACGTTCTACTTTTCGATATATTCTTGATGCCAAATTGGCTCCTTGTTATCCTGGAGAAGAGGAATCCACTATCGATCTTGACGAGTGTCCCATTTGTTTTCTTTAGTATCGAAGCCTTAATAGGTCAAGATGTTTCCTGAAAGGCATTTGTACAGAAAGTTTTTTGCAGATGAAGCCCCCAAATTGTAATCGCCCCTACACAATGTCCCGTTTGCAAAACATCAAACTATGCTGTGGAGTATAGAGGTGCTAAAACACAAGAGGAGAAAGGCATTGAAAAATATAAAGAGAAAAAATTGGTTGAAGAAAAAAATAAGGATGCGACAATAAGAGCTTCAAGCTGAGGAGCAGAGAATACATAGAAGACAAGAGGCTATGCATGTTGGACTGACACTACCTTCTGAAGAAGTTGACAGACAAGATCTTCTTGTTTTCAATGCAATATCAGATACTAATGGGGTTAATGCCACTCATGTTTCCTCATCATATCTAAATGGGATTCATTCAACTCATGGTTCATCTGGGGTTGTTGATACAAGGTCCCAACCTTTGCCTAGTCGATACAACATGGACGATGAATTAGACTTGGCCCTAGAGGACATAATGGTTATGGAAGATATTTTTCTCTCTATCCAGAAGCATGTTGCACATCGAATCTTGGGACCTTCTTCTTTTTCCTTGAAAAACATTCTTTCGTCTAGACCTGGTCAAACATCTAGGTTAAGGGATAGTTTTGAGTATACTATGTCACATCCAACATCAGCTGATTCAAGAGAGGTTGTGCCAAGTAGCTCTGTGATAGAGGGCCTTGCTTGTGTAATTATAACATTAGCTGAAAGACATGTACTAAATAGTGATTCAACATCTGCAAGGCAAAGCTCTCAAAATCATCAAAGTTGCAGAGAACCTACTGGAAGTGGTGGCATAGAGGGATAGGAGGTTATATATCATAACCCAAATAGTGAGCAAGAATTATCAGTCTCTGATATACAGGAAAGAGGGCATGGAAACCGAGAGACAGAAGAGCAACAACAACAGTTATGCACAGAAGAGGATAAAAACAGTGTGGATATAGGAGGTGGTGACAGCGTTGAGGCCCATGCACTAGACTGTTGGATATAGGTTTCACCTAAAATCGGATGTGTATTTTCTCCATGTATAAGAGAAGGAAGTCAAGGCTCAATGTCTGATTGGGTACTTGATCATAGTTTTGAAGTAGTTGAAGTTGGGAGTAGTTTTTCAAGTAGTGTACCCTTAGCTTCAGACTTACCTTGGGAAGCACCTGAAGTTCCTCAAAATACTGAAAATTATGCTAATCCACCTTCCTTTAATGCACATCCTTATGGGGTCCCCGAGATTTTTTAAGAACAAATGATGCTAGCTTTGGCCATTTCACTTGCTGAGGCCCAAGCATGCTCATGAATTTATGGAATCCTTTGTTATACGGACATGACACATTTTGTGATTAGAAGCAGATGTATTTCTATTACTTTCAACCATCCCACCATGTTAGCGTCATGTACATGTCTGGAAAATACTAATTTTTCATTGGCAGGACAGCTTGTTAGGGTGTCCTGTCAATGACCAGCCAGTTAGAAATTGTTTTTTGAGTTGGGGTTATCCATACATTCTGAAGGTTTTTGTTTAAAGGTCACAATTACAAAATCAAATATCTGATCAAGGAACTACACTGTAAGATAAACTGTATTAATGGTGCAACTAGACAAACTGACTGTTCCGTGTGCCTTATTCTGTATGGAGTCTATGCTGCAGACACCTATACATGAAAATTTTACGTGGTTGTTCTCGACCTGATCTGTCATTGGTCTTTAACAACTGCAAAGGAAAATTGGATATAATATTCTTTGAAGATTTTTATAGTTTAGATATTGTATATGGGGTCTGGTTCTAAATTTTTTATTATTGTGGATGAAATCATGAATAGATTATCGATCAGAAGTTGGAAGCTTTCATATTCAAGAAAGTGTTTTTTTTTTTTTTTTTTTTCGTAAAAACAGTTTTCAACAAATTGATATTTCCCTTCCTCTCCTTATTTATCATATATTCGCTCAGTTAATTTGTTAGAATGGGCTTGATGGCTCTTACTTCCAGGTCTTTATGAAATGCCTTCTGTAAACTCTCATCCAAATCACTACAACCTAATAAACATAAGATCCAATCCAATCAATAGGATCCAATTTATAAACCGAACCTGTATATATTTAAAACCCTCAAAAGCCTAAATTTCCAAATCTCTAAACCCGAGAAGCCTGAAAATTCAAACCCCTCAAGCTCTGTAGGATCCCAGAAAACTTGAAAATCCAAACCACTAAACCAGGAGAAATTTGATAGCCTGCCCCTAAAGACCCTTTAATCCTGAGAAGACTAGAATGACAGAAAAAACTTAAAAATAGAAAGAGTGATAAGGCATCATGATACTCACTTGAAGTAAGGTCCATCGTTCGAAATTCGATCTCCTTCATCTGCTGTATTTTTCTGTGGTTGTTTGAAAGCCATTGCATCGATTGAAACCTCTTTGGCATACCGAGTGCAAATAAACTCAAGGAAAGGACCTTCTCCTTTAGAAATAGTGACTGTTAGATAAATATGGGGTTCAACAGAAGTGATATCACTGTCGCTATCTTCTTCCTCCTCCTCCTCCTCACCTATGTCCCCTGGCATAACTTCAACTTTTATATCCTCGTTACCATGTTTCTTCCACAAAATAACCGCCTGATTGCCCAGCATATCATCGATCTCCCAGGGAATGGTGCCCAAGGATTTAGGATCCTGCAAACACATTCAATACAAAGGAATAATGACCATATGCAACTCTTCAGAGCAATATCATAAGCTCTTAGGTATTTTGCTTTTACTTTACCTCGGTGGGAGGGTCTGATTCAAGCACATAATGAATCTCATCTTCGAGCATTTCCACTAGGTTTTCGTTTAATTTCGTATAGACTGCAACTGAAGTAGTCGCTCGGCTGGAAAACAATGGTGTTCCCTTGATTGTTTCTTTCCTGCAATAGCTTTGAAATGTAGACGTAGTGGCCAAAACGATGAGCCTCTGATGCTTTAATCCCATGAAAGCCTTTGGTGCTACAGAGAAGGCTACCCTACGGGAAAAGCAGGCGATGCGAGAGTCATGGGCAGTTATGAATATGGTTCTCTTGAGTCCACAGTTATAAACCTGAAACCCTGTTCTATGCCACAGAAAAAACAACTGAATTCCATCCTGGAAACCCTACTCTGTGCCACAGGAAAAACAGTGGAAATCCAACTTGGAAAACCTACTCTGAGCCACAGGAAAAATAGTTGAAATCTTGGTTGAATGATACTTGGAACAATTAGTATTATTCACTAGCAGTCTGTGGGCCCAGACTAACGAATTTGGGGATCGATATATGGGTCAAACAGAGGCGGTCCTATTGTTGGGTGGTGAAAAAATCGTATTATCACCTTAAAAGAAAAATAAAATAACCCAACCCAAACACAGCGTTAATATACAAACATCTTTCATCTTGTGATAATTCAAGCTTTATTTTTTTTAATTAATAATCTATATCATTCTATAGTTGTTGTTTGTTCAATAATATCAAACATCAAATGTGATAATAATCCTATATTATCGAATATCAGCATCAAATGTAATAATAATCAAAT
Source organism: Pinus albicaulis (assembly GCA_034641835.2). Lineage (NCBI taxonomy): Eukaryota > Viridiplantae > Streptophyta > Pinopsida > Pinales > Pinaceae > Pinus > Pinus albicaulis. Next base: position 481,847,775 of record CM076584.1, read on the forward strand.
ATCAGCATTGGATATAAATTATTCAAGAGTCCTCTCGAGATATTTTATCTTTTGTCTATTCATATTCACTTGCATGAGAGATAGCAATTTCTTGTAGCTTTTGGCTATTAAAAGAATACTATTGTCATTAATTGTCACTATGGGTCTATAGGGAAGGTCAAGTGGAATTTATATTGGACTCGTATGTTTTTGTTAGTGTTTGGAATGAATTTTGTTAGCATTATTGATATATAACAAAATTATTATTTGGTATGATAAAATTTATGCATTAATATATTATAAGTAGGAAAAATTATAATTTTGTATTATTTGAGCATTGTTATTTCATATACAAAGTTTATATATTTGTGTTTGATTTTGTAAATGGTGAAAAAGGAGTATACTAGATTTTTTAAATTAGATGAATCTAGTGACAACTGATGTTTATTGATTTGATCTTGTAAGTGATGGTGAGATGTTGCAAAATAACTATGTGAGATTGTCTTATATTAGATGTATCTAGTGCTCGCACAAAACAAAAAACAAAAATCATGACTCTCCAAGGAGTTTTCAAAAACCCCCACTAAATCCCTAAAAGAATTTTAGAGACAATTTTGACAAGACTTTCGCAAGCCTAAACCGCCCCTGAAGGTATTTTTTGTAGTATTTTTTTCATTATATGTCCATTACAAATAAGCTAACCAATATAAAATTGACATCAAATTGACATTCACAAGATTGATGAAGGGGAAAATAAGGGAATTTCAAATTTAGGAGGGCACAAGTTTTAGAGATATATCACAATAAAGATCAAAAATCAAGATAATCTACAAATTAGGGTTTTGAAAGGTACATAACTTAGCATTGGCATAGCATTGATTAATATGTAAAATATAGTTGTACCCTATGTCTCCTATATAATTTGGAAAATAAGGAAAAACCCTCGCCTAATGAAGCTATCATAACATAAGTGGAAAACGTAGATGATCTTGATTTGTCACCCATGGCAGAGGCTTGGAATATAAGAAGAGAGATCTAGTGGAATGCACATAATTTGGTTTTGCTGTAGTAGTTCAATCAAAAAGTCTCAAGAGTAAAATATTTTTGGGTTAATTACCATATAGAGTTAGAATATTGAGATTGTAGTAGAGTTGAACTAGTTCTTTAAAATGAAGAGAAGAGGAGTGGTTCAAGAAATGAGCTTATAAAAGGTTGGTTAAGGAGATCCTGACATGGATAAATAATTTCGCGGTGGAAGAGGATTATGTGTCTTTTAGTTCTCCAACCATGGAAGTGTAAGCACCAATGCTTGGAGGTGACTTATAACAGAATAAATCATATTAATAGCTAAGGGAATAAGGTGCCATGGAGAAAGCACATGCATTAAAGAGGGGGAAATATGATTTAAATCAAAATGCAATAATTAAGAGTGGTGGATGAATAGAACGAAGGAGATTCATCACAATACTATGGTAATGAAAATGAGTATTGGTGAGGATAGAAACATAGAGGCACAAGTAAAAGAGTTAAAAAGGTTTCAAAGGTGTCAAGAGAATACCAAACACTTGTTCAAATAGGGGGATTTAATAATTGGAAAGAGCTTGGAGAGAATAATAGGTGGGGAGAATATGTCAAGAAATTTGGAAGAGAAAAAAGAAGTGATGGCTCAAGGAGGTGAGCACGTTCAGTTAGATGGATCATGATTGTCTAAAAGGAAGCCTTAGTTTGTAAGATAATGATTAGCCTATGGAGAGAGATATCATCATAAAGAAAGAAGAGGAAGAAACACTTAGTAATGTGTTCTAATTGTTTGAGCTACAGGAAGGTCAACTAGTAGACACAATATAGCCTAAGAAAAATGGATCCAATCCAAACCAACCACCCTATGAATTTTAAAAGCCTAGAAGTAATACCAAATTTTTATTCTACTTTTGACTTGAAAGCACCTTTTCTTAGTAGTTTGGGATATAGTAGTAGTGAAAAAAAAGGAAGGTGGGAATACAAGTGGAAGTGGCATATGTTATGTTTGAATTTTAGTTCAAGTGGGGGAGTAGGCCTAATTATTCAAACATGTCTATAAGGTTTTATCTTAGTGAACAATCCAACCAACAATATGGTTATAGTAGTTCCAAGAACTTTATGAAAGTTAATGGTGATGAAAAACCAAATTGGTTCTTATGTGGAGTCATCTAGAGGGTGAAAAGGATTGTAGTGCTAGTTCCTAAGTTGATAAAGTTCCTAACCACATTGTGGGGGAAGCTTCTCTAATGGTGCATGAAGTTCATATAGATTTATACCTAGGGTGTAGCTAAGGCCTTGGACGAATTAAAGGTGGTATTTATAGCTAAGTTCTAGAGGCTAAACATTGAACAACAAAAAATCATTAAGTTGAAGGGTATTAAGAAAATGGTTGGATAACATTCTCAGGAGTATGATGAAAAATTGCAAAACTTGACCAACAACCTCTCTTATATTATCCATGAAACTCGACACAAAGAAAGATCCATTCAAATTTTGTTGCTATTTAATAGTGTACCATTAATGCAATAATCGTGGGTGACATAGAGGGATGTATTATATTAGGCCATGACGGTAGAATCTTGTAGGGTGAACATCCATTTTACTAAAAAATTTCATGGTTGGTAGAACTAAGAGAGAATTATGTAAGGAGTTCCTTCTAGGTAAAGGACATGGGTATTAATATTGTTAAAGGGGGTGGCCTAGGAGGATACACTCATATCTAGTGATACATTGGTATTACCTCTTGCAATTGAGTGGCATCTAGGTTGTTGAAGATCCTTATAAGAGTCCCCTTTGTACTAGGAGTTGCAAGGAGGCTTCCATCAAGGTGAGTGCAAAGCAAGTGATGTGAGAGTCATGGGAAGTTACAAATCTGATTCTCTTGAGACCATAGCACTCGACTCTCATTTTCCCATGTTCCAAGCCTGAACAGGCTAACACAAAGCTATTGGGAGCATGAGAAACAACACACAAACCCTTGGGGTTTGCCATCATCTCAATATGGTGCACCAACTTCAAATCCATGAAATTGTACACAAATATTGTGCTCCAACACCACCAAAATCCATCCTGTCTTAGCTTCACGACTCAAACCTCAGACCTGAAGGATAATTCCCTAAGACAACGGCTCTAATGATCATCCCAGATCATGACCTTATTGGGAGGGTACTGGGGATTCGAAACCCTGCCCATGAGCGTCAAAATATTACATCAAAATAACATCTCCACAACACCAATACCGCCATTGTTGAATTCCCTTCTAAAGGTTTCTATGAATAGATCACAGTTGCTATGCATAGCTCACTAAAGGTGTATCGAGAGGCTATTAGTCTATTGGCTATAGAATTGGACGCTTTTTATTTGTAACTTAGAAAAATGGAAAATATGTCGAGATAATCTCCATTCTTCTTCTTTAACCGGGCCATGTAAAATAAATGAAGCAAATAGTCTCAACCCCTTGGAGAAGGAAAGTTGAGAACAATAATTAGCATGAACAAACAAAGAATCCAATGAGCTAAGCTTAGAGGGGTATCCCTTTGTAAACAAGCATCGATAGGCTTGTTAGAGTTAGTATGAATATTTACTAGAAGTTGAGCAGTCTTCACATCACCAACCACATCCAATAGAAAGGTACCAACCCCTACAATAAAAATGATGTCTACAAATAAGATGTAGTTAATACCAATAATATCATCTTATCAATCTATTGCAATATGATTTGGAAAGTATGTTTCGATATATTTGTGAAAGAAACAATCTATTTGGTTAGCAAAAGGAAGTATTTTTTAAGACCTTAGGAAACCCCCTTGAAGGAGACAAGAAGGGTTTGATACCATATAATACATGTTGATCTATGAACCCTAGTTCTGATGTGTTCTGTGCATGTGTTTGTTCACCTAGTTTGACATGTGATAGACAATATATGAAGCCTTTTTTTCCATGTATCATATTCATTAGATATCATGTTGCTAAGAATGAAGTGTTTGGCTTAGATTTAAAGCTGCTATTTTAGTTTGTTGTTAGGGGGTTAAATGGGTTATAGGTTTAAGGGTATAGGGGGTTAAATGGGTTAAGGGTTGGGAATTAGGGTTTAAGGGGTTAGAAGTTTAGTGGGTTAAATGGGTTAGGGGTTGGGAATTAGGGTTTAAGGGGTGAGAGGTTTAGGGTTTAGGGGTAAAAATGGGTTAGGGCCGGTTTAAAGGTTTTGGGGGTTAGGGGATTTAGCAGTTAAGGATTTTAAAGGGTTAGGGGTTAATGGGGTTAGGGTTTATGGGGTTAAATGGGTTAGGTTTTTAGGGGTTTAGGGTGTTGAACTTGTTAGGGGATGGGAATTAGGGTTTAAGGGGTTAGGGGTTCAGGGTTTAGAGGTTTAGGGTTTATGGGGTTAAATGGGTTAGGGGTTTAGAGGTTTAAGGGGTTAGGGGATTTAGCAGTTAAGGATTTTAGGGGTTAGGGGTTAATGGGGTTAGGGTTTAGGGGGTTAAATGGGTTAGGGGTTGGGAATTAGGGTTTAATGGGTTAGGGGTAAGGGTTTAGGGGGTTAAATGGGTTAGGGGTATAGGGGCTTAAATGTGTTAGGGGTTTAGAGGTTTAGGGGGTTAAATGGGTTAGGGGTTGGGAATTAATGTTTAAGGGGTTAGGGGTTAAGGGTCTATAGGTTTAGGGTTTAGGGGGTTAAATGGGTTATGGGTTTAGGGCTATAGGGGGTTAAATGGGTTAGTGGTTGGGAATTAGGGTTTAAGGGGTTAGAGGTTTAGGGGGTTAAATGGGTAAGGGGTTGGGAATTAGGGTTTAAGGGGTCAGAGTTTTAGGTTTTAGGGGGTTAAATGGGTTAGGGCTGGTTTATAGGTTTAGGGGTTTAGGGGATTTAACAGTTAAGGATTTTAAAGGGTAGGGGTTAGTGGGGTTAAATGGGTTAGGTTTTTAGGGGTTTAGTGTGTTGAATTTGTTAGAGGTTGGGAATTAGGGTTTAAGGGGTTAGGGGTTAAGGGTTTAGAGGTTTACAGGTTTAGGGTTTAGGGGGTTAAATGGGTTATGGGTTTAGATGTTTAGGGGGTTATGGGATTTAGCAGTTAAGGATTTTAGGGGTTAGGGGTTAATGGGGTTAAATGAGTTAGGGGTTTAGGGGTTTAGAGGTTTAGGGGCTGAACCTGACTAATGTTATCTTTAACTAGGCACATATTTTGTCTAATGGTTCCTGCTGCTGAGAATTGAGAAAAAATGTCACTCCTTCCCAAAACCCTAGCAATACTATCTATCACACCTTTGATGTATGGCAGAAAAACATTCCACCATTCTCCTAAGGATCCTGCCGTCTCTTGGATATGACAGTTCGTTTTGCTCTGTTAATGGATTTTTTGATTTCTCCTTCCTTATACCCTATACCCGAGAAAACATATGTCAAGTGAGGGAGCTCTTCTTCTAGGTGCTCTTCATAGGAAATTCTCAAGGCTCTGACAGCAAGAGTGTTCAGGACGCCAAATTTTTTAGTAGGATGATGGTAAGACTCAGCGTGAAGGTAGTTGTGAGTATGGGTTTTCTTCCTATAAACTTGATGCCCTAATGTTCCATCTTCCTTTCTGATAACTAGGGCATCCAAGAAAGGAATGCTCCTGTTTTCTTCCATCTCTCTGGTAAAGTTAATTTTTGAGGAAATTGAGTTGAGGTGATTGAAGAATTTATCGAGATTCTCCCTACCATGCGACCACTTTATGTTTGTGTCGTCCACAAATCTTTTCCACCAAGCTGCACTTAAGGGAAAGGAGGAAAGGGCTTTCTTTTCGAAGCTTTCCGTAAATAAGTTGGCCATAATAGGGGAGAGTGGTGATTCCATTGTGACACCAGATACTTGCTCATAGAACTCTTCTTGGAAGCTGAAGAAGGTGGATTTTAAATTCGATGTTTCAAGATCCGTCACCAATGTTTTATGATACTGTGGATAATCCAGACTCTGCAATTAACGATAATCACAAAAGTTTAAGAGCCATAATTTAAAAATTTTAACATATTTAAAAAAATAAACAATTTTAGTACATGGAATGTAACTCATTTTAAATTCACCTTGTTGTGAAGTATTATGTAAAAACATGAGATTCAAACTTAAATCCCTTTGAGTGGGCAACCAAAAAATAATATATATATATATATATATATATATATATATATATATATATATATATATATGTTTTATTTATTTATTATATTTTTAGAATGTAGTTTAATGAAAAAGGAAAAGTCTAATATAAAATAAATAAATTTAACATGATTACATTTCGTGTGGTTTGAATAGATATATATATATGTATATATATATATATATAGTCAAAATTTAAAAATACAATTATCCACTATCCACTCATAGAATTTCAGTGCAAACTTCCATAATACTTATGGTTTTGTCTTAATTGCTAACTGTCTTAAATGGGTTTTGTCTTAATTGTCAGTGTCTTAAATATAAAGTTTTATATTAAAATATTTTTGCGTCAAACTGCTTTTGTCTTAAATATAAAGTTTTGTATTAAAATATTTTTGTGTCAAACTGCTTTTGTCTTAAATATAAAGTTTTGTCTTAAAATATTTTTGTCTCAAACTGTTTTCATCTAAAATATAAAATTTTGTCTCAAAATATTTTTGTCTTAAATTATTTTTGTCTTAAAATGTTTTCATCTCAAAACTTTGTCTTAAATATAAAGTTTTGTCTCAAACTACTTTTGTCTTAAATTTTATATTTAAGACAATTCAATTGATATTAAATTTTAATATAAAATAACTAAAATAAAAAGTGACTTTTTAAAACAAAATATTTCTTTTATCTTAAACAAATGTCTTAAAATGCCGTGGTGGCATTATAAACACGCGCGAAGGTAGGAGAGGGACCCAAGAATAAAAGGCTGATCTGTGAGGTATTAAGGAGGGGTCCTAAACAATAGGAGAAGATGTTGCCAATGGAGGATCCAATCTGGGAAAGCGGAGAGTGTGGCCCTCTTCCCATACCGACAATAGCGGACGCGTTTGCAAAATAGCCTTGTTGCGGGCGACTGCAGCCGAACTGAATGTGCGGAAAGGAAGTTGGTGTTGCCTTAATACTGAATGTCTCTTCAGCTAAGACTCCAGAAGCACCACCGGTTCCACTTCCATACACATACATGTACTCCAGATGCACCATATTCACCAGACACGTTAAGGGCTAAACAAATATTGCTTTGGCAGGAAACATTGTTGTAGGACGACGATAGAGAGGGATCTCATCCTGTGGAAGGCAGGAATTACCACAGGGTTGGCATTGCGTCCAGATCAAGTCGCTGCCCGTGTCGAAGAGGAAATGCAAATTTAATGGAACGGGAGATCCTATGCTCATCTGCATTAAATATTCTCCGACCGCTTTGCTAAGTGGACTCCGTCCGAGAGCTTGTCGCAGTGGTTGGTTGTGGCCGTCCAGTGAGGGAAAGATAGGGGAATCTCTGCGTATGAGATCTACTCTTAAAGTGACATTTGCATCGCTGGTGGGGCAACTTCCACGAAAAGACAAAGACGATAAACATAAAACGTGAACTACACCGTGTTGCCATTGTAAGAGTAATACAAAGCGACGCACGTAACAATATGACATGGAAAATGCAGAATATCAATATCAATTGAGTTTATATAGATAAGCGGAACAGCTGTGGGTCGAAGTGTTCAGTCAATAATAAAATATATAAATTTGTTTTTAACGTGGGACGTTGATATTGAGTTCGATATTATATAATGTGCTATTTATCCATAATTTATGTACATGTTGTCGTTGCATTATGAATATTCATTAATATTTGAAAGAAGTTGTCAATATATTTATTTAATCGTTATAGTGTCATCATTTCATTTCTGCTATCAATTTAGATGCTTTGAACTTGGATTGTAGTAAGTGATTTGTATTTTTTCTATAAAGTGTTTGGATTCTAATCACTTTGGAATTCTATTTTTTTTTTATAGGTAGTATATTAAATGTTTGGATTTTAGTCAATCGAGAAAGCTTATTTTGGATTTTTATTTTTATAGACATTATATTAAATGTTTCTATTTTAATCAATCTAGAAAGTTTATATGTGGAATTCTATTTTCTTTTTAATAAGTAGATATAAGTGTTTGAATTTTGATTAATCTAGAAAGCTTAATTTGGAATTCTATTTCTTTTTATAAGTAGTATATTAAGTGTTTCCATTTTAATCAATCTAGAAAGCTTACTTAGGAATTCTATTTTTATTTTATAGGTAGTATATTAAGTGTTTGGATTTTAATTAGTTTAGAAAGCTATTTTACAACCCATATCAAAAGATATATTTTAATCAATTTGGAACTCTATCTTTTAGCCCCTATAATATAATAAGAGTTTGCATTTTTAATCAATTTGGAACTCTATTGTTTAACAGGGATAATATAAGATTGTTTAACCCCTATAATATAATAAGTGTTTGAGATTGTTTAACCCCTATAATATAATAAGCGTTTGCATTTTAACCAATTTGGAACTCTATTGTTTAACTGATATAATATAACAAGTGTTTGCATTTTATTTAATTTAGAAGTTTTTTTTTTGACATTAATAAAAGTATCCAAGGGATTTATTTATTTTTAATTATTTAATAAAATTTTGTTAATGGATTTATTTATTTATTTTATTCACAAAAATATGTTTTTAATTTATAATAAATAAGATAAATTAAATATAGGAAATATATAATTTCTATCATTATAGTGCAACTTGATATAAATTTGAATAATTACATATACTACATAAATTTCTTGTTGATGTGTTATCATAAGCCATAAGTTACTTGAAAAGATATAAATTTGAATAACTATAGATACTTTATAAATTTCTTGTTCATGTGTTATCATCCACCATTAAAATTTTACAATTTTGATTAGTTGAGGTAATATTTTGCTAAGGAATTCTCAACTTTTGCAATAGCTAAAATTTAAAATGCAAAATTGGTCACACCTAAGTTATAGCCAATTGGATAAATATAAGTCATTAAAAAAAATTAAAAGTATCTATGCAATAATTAAAAAAAATATGTAGAGAGTCTCTCTTTCTTTTAGGTCCTTCAATTGATTATCTCTTGTTTTCTTCCTCCTCCTTAGCCCTTACCCTTGTATTTTAGTAGGAACCACCAGGCAAATCTATAACTCTGATCTACCACCACCGTGCAAATCTGCAACTCTGATCTACCACCATCGGGAAAATCTGTAACTCCGATCTACCACTACCGGGCAAATCTACAACTCTAATCTACCACCACTGGGAAAATCTGCAACTCTGATCTACCACCACCGGGCAAATCCTCAACTCTGATCTACCACCACCGGGCAAATATTATGTGCAGAACCTCCAAAGAGAGAGATTGGCGCTTTTCCGAGGAAACAAATCCGTGCCCAAGTAAAATCCACGAGAGTAGCCAAATTGGCACAGGTATGGCATGGACAAACGTGCCAATCGTGTGTTCCGGCACGATGATGTGGTTATGGACCTAATAGTCGCACCAATTGCGCGTTTCGACACGACTATTAGCGGAAAAAGTGTGTCAACCCTCTTCTGCTCAGAGATTAATCAATCATCCGAGACCTGTTAGCACGAAGCTCCTGTGAGCACAATTCTCCTATGTACACCGTAGCCACGAAGGCTCTGTGGCCACTAAGGCTTTTCAAAAAACAAATCAGGCTCACCCAATCTGAGCTCTGATACCAAGATAAAAACTGAACTAAATAGAAGTTGCAGCTCATAGGTGAGTAGTGCACCTAGAGACTGCACTCAAATGGAGAGTACACTCTACATTCATTAATGAAATGATACAACTATAAGTACATCACAAAGAATCAGGGAGTTGTAAACAAACTCCTATATCCTAGGAACTAATCCTTACTTAAGGAGCTACGTTACAACAATGTAACCATTTCTCCATTAATATACAAATAATATTTATTATTTCCAAACCCATCAAACTTCTATTTTCAAAAAAATTCTGCTGAATTTTAGAGAAAATACACCGAAAAAAACCACCATAAAACCCTTCAAAAAGTCACACTAAAGACTACTTGTTTAAAAAGAGAAAAATTGTTTTCCATCTCTCATAATCATATGATTAAAAAAAAAACGATAATTAAGAAAGTGCAATAAATCCTCTACTTATATAGAAAGTGTAATAATCCTCCCCTTGTTATATCTATAGACATATCTATTTCACATTTATTTCAAAATAAAACTCACAAGAAATTATATTTTATATTAAATAAATGGCTAGAATTTGAAATGAAAAAAAAGTTTTCTCATTCATAAATAACATTTAATTAAAACCTTAATCTTAGAACATTAATGTCCATTTATATTTGAAAACAACTTTACTTTTGGTTTAACTCGCAAGCTCGATTCAAAATTAAGAGTGGGTTCATGTACCATCCTTTATTTCCCAATTGTCAAATAGTTTTGAGTATCCAATAGAATAGAGGAACACTGAAATTGGACATATTTATAGGTATCGGGCTTCGGGAAACACAATGCACACACGGGATGATTTCATGCCCCAAGGAACATCGAGTTACTCAAAGGCTGAAATTGTGCTTTATGACATAGGATGGACATAGAATGATAGAATAGATGAGTTCGTGCCCTAGAGAACATCAATTAGCCAACATGATTTTCATATTGGTGAAATGGCTGTACTAGAAATTATGAATGGTGATATTTTTATAATAATTATTTTATATTATAAATTTAGTTTTTTATTAATTAATAAAATAAATTGATATTGTATTTAAATGATATTTATTTATTTTTAATTTTTTTAAAATAAAAAATATATCTATGATGATGATGATGATGGTTAACGTCCACTCAGACCAATCTTTGGTTTATCAGACCTAAAGAAAAAGGTATTTAGTTTGATTTAAGATTTTATTCCTATGCTCAAAAAGCTTGGAGAGAAGTCTCTCAAGCTCACTATAATTTTAACATCTTAAAAGGCTAGGAAAGTCAGTATTGCAACAAAGATTATGAAATTGAGCTCTAATGTGGTTGTACTCAGGGCACTCTAAGAGGAAGTGATTTTCATCCTCGATGTTGATATTTTCACTGAGATGGTAGATCCTTTCCATCTATGGTGTTTTAGGAACTGTCCAACGACCCGTTTCACTATGGAGCTCATGAGAGTTCATTCTAATCTTGGCTATATTAATTTTCTTCTTGGAGCTAGTTAAAATAGAGAGATACTTTTGATCTTCGAGGGTGGGGTTGATGACCTCCTTATAATATTTTAATTTTCTTTTAGCTGCTAAATCTTTCTCACACCACATTTTTTCTTTGAACTTAGAAGTAACTATTTTTTTAATGTTATTAATGTTTTGCAATGCAAGATTCTCGTCAATCTCCTAATGGTTTAACCAGGCCCTGATGTCTTTATACCAACCTCGTTTAAGCCTTAGGTTGTTTTGGCTAGAATTTAAAGCTAGCTTAGGAAGTCTATGGTCTCCTATGCTATTGAGCTTGTGCTTGTACAATAGAAGCCTAGTCATAGTTAGACTCTCGATAGGGGAAAGAACCACTTCTATAAGGAGAATAGGATAGGGTGTATTGCTTTTAATTTTAAGGTTATAAGTTATAAAACGCTTCTGGATTTGCTCAATATTTCTCCAGGATTCTCTAGAGATGCTACAACCCCAAAACTCACATCCATATAAGATAACAGGAGTGACTAAATTTTCAAAGAGGAAATTCTTTCTATGACACATTACGAGGTTTGTCGTTTTACTATTATTTTCAAGACCAAAATAAGCTTTCCACCCCCCATTAATCCTTTTTTGAATGCTATAGTTCGAGTTAAGCTTGTGATAAATATCAGTTCCTAGGTACTTGTAAGAAGACACTTCCTCCAAGTTACTATTGTCATACATAAAATTAGCGTAAGTGTCCTTCTTGGATTTGATAATCATAACTTTTGTTTTGTTAGTGTTAACAGACGTACCCATGGTAGAGTAGAGATCCTGAAGAATTCTAAGTTGCTTATCAAGGTCATATGGGCACCTTGCGAGAAGAACAATATCGTCAGCATAAAGAAAAAGGATGATGACTATCCCAGCTAAGATCGTGCCAGCACATCCTGCTTCCTCTAAGCAACCTTCTAGCTTGTCGATGTAAATGCTAAATAGGGTAGGGGAGAGGGGGCAACCTTCTTTAACTTTGATATTACACTTAATATCTTTCGACCACCCCTCATTGCCCTTTAACTTGGAAATTACATTCTCATATAACCTTATAGCAGCCGCTCTTAGCTCGAAAGGAATATATAATTATATATATTTATTATTAAATATATAAATATATATTTAATAATAAATAGCATTTTATTTATTAAATAAAAAATTATATAAATTTTAAATTTTATTTTATTTATATATTTGATATCGTACATGATAATGGGATGATAAAAAAATTATGAAATAAAATATATTGAATAATTTTTTATTTTGTAATATTTTATTATTTTATTTTTAAATTTGAAAATATGATATTGATGTTATATATTTGTAAAAAAAAAATTTAATAATTAATTTTTCATTTTATCTCAAATATTATATTGGTTCTATATATGAATGTTAAAAAAAAAAATTTATTACAAAATTTTAATCTATTTTAATACTATTTTTGTAGCATAAATCTATAAATTCTTTCTTCATGGTCTATATATATATATATATATATATATATATATATATATATATATTTTTATATATATATACATGTCTTGCTCTGTGGCATGTGTGCACTCACAGGTGCGAAAATATAGACATACACACATAGATATAGATAAAATCTACGACATTTACAAACACCATCTATGCAACATATTTCCATGAAGTATCGCCCTTAGGTCTTTATAAACTTGTTCTTTGTAACATATCTTTACTCCACATAGATATAGTCTTTGATTGAATTCATCTATATATATCTCTCCTGTGATAATAACTTCACATAGGTGGTTAGAAGCTTCCACCATGCACAATTGATACATATCTACATATGAGGATGCACATATTAAATATATGTGGTCTCCATCAACTTAAATTTGACATCCATTTTGTGTTGGATGTTCCATTTTTTTAATTATAAGGCATCTAATATTACATTAAATATTCAATATAATTTCGTCAATTGTTAAATCCATGGGCTCATGTGTTGCTGATATGGCATTCTCTCTCTAAATTGTAGCTTGGTCGAGTCTGCATTTCAATTTAGATTTATACTTTCTTTTATACAAGAAGAAATAGGTATACGCCACAAAGTCCTCTTTTTTTCGATCATCTAAATGTATCTTAGCAATGCACCATTCCATGAAAGCTAGGCAACAAAAAGAAATGAAAATTCCCTTGAAATGTATTCTCTCAAGTAGCAAGCCACCTTACATCTATTTAGTTCATTGTCCTCTTTCTTGCAACTAGACAAGGTATAAGTTAATTAAGAAGAATGAACATAAGATTTAACCATTATTGTATAGTGGACATTAATGAAAATTTGCGGCTTTCAGTGTATTCTTTTCAATATCTACAAATATATTATTTACTTCAATCGAATTAAGATTTATTTCTTTGTTGTTGCTTAGACCTCCAAAACTTGACATGTTTGTTCCCTTTGGAAGTGGAGTCCATTCATGGCTTTAGAATGAACTAGCAATGAAGAGAGACAAAAATGATATTTTCCTAAAAGACAATAATGCTTGTGTTATATAAATGAAATTCTCTCTAGAAAGACAAAAATGAAATTCTCCTAAAAGATAATAATTCTTGTGTTACATGTTGTATTTATAGAAACAATTTGTTAAGACAATAATTTGAGACTCTAACTTAAAGACAATATTTTCCACAAAGACAAGTTTTATTTTGTCTAAAGTTAAAGCAATTTACCCCAAAAATATTTCAAATATTGTCTTAAAACTTCCTCTATATTATATTGTCTTAAAACTTCCTTTATATTATAGTGTCAAGTTAAAGCAATTTAGTCAAAAAAATATTTCAAATATTGTCTTAGAACTCCCTCTATATATATTATAGTGTCAGCATATGATGCAAGGCCTAGGCCTAGATACAAATAATGTATGATGCGAGGCTTAGGTACACGTAATGTAATTAATGGAAAAATAAAGATGATATTGAAAGCCGCAGTAAATTATTGATATGTAACAGAAGAAGAACGATGAGAAGTGTGAGGATATGTGCTACTAGAATTACGATATGTGCTAAAGAGCTGTATACTATACTATAATCACGCTACTATTGGAGAGCTGTAAGGTAATGATGATCATATAGCAGCACAGTCAACAGGAGCGAAAGAGAGCTCATTGTGGCCGACATCGTAGACGATATGGAAATTTTGCTGCATAACGTTACCAAATACCGAAAATGGAGCTGGCGAAGATGCGAACACAAGGCAAACTAGTCCATCAGTATCTACCTGATCTGATATGAAGGAGTTCTCTTGTGGCAGAACATAATCTGCACCTCCTGCAAAGTGAAAAGTAATATTTGGTAATACGAGACCAGGCGTAGGAAGGTAACAGAGATCCAAACCCACAGTAGCAGATGTATTACTAACTGGCTGTGTTGTAATGTTTGAGCGAACGGCATCCAGAAAAGGCGTGTATGCAGCTTCCTCCAAAAGAGTAAAAGTAGTTCCAGAATCAATGAAGAGGCCTCCGCTTCCATTGGTTCGAATTTCGAATGTACCCTCGGGAAAAGGGACTAGCTTCCCTGCCACACTGATTCCATCGACGCCCAGATAGTAGAAAGATCGATACACATTGTCATTGTTGTTTTGAATGAGAGGGGTGGCACTATAAACAAGTGCGAAGGTAGGAGAGGGACCCAAGAATAAAGGGCTGATCTGTGAGGTATTATACATGGATCCTAAACAATAGGAGAAGATGTTGCAAATGGAGGATCCAATCTGGGAAAGCAGAGAGTGTGGCCCTCTCCCCATACCGACTATACCGGACGCGTTTGCAAAATAACCGTGTTGCGCGCGACTGCAGCCGAACTGAATGTGCGGAAAGGAAGTTGGTGTTGCCTTAATACTGAATGTCTCTTCAGCTAAGACTCCAGAAGCACCACCGGCTCCACTTCCATACACATACATGTACTCGCAATTTTGCCGGAAATCGCAGGCACCAGATGCACCATATTCACCAGACACGTTAAGGGCTAAACAAGTATTGCTTTGGCAGGAAACGTTGTTGTAGGACGACGATAGGGACGGATCATACATTGGATCATCCTGTGGAAGGCAGGAATTACCACAGGGTTGGCATTGCGTCCAGATCAAGTCGCTGCCCGTGTCGAAGAGGAAATGCAAATTTAATGGAACGGGAGATCCTATGCTCATCTGCATTAAATATGCTCCCACCGCGTTGTTAAGAGGACTCCGTCCGAGAGCTTGTCGCAGTCGTTGATTGTGGCCGTCCACTGAGGGAAAGATAAAGGAATCTCTGCGTTTGAGATCTACTCTTAAAGTGACATTTGCATCGCTGGTGGGGCAACTTCCACGAAAAGACAAAGCAATGACTGCAACGATAAACATAAAACGTGAACTACACCGTGTTGCCATTGTCAGAGTAATGCAAAGCAACGCATGTAACAATATGACATGGAAAATGCAGAATAGCAATATCAATTGAGTTTATATAGATAAGCGGAACAGCTGTGGGTCGAAGTGTTCAGTCAATAATAAAATATATAAATTTGCTTTTAACGTGGGACGTTGATATTGAGTTCGATATTATATAATGTGCTACTTATCCATAATTTATGTACATTTTGTCGTTGCATTATCAATATTCATTAATATTTCAAAGAAGTTGTCAATATATTTATTTAATCGTTATAGTGTGATCATTTCATTTCTGCTATCAATTTAGATGCTTTGAACTTGGATTGTAGTAAGCGATTTGTATTTTTTTATAAAGTGTTTGGATTTTAATCACTTTGGAATTCTATTTTTTTTTTTTAGGTAGTATATTAAATGTTTGGATTTAGTCAATCCAGAATGTTTATTTTGGAATTTAATTTTTTTTTATAGCTAATCAATCCAGAAAGTTTACTTGTGGAATTCTATTTTCTTTTTAATAAATAGATATAAGTTTTTGAGTTTTAATCAATCTAGAAAGTTTAATTTGGAATTCTATTTTTTTTATAACTAGTATATTAAGTGTTTTCATTTTAATCAATCTAGAAAGCTTACTTGAGAATTCTGTTTTTATTTTATAGGTACTATATTAAGTGTTTGGATTTTAATTAGTTTAGAAAGCTATTTTACAACCCATATCAAAAGATATATTTTAATCAATTTGGAACTCTATCTTTTAGCCCCTATAATATAATAAGAGTTTGCATTTTTAATCAATTTGGAACTCTATTGTTTAATAGGTATAATATAAGATTGTTTAACCCCTATAATATAATAAGTGTTTGAGATTGTTTAACCCCTATAATATAATAAGCGTTTGCATTTTAATCAATTTGGAACTCTATTGTTTAACCGATATAATATAACAAGTGTTTGCATTTTATTTAATTTAGAAGATTTTTTTTTTACATTAATAAAAGTATCCAAGGGATTTATTTATTTTTAATTATTTAATAAAATTTTGTTAATAGATTTATTTATTTATGTTATTCACAAAAATATGTTTTTAATTTATAATAAATAAGATAAATTAAATATAGGAAATATATAAATTTCTTTCATTATAGTGCAACTTGATATAAATTTGAATAATTACATATACTATATAAATATCTTGGTTATGTGTTATCATAAGCCACAAGTTACTTGAAACGATATAAATTTGAATAACTATAGATATTTTATAAATTTCTTGTTCATGTTATCATCCACCATTAAAATTTTACAATTTTGATTACCTGAGGTAATATTTTGCTAAGGAATTCTCAACTTTTGCAATAGCTAAAAATTATAATGTAAAATTGGTCACACCTAAGTTATAGCCAATTCGATAAATATAAGTCATTAAAAAAAATTAAAAGTATCTATGGAATAATTAAAAAAAATATGTAGAGAGCTTCTCTTTCTTTTAGGTCCTTCAATTGATTATCTCTTGTTATCTTCCTCCTCCTTATCCCTTACCCTTGTATATTACTAGGAACCATGGGAATGTTATCTCATTATTGTTTTTTTTCTTTACTCCAAATGATGACATTAAGGTGAATATTCCATATAATTATTTTTCAAATTTCCAATTAAAAAATTAACAATCAATAAAAAAGTAAATACTTGCATAATCACCTAACATTTTCATGATGAATTTGTTGCTATTGAAAAATGGCCTCATCAATATTTCGGAAGACCACGTGGTGAGAGTCTCAATCAAACTCTTATCCAATCATAATGATGACCCTAACTGGTCCTATTGAGTCCAGTTACCCCTTTGTCATCTTTGCTAACTTATTATGTTTCTAATTTTTTTATATAAAAAAGGACAAATATTGGGTTTAATCTCTTGTTGCCCACTTACAAGAAAGCAACCCTTAAGATGGCCTAAGGGCTAGCCAAGCCGGACTATAGTTTCCTCTTAAAAAAAATGAGACTTCTAATGTGCGATGAACTTATTCTAAATTTAAATATAATCTAAATTGCACGCAGTAAAGAAAAATTAATTTGTCTTATCTCAATTAGAACTAAATATAGATATGATTCAAATCAAGAGTAAAAATGATTTAAAAGGATGGGGATTTAACATGTTTTTGTGATGAAAATCAAATTGCTGAAGAACTTTTAACAATTGATATAATTATTGCAATACATGCTTTCTTCTAGAGATCAAATAATGAAGGATAAATTATTGGATAATGCAATTAATTCACACCATTCAAGGACAACTAAATCTATTTTAAAAATGATGAATTTCAGAGTAAATAGTTACTCAGAAATTTGATTAAGCACAAGGGAGAATTGGAACTGAATAACATATCTATAATTCTATCAGATAATATCGTTGATCTAATGAACAACCATTGTCATATCCAACGAAAATGAAAAAATGTGAAACAATTGGTACAAATATGTCATTAAATGCATCACATTTGCGTTTACAAATAAAATTATTTGCATACAAATTAATAAACCTATTTTCCTTTCTCTAATTCTCAGTACACCTCCAACAATCTCTTCAAAATCATAAACTCTGCTACTAGCAAAAATACAAAGTATTCCTCTTCATATACAGGAATAATTCTCCTTACAAAAGTGCAAGAAAAACGTGAACCCTTGAAATCCTCATTCTCAAAACATTCATTTATAATTTACAAAGGAATCTTCAAAAAGAAAAATTTGTTGCAAGAATGACTTAAATATCTAATTTTAGTTTTGAAGAATCATTTTCTTCCCTTTACTAGTGAGTTCTGATTATTCTAAATCCTTTTCTTGATCTCGTTCCAAAAAAGTCACTCCTAAAAATCATTAAAATTAAAATCGAAACTAATTTAAATTGCACATAAAAATGAAAGTAGAAAATTCTCAAACTAAAATCTAATTGAATAAATAAAAGAAAAGAAAATGTGTGTCTCCCATTGATCTCTCTCAAAGCTTTTTGCCCAAGAAAGTCTCATTCGAATCAGTCTACAACAAAAAAAAAAAAATTTCAACCAATCAAATTCCAAAAACAAAACTTAGAAAACAGATTATTGTTACAAATTCAAAGCTCCAAATTATGTTAAATTTAGACATAGTAAATAATTATATTTTTTCATATAACTATTTCCAAAATATTTTCCATGATTTTAGCTTTCAAACGAGCCTTCCTCGGCTTCCTTTAGCTAAGTAAAACTCAAGATATGACTCTCTAAAGTTTCAATTCCAAAATTTAGATTTATTAGAAAATACAATTGTGAGCAAATTTTATTAATGTTTTGTAATTAAAATATTCATTCTTAAACCCTTACAAAATTTAAAAATTAAATAACAAAAAAAACTTGAATGAAATTGATTAATATTTAAAACTAAATAAAAAATATATAATAAACAAAAAATAATTAAAACAAATTTTCTTTAAAACAAGGTTGTATAGTTAGCATTAATGTCACTTAGTTTAGTTATTGAATTAATTGGTCAAAATTGGACGCCCTCATTGAAACTGGAAATTAGCCTGGTAAGTGATTTTCATTTTTGTATAGAAGTGTTTAGATTTTAATCACTTAGGAATTTTTTCTTATTTTTATAGCTAGTATATTAAGTGTTTGGATTTTAATCAATCTACTAAAATTGGAAATTAGCCTAGCAAGTGATTTTAATTTTTGTAGAGAAATGTTTAGATTTTAATCACTTTGGAGTTCTATTTTTTTATAGCTAGTATATGAAGTGTTTGAATTTTAATCAATCTATAAAGCTATTTTTTTAACGGATATAAAAAGATATATTTTAATCAATTTTAAACTTTATTGTTTAACCAGTATAATATCATAAGTGTATGCATTTTTAATCAATTTGAAACTCTATTGTTTAACCGATACCATATAATCATGTTTTGCATTTTATTGAATTTAGAAGGCTTTTTTTTTAACATTAATAAAAGCATCCAATGGATTTATTTTTTTAAATCATTTAATGATATTTTGTTAATGGATTCATTTATTTATTTTATTCATCAAAATATATTTTTAATTTATAATATATAGGATAAATTAAATATGGGAAACATATAAATTTATATCATTATAGTTACTTGAAAAGATATGAATTTGAATAATTAAATATACTTTATAAATTACTTGTTTATGTGTTATCATTAACCATCAATTACTTGGAAAGATATAAATTTGAATAATTATAGATAATTTATAAATTTCTTGTTGATGTCTTATCATCAACCATCAAAATTTACTTTTTTGATTTGTTGAGGTAATATTTTGCTAAGCAATGCTCGGTTTTTTCAATGACATGCTATAATATCAAATAAGGTAAAAAATAAAATTGCATATATTTATTAAATATACTTCATCAGGCCTTGGATAGATTGTGTGATCGGGTGCTCAGTTAATGCATTCCTTGATGTGAAGTCACCAGCTCAATTCCCAACCCTTATTGGTGTGATATATTAGACATGATGAAGATGTAGTCCCACCAAGCTTACAATTTTTTTTTAAATGTAAAGTTCAAAATTAATTTTATTTTATATGAAACTAAATTAAACTTTGATTTTAGTTATGGTAGGTCACCCCTGTTAATAGCTAAAAATTATAACCTAAAATTGGTCACACCTTCTTTATAGCCAATTGGATAAAGATAAGTCATTAAAAAAATTTAAAAGTATCTATGCAATAATTAGAACATGTTAGCATTGCTATTTGCATCCCACCCACCCCACTTTATTTTTCTATGTTTTCACCTCATCTCTGTCATTATCATTGACCTCGCTTTGTTTTTTACTATTTTCACCTTTTTCCAAAATATCCAAACATTTCATCTCATTTGCTAAATTATCCAAATTATTACTAAAACCAAAACTTCATTTACTATATAGCCTAAACTATATCTAAAACCCATAGTTAGTGCTTTGAATTCCATTTAAAATCCCATTTAACCCCCAAAGCCCACATATATAACCTTTCACGGGTTATTACTTTATAAACCCATATATTATAAAGTTTTATGCTTTATGTTATACCCTCCACCACCCATATAATAACCGTGTTATATAAAATTACCATTATATATATTGAATATCATATATATAACAAAAGGCCACTTAAACCATTGGTAGGACCCCTTAACTTCATCGCATATCGGCCATCGCAAATCATAATAATTATCTGTGATGTTCTTAACACTAAACTTATAAATCCTTCATGTAATATGATGTGGGACCCATTCCCTGCCATGTTTCTATTCCATTTCATTTTCCATTGAAATATATGTTACCTTTCCTTTTTTTTCCTTTTCACTTTACCCTTCTATCTTTACCCTTTCATCGCTTTTCATTCCCCAATCACGATTAAAGTGGGGCCCTCATCGCATTTCATAGCTTTTATGTGTTTTTCATTGGAGCTAAACTTTAAATAATGCGATCGCCGATTCATAACACTCCACCAATTGCAGTGGGTCCCTCTTCCCCCATTTCACAAAGTTTATATGTTAACCCCGCAACTTATAACTAAAAGCTAAAAGTTGCAATGTACGCTTGCGATAAGGTCCCACTTCTTCCCTTCCACATCATTCACATCCTCCCCCGTGCGTTACACTTCACAGTTTTTAAATTTTACATCCTTTGCGCTTATAACTAAAAGTTAAGAATTGCAATATGCATTGTGGTTCGGTCCCACCGACCCTCCACATCACCTTCCCTTCACATCACATTGCCATTTGCATTCTTTATAACTTAAATTGTAAATATTGTGAAGTGCGTGGATGTGATGCGACTTCAAAATTTAAATTTAAAAGGTTTCAAGTCCGGTATTTTGGTTTTTCACATTGTTTTGTTTATAAAAGGATTTTATCATAGCAAAAGGATTTTAGGTAAGAAAAAGATAGAATGGTCAAGTCGGGCAGAAAAAAGCGTTCCACACTCCATTCACGCATCAGATCTGCTAGCACAACTCTCAACTCATCTGCCAGAATATCAGCAAATTGTGGTCCACGTCCTAAACTGACCCACTACATCAGAACATTAGCAACAACGCAGCACAGGAAAAAAAGGGTCAATTCATCTCAACAGTCAACATAGTAAAATATATTATTAACATTTATCCATGTTCTCAAGGTGCACATTCACAAGGCAGGTTTCTCCAAATTCTTCCAAATCATGAATTTGAAGACTTGGGTAAGCAGTTCAATTTATTTTAAAAAAATAAACAATTTTATTTTCCTAGAGGTTAGGAAAAAAGCTTTGTTGTTTGAAATAATTCTAGATCTGAGATTTGCATCAGATTCTGTAAATTGGTCTATAAATTGCAGAAATTCAATGTAATAGTGGTGGGAATTATTGGAATAAATTACATTTTGTTAGTTGATCAAGGGAGCTTGTACTCTGTTTTGGCCAAGCTAATAAAGAGGAGTTGCAGCTACATTTATGGGATACCTATGGTATTGAATGACTTTCATTGTTTCTTCTTTAGTCACATATGTTTGAATGTATTGTTCATCTTCACTTTCATGTCTATGTTATGATCTTTTATGAGTTATAAATTCAGAATATATGCTTGCACATGCTCTGTTTTGGGTAACTGATCATATTTTGTTTCATTATCTTTTGTCTGAGATAAATACATCTCTTATACTTCTTTCAACCTTCTTACATTTTCTAAACCATTCCATAACCATTATTTTCAATTGATTGGAATTATACCTACCTTGCCCCATTCATCCCTACAACCCTAAATCTATTTCCCTGACGTAGCCTTTCCTTGACCTAATTCCATTATCCACTAATTTGCCCTACCAAAACCAAATCAAAACAACCATTTCATATCATACCTAGCCTAAAACCCTAATTTCTCCAGCCATCCTGGTTGTGACACTTTCGGAGAGAGAACATTCCATCTTGATAGGGCTAGCTATCAATTCAAAAGCTTGGTTTCTGGCTACCTCTGTTGGGATTCCTTCCTCGGCCTTGGGAATTTGGTGGAGTGATAACATACTGGCGCCATTGCCAGGGAACGAAAGATAAAATCTTCCCTGGGAAAGAACGAAAAATATTTAGATATAATTGCTAATGGTGAACAACAGTTGGACACATATGAAGGCTGAGTCATTCACTTGGTGACACCATTGATTAAAATATCCATAAAATCAACATTTCATGGCGACTCCACTGCATGAATATCAGTAATTTCAAGAATTTTGAAGATGGAAATTGTTGCAAGAAGTTTTGCTCCCATGAGCCGGAGTCACATTCCAGGTTTCCCAAATAAAATGCCTAAGGTAGATTGGAAAAGGAATTTCCCGTGTTTAAAGATGATGATAGGAATGATGTTGCTTTACATCTGGTTAAATTTCACATGCATCCACGCAAGTTGAAAGTTGAATTTCCTTAATATTTTATGTTAAAGATGTTCATGGCTTCTCTTGGAGGAAAAGCATGATCTTGGTATGAAGGTTTGCCACCTGCCAGTATTTGTTCTCGTAGAGTTTTCCATTCAATATTTTATGAAGAATACAAGGAGTCCTACCCTTCTTTGTCTTTGGTTAATAACTGTTGTGATCAATTTGGTGTTTTCATTCAAAACCTAGAGGATTATTATGATGATAATGATTTCATGGATGAAAATATCTTGGAGGCTTTGCATGAAAATCCTTTTCATCACCAAAAAGAGCAAGTGTTTTCTCTCATGGAAGAAAAGTATGATGTATATTGTCTTGATGTTCATAAAGACTTCCCACAGGAGACAATTCTTGCAACAGTACAATAAGTTGATTAGCCAAAGGTTAAAGAAGATATTCAAAATCCTTGTGAATCTTTAGGAGAGAAATAAAGAAAACATTTTGTTATCAAAAGGAAACAAAAATTACTTTCTCCTTTGTCTAAAGATGAGATAGATCAGCTCCTTTACAGTCATATTACAGCCCAAGCTAAAGCAGGTTTACAGTGTTGACATAGTCAAGAATGTGTTGGTAAAAATTATTCCATTTTTTAAAATGAAAATCTAAGTTTAAATGAGAATAGTCCTGAAACTATATTTATAGATCATCATGAAGAAAAACAATGTCCTTTTTCAATGTTCATATTTGATGAAGTTTCTCCTGAAAATGATTTGCCTAAGTACGATGAATCTGAAGATAATTTCAATGTGTAGATTGATGAAGCCATACAAGAAATTGTTGAGAGTAAGCCAATTTATGATGATGATTCCCTGCAAAAAGATTAACTAGAAGATATTGTTCTCTTTCATGAATATGATAGGGCTGTCATGTTTGATAATTTTGAAGAATGTTTCTTGTTTAAGGATGACTAGAATATGAACTTGAGGAATATGAACCAGAAAAATTCCAAATATTGAGTCATAATTTCTCATGCTTAAGGAATTTTCAACCAACACTTAGATAGCAGAAGGTTATACTTCCCTATGCCTTCATATCAATCAACACACAAGTGTTCTTTTAGATCAGAATGAAGTGAGTACTTGTATATTTTCTACTGGATCTCAAGACAAGGTAATGCTTCAGGATTTTCAAGATCCTTTTAGCAGTATTTTGTAAGCATTCGAGAAAAAAAATGTTATTTTGTTTCTCAGCATACGTCTTGGTTTTAGTTTTTATCATGAGTTGCCTACATGTACATCATTTTTTCTACTCGAGGAAAGTGAGAGCGGAACTTCAGTAAGTAGTCATATCATGGATTTGTTACACTAGAAGGATCATTTCACCTAATCAACAAGTTTGTAGCAGATTAGAGTACGTTGGTACCATTTCAGTTTTATTTTATTTTGTTTTCAACAAATGTTGACAAAATTCAGCAAGGTTTGAAGCCTGAGGTGAAGGACCTAATGTAATATCCCTAGCTTAAGCCACCGTAAAAAATCTCATAAAACGAGGTTTATTAAATAATTAAATATTATTAATTATTATATTGATATTACATGAAGAATATTCTTGTAATTCTTAATCATAAGAATATTGGAAGAATTATTTCTTATTTACTTTATTTAGAATAATTTAAATTCCTCTATGGAAATAAATGCTGGTCACTTTAATTTCTTAGCAATTCAAGTGCTACATAAATTGTCAACCCAGGAAGTTTTGTTTATTCCAAAGGCAATCACACACTATATATGCTCAATTTCAAAAGCAAAGAAATGTTGTAGTATCAATCACACACTAATCACACTGATCACACCTTCCTTTAACAGAGCTGAAGCCTACTTTTGTTACAACAAAGAAAATCCTTCTATTTCAGAATTTCATTAAAAGAATCCTAGAAAAGATAATGAAAGGAAATCATTCTGCAGAAAGGAAGATCAATTAAACTATAACAGAGAACAGGATGCTATTCCTCCAAGTAGGAATCTTCAGCACCTGTTTCCTGATAACCAAACTGCCACACACTCATTCCATAAACATATTACCGAATAAAGTAACTCACAGCTTCTCAAGAATGAATTGTATAAAATCAATGCAATAAGTAATGAAAACAGAGCTCTAACAAATAGCACAAGATTTCAAGACTGCATAATTAACTTCGGCAAAAAGGATTTAATCAAGGTACAAATAACATAACCAATTAATAGACTACAGGAGAAAATGGGTGAATGTTGTGAAGAAGGCGGGCCCTTTCCTTCTCACAAGATTCCCTAGAGGAACGAATTAAATTGAAGTGCTCAAAACAAAATTTTATTCATCTGTCAAAAAGTAACATATTACAATAGAGTCACGCTCCTTCTCTGTTCAGAAAAATGAACCTCCTGCAGTCTCTAACTATCCTTCGAATGTTGATGTCTCCTCTTTTTAAATAGGAGACATCTATTACAGTTACATCATAGAAATTCTATTTTTATCCAAATCTGATCTTCTCTTCTAAAACAGGGTCTTTCTGTTCTTCCATGGCAGAATGCTATTACGATGGATACAAGAATACTGGCTTTAAAATGGCCCGTGTAACATCTTCCATTTCTTGTCTTTTCTTGTTGCCATCATACTTTAAATGCACCTTCAAAATCGCAAATCTCGGGTTGTTTCAGCAACAGGATTTGCAAGCCTGTTGACTGTTTCAGCAACGCAATATTCAAAATAGATTATCTGCGGTCTTTAAACTGTCTTAGCAACTATATACCTTCGATTAATGATTAAATATAAAAGTGATGTAAAATTATATGCAAAATAAATTAAACATATAATAAAGAGAAGAATATTATATACCTTTGGGAAAAATGGATAAAAGTGATAATGTAAGCTTTAAATATGGACTAGAAAGAGTAAAGTGGTAACAAAATATGTAGTCAAAATGGTACATTATGAGGTCCTAACATCCCCCCCAACTGAAAGGGTTGCATGTCCTCAGGCAACTTTTAGTCTGAGTGAGAGTACGGATACTGACTTTTTGCATGCAAATTACTCAAGCAATAGCTATGGAAGGTTGTATCTGTTAAAGCTCTGAATCCCTGGTTACTTTGCAATTTTTTCCATGCTGCTGCTTCATCCCTATTAGCCAACCTGTAATGAGCATGATATTGTTCTGCCGACATCCATAAAACAGGAAAGTGAAAATGGTAGCCTATACAATTTTCAGCACATTGCTGAACACATATGATATAGTTAGGTACTCTAGACAACACAGTTTCAAGGTTAATAGGGCTAAAAGGATTATACTTTTGTCTCTCCTCAGAGGATTGTTGCCACAACATGTTTTTTTCTCTCAGAGCAGCAGTCCCTTTGGCCCTAATAAACTGATGACACTCTTGGAGTACTGAGGCCTACAATCGCTGTATATGTCTAATCATTCCTGGCTTCTGCAAAAACTGATGATATTCTGCCACAAAAATGGTCGGGTTTCGAGGTTCTTGCCTTATCCAAAGAAGGCGGTAGTCTTCATTGCGCCTAGTTGCAAGAAAAGTGGTTTGCCATGTAATTTGATTGGCAAGAAAGGAAGTAAATGCCCTAATCTGCACATCACCAACAATAGGATTGAGATTGATCTCTCTATTTTCAGTCATAACTTCATTATGAAGATACAACTCACATAATAGGTGTTGATCACTAGTGGAAGCCTCTGCAAAATTTTTGACAAACTGCTCAGCTGTGAGCAGCTCATGAGGTCTTCCATCCTTAACTGCTTTCAACTGGAAATAAACAAGGTGTTCTGAAAGAAACAAAGAATAGTTCAAAGATGGTTTCTTGGTGGCTAATATTTTTTTTACTAATTGAAACATTAGGAGCAATTTATCTTTTAATTCTTTATTCTCTTTCTTGGAATCTCTAATTTGTTGAAGTGTCTACTCCTAGTTCTTTCAATTGGAATACATATGATTCTGCCAAGCCAATTTATGATGTTGTAAAGTTTTGTCTTGATCAATGGCATACTGTTTCTTCCACTTATTCATTATTTCCAACTCTTTCCATGGTGCAGTTTGTGTTCCGACATTGTAAGTAATGGCCTGAGGCATAGTCTGAGTAGCAGAATCAGTTACTGAAGGGCAGGATACTTCTACCTTGATTTCTTTCTCCAAATTTTTTGAAGGCCCTACTAGTTCTTGTGTAACAGTAGGGCATTCTTCCTTAACTACAGACGATGTGGATGCTCCAGGCATTGGAACTTTAACTATCTTGTATCCTTCCTGTTGATAGATGTTTCCACATTGATGGAACATATATTCTTTATATGGGTCATTCTCTATATGTTTATTTTGCATGGATGCTGTATGGGCCAGGGTATAAAAATTGAGTTCCTTGTTAAAAGCTTCCCTTTCAATTACCAATTCTTTCTTGAAAGCTTTTAATTCTGACTTTAAAAATTCATTTTCCTCTAAAAGGGAGGCCATGGTGACTAGACCCTGTGTATCGATCACTTTTTCTGAAGTTGATTGCTTTTTTTCAGCTTTAGCTGATTCTTGTGTTATAGATAAAGGTGCCTTCCTCGTAGTAGCATCTTGGATGATTAAATTTTGCACGTCAATAGCTGGTTCTTGTGTTTCAGCTTCTAAGTGAGTATCTGGTTCTTGTGGAGCAGCTACTGACTGAGTAGAAAATGATGTCATATTACCCTGGGCATTTGGTTCTTGTGGAGCAATGCCACAGGATGAGACGGGTAATGATTCCGGGGTTTGGAAAGGTGGTGATGACTGGAGTTTTATCAAAATGGCTGCAGGGTCGGGGGTAATGGGAATGGTTTCTGATTTAATGGTCATCTTCATTTTTCTCCTAGGTAGGAAAGTAGAAAAAGCAGTAGCTTGCTTTTTCTTTTTATGAGAAGATTTTTCCCTAGGAGAAGGGCTATCGGAGGAGGTGGCTTCTTTAGATGCAGCCCTTGTTTGCCTTTTTGATACAAAGGCGGTTGTAATTTGCCTCTTTCTTTTATGAATAGGAGAAGATGGTGGTGTTTTAGCCTGAGAGTCATCGCTGGGGATGTGGATGGTAGGATGGGATGACTCTATGAAATGAGATGGGCTTGAGGACAGGTCACTAGATTGACTGGTTTTGAGGATGAAATCGATGGAGGATCTGAGAGATTATGCTCTTAGGAACTTTCACGGATTTCTTGGGGGTTTTCAGCTGCTTGGGGAATTTCAGGAGCTTGCTCGGGAGGTAAAGGTAAATTGTTTAGAGGGGGGTTTTGTTGAGAAAAGCCCCTTTGAATCAATAGCTTACAAAGGTGATGGTGGGTAAGGGAAAGTAGTGGAAATTTTACTCATCTACAGTAATATGACATATTTCTAGTACATCCAAGAAAATAATAAGGAATTTTTACTAGTCTACCATGTCGTAAGTGGCTCATTAAAACAAAGTCGTGCTGATAGACTACTTGATAGCGACCTTCGCAAGTTAAATAATGTTTGAAAAATTCAGATGCCTTTGGCCACGAAGGAGGTAATGAGTGCAGTCCTACGCCACGGTCTTTGATCTCAACATGTTCTCCAGGAAAGAAGGAAGTTCTGTTGCACATTTAAGATGATGTTCTTCCAACTAAACCACCGAGCACCTGTGACTGGCAAGCCCGAGACTTGCGCTATTTCGTCCTCTGAAACTAGAATTCAGACCCCCTGGACTGTAGAATGGTCCTCTTGAAGGTTCTGTGCAAATTCCAGGACCTGCTGTCGGTTGAATTCTTGAAGTCTTTCAAAATATGCCACCCATCCTGCCTGTTGGAAGATCTGATAAGCATCTGGAAAAAATTCAAGGAGAGCTATTGAGCCGGGCTCATGTCTAATGGCCGGTCCTCCCATAGTTACTAGCTTAGGTAAAATGCAGAGGCAAAGATCAGAATTATCGGGCTTTGAACAGAGTAATCGTTGCGACTGAGAACATGGAGTATCGGTAAAGGGACGAAGTAATGGGTGTAAAGAGTGACGGTAGTTTGCATGCTGTGAAATGATGGTTTGTAACTTCGAAACCCCCCCCCCCCAATGTATGGTGAAATGATGTTTTTAAGTGTGCGGATATTATAGTCATAATGAGCGAAATCTTCTTTTTAAAATATCGTTTAATTGTATTGCATAAAATTCACATACCTTATATTTACCTTTGCTTTGTAATTCGAAATATATAGTGCTTGTTTATGATAGCTCGATACTGATGGAAGAACTTTAGGATTCTCTAAAATGTAAGGAGGATCATATTAGAGTCTGCTTGATCATAAGAGAGAGGCAGTGAATGGACAATATTCACACAAGGAGTATGAAGAATAAAAGTGAAGGACTGAAAAAGTTGCATAGTCATGTTTTTAGGGGAAAGAAATGGTGTTTTAGCAACGGAAAGATAAATGACATGCTGCTGAAAGTGGTGTTTCAGTGATGGAAAAATAAGGGAAATGTTGCTAAAAAGTGACGATTTAGCAATGGGAAAATAGGGGAAGTATTTACTGAAGAATGGTATTTCAACAGTAAGAAATAGGGAAAATACTTGCTGGAGAATGGTGTTTCAGTAGTGGGTAAAATGAGAAAAATAGGAAAATGATATGAGAAGGGAAAGAAAGAATGAGGGAATGAGTGCTGAAATGTTAATAGGAGATGAGGAAATGAATTTAAATGAGGGAAACAAACTTTATCAGATTGAAGCTTAGATCTTCTTGTGGTGAACTTTTCCTCCTTGGTAAGTTCTTCCTTAATCAATCATCTGCAAAATACAATCGTAACATGCCAACCCTTGACAGGGATTATTAGTTTTAAGAAATCTCATCTAATACTAAAAATATAGTGCAGAAAACAATTAAATGCTGTGAGGAGCAGAAGACTCCCCTAGAAAAAGATAATGTGCATGTGCCATGCAAGTGGCCTTAAAATCTTCTTTAGAAATAGGGCGCTGGTACAAATGAAGCCTATGACCATTTACTAGTAGAGGTGTTTTAGAATCATCAATTGTTAAAAGTCTTACTGTTCCATTGGGAAAAACAACATCTACTTCATAAGGTCCCAGCCATCTTGTACGTAGCTTGCCTTGAAAGTTCTCAAACCGAGAATCATAAAATAAGGCCCAATTACCTTTTTGGAACTACTTGTGTTTGATGGTTTTATCATGCCACTTTGTTCTTTGTTGTTGGATCATAGTTGTCTAATGAATGGCATCTAATATCTTTTCATCCAGTTCAAGAAGCTACTGCAACCTAGTTGTCTTCACATCAGTCAAATCAAGGCTAACAGCTAAGCAGTTCTTAAAGTTTTAATTTCAAATTCCACAGGAAAAAAAACACTTTTACCATAAACCAATTCATAGGGAGAAAATCATGTAGTATTTCTCCAGGTATTTCTATAAGCCCAAAGTGCTTCAAGGAGCTTTTGAGACCAATCATTCCAGTTATCCTTCACTGTTTTGGTTAGAATGGCTTCTATTACTTTATTTGTACTTTCCTCCTGCCCATTGGCTTGGGGTTGGTATGGTGTAGTCATTCTATGATGAATACGACATTTCTGAAGGGTAGATTTGAAACCATGAGAATTGAAAGGAGGTCCTCCATCTGTAACTAGCTCTCTAGGGATTCCAAATCTAACAAATATTTCTTCAAATAGGAAAGCTAGGACAACTTCTTCATTAGCTCGAAGAAGTGCTTTGGCCTCCACCCATTTGGTCATATAATCTGTACAGACTAATATATAGATCCTTTGATTTGATGGAGGATTAATGGCTCCTATAAAATCTAAGGCCCATCTTTCAAATGGTTCAAGTATTACCTGGGGGTTTAATGGCATTTCATCTCTATGATTAGGTTGACCCATGCTCTGACAACTATCACAAGCCCGCACATATTTCTTTACATCCTTAAACAGTGAGGGCCAATAATAACCCATCCTCAGAATTTTATGTGTCGTTCTTTTATCAGCAAAATGCCCTCCACAAGGGCCATCATGACAAGCTTTTAGTATGTCATACACCTCATCCTCTTTAATGCATCTTCTGATTTCATGATCAAATCTTGTGTAGAAAAGACACCTGCTTATCCAGCTATACCTGGCACTTTGTTGAATGATTTTTATCTTTTCTCTATGTGACAGGTGTGGTGGTAACTTCCCTGCAACCAGATAATTTGCAATGTCTACGTACCAAGGTGAGTGAGCAGATACTACAAATAAATACTCATCATGAAAGGAATCATCTACTAGAATATAATTATCAATTTTTAACCGTGAAAGGAAATCAGCCACAACATTTTCTTTACCTAGTCAATCTACAATTGTAATATCAAACTCTTGGAGTAACAATAACCATCTAGTAACTCGAGCATTAGTGACAGACTTATTCATTAAATACTTAATAGCTGAGTGATTAGTATGGAAAAAAGTAGAATAAACAGTAATGTAATGTCGAAATTTATTAATGGCATAAATTACTGCTAAAAATTCCTTTTCGGTAACTGTATAATTAAGCTCAACAGGGGTTATATTCTTACTGATAAAGTAGATGGCATAAGGAAGATGGTTTTCCTCTTCTCCCAAGAAAGCTCCAATTGTAGTATTTGAAGCATTAGAAGATATATGAAAGGGAAGTGCCCAATCAGGTCCTCTCAAAATAGGAGCTGCGGATAACTAATGCTTGAGTTCTACAAAGGCTTCCTGATACAGATTATTCCACTTAAATTCAACATTTTTCATAAGAAACACAAATAAATCTCCTGTAATATCCAGCATGTCCTAGAAAACTTCTCACATCAGTTTGTGTTTTAGGAACAGGAAGATTCTGAATGACCTGTATTTTGTATGGATCTCCCTGAATTCCTTGAGATGAGATAAAATTTCCAAGCACTCCTCCTTCACTCATCATCATATGAAATTTTTCAGTACTTAAGGAGAGGTGAGCTTCTATACAAAGTTTGAGTACCTTCTCAAGATTTTGTAATTCATCTTCAAAAGATACACCATAAGGGGTAAAATCATCCATAAATATTTCCATGGAGTCATTCAACATATCAGAAAAGATTCCTATAACAGCCCTT
Organism: Pinus albicaulis; assembly: GCA_034641835.2. Lineage (NCBI taxonomy): Eukaryota > Viridiplantae > Streptophyta > Pinopsida > Pinales > Pinaceae > Pinus > Pinus albicaulis. Next base: position 481,879,880 of record CM076584.1, read on the forward strand.
TGAAAATTTGCTGGTGCGTTACATAGTCCGAATGGAAGAAATCTATAGGAAAAAGTTCCCCAAGGGCTAGTAAAAGTGGTCTTGTCTTGGTCTTGGGGTGAAATTATGATTTGATTATACCCATTGAATCCATATAAAAAGGAAAAGAATTTCTTTCCTGACAAACTATCCAACACCTGATCAATGAATGGTAAAGGAAAGTGATCCTTTTGAGTGGCTTTATTCAAGGCTCTATAATCTACACACACTCTCCATTTCCCATTTTTCTTAGGAACTATTACCAATGGGGAAACCCATTCACTGTCAGATATAGGGTAAATGAATCCTGCGTTAAGCAATTTCTGAAGTTCCTCTTTAACAATTTCTCTTAAATTAGGGTTCATTCGTCTTTGGGGTTGGAAGACTGGTCGACAACCTTCCCTAATATAAATCTGGTGAGTACATAATTCAGGAGAGATTCCCTTCATCTCCATGTAATCCCATGCGAATTCTTCCTTATTTTCAAGTAGTAACTTCACTAACTGTTGTTTCAACAACTGTCAAATCAGGATTTATGTTCAGTGTTTTGCCAGGTTCGATTTCTACTATTATTCTTTTAGAAGAGATGGTGGTTGATGTTTGAGGTGAATCTTCGGATTTAAGGTTCTCCTGGGTATCTGTTTCCAAAAGTGCAGTCAATTGATTATGTGTTTCAACAGTCACAGAGGAGGGTTCACAAATGAAATTATTAATCACTTCATCCTCTGTGTTGTCTTTAAGACTTAAAGCTCATCCGATAGTCAAAATAGATTGAATAACATTATCATTATAATCCATCCACACAGAATTCTCATTGTTTATCATGGGTGTAGCATGAGGGTAAAGAGTAAGATGTTTAGTTTCATATCCATTGGAAATTTTCATTGAACCAGATATACAGCTGATAAAGGTATCGGCTGTGGCTAGCCAAGGCCTTCCTAGAATCAGAGGATGTCCCCCCAACTTTGTTTTAGTTTGTAACACCACAAAGTCAACTGGGTAATTCCAGGACTCAACCGAAATAACTAAGTCTTCAACAACTCCTTATGGTTTAATTGTAGAACGGTCAGCTAACTCTAGAATGGTTGGTGTATCTCTAATTGTGCTCTTTAGCTATAACAATTGTGAAGTTTTGAGATTCATAATGTTTATAGCAGCACCTAAATCTACCAGAAGTGGAGGGATTATTGTTTTACCAATTTGGACTATCACGGTAGGATGGTCGAGGTCACCATATTTGATTGGAGGGGTTTTACCAGACATTAATGCAGATAGATCAACCATAACATGAATTGTAAGGGGATATTTAGCTTTCCTACTAGGTTTCTTAACACAAATGTCTCTCACGGTTCTAGCATAAATTGGTACATCTCTTAGTGTCTGTAAAAGTGAAATTATAACATACAGATTTTGCAATTCCCCTAAAAGATTAAAAGCATGTGGTTCAAGAATTTTAGTTAAAACTAAATGCTTAGGGAATGGTGGCTCTGTTATTTCAGCACCCTTATTAGAGGGTGGTTGTACCTCTTTGTGTGAATCATGTTTCTCAGTTTCTTCTTTATCGGAATCAGAAGAGGTCATATCATCAATGATGGGTTCAACTATTTTCTCAGATCTTAAATTAATATCATTACATTGTGCAGGGAAAGTAGGAAACGTAGGCTGGTTCTGAATATCAATGACTTGCACAACTTTATTATTGGGGTTAGGATTTGTTTGTACAGGTAGCTGGGGTCTCATTTGATTATTTGGTGGAGCACCTGATGGTAGAGGAAGTGGTTGTTGAAATTGAGGAAATTGATTTGGAAATGGGAGTTTTTGGCCCCTCCAATTTGAATTCCATTGATTAAAATAAGATGATTGTTGTGGAGGCTAGGGAGTCCACATTGCAGGATCTACAAAGGGAGGGTTGGTCTATTGCATGGGTGCGTAATTCATTTGATTAAAAGGTGGATATTGCATTTGGTTGAAGGGAGGGTAATTTGTCTGAATAAAAGAAGGATAATTGTTCCAACGATTAGAAGATGTAAATGGCATACTAGGATTCATACCTTATTCTCGTGGTTGCCATTGTCTCCTCTGTGTTAGCAGACATAATGCTTCAGCTTCTTCTTCCATTGGTTTCAATGTTGCCTTTATTCCTGGTAGAGAAGGGCATTGTTGTGTTTCATGATCTTTCTCACAAAGGGTGAAAATTGGTATCTTGTCCAACGGGCATTCCCTTAGTGGGTGTTTATCTCTGAATTTGGGGCAAAATACAGCCAAAGTTGCTTCTACGTCGGCCTGCTTCTTTTTAACCTACAAGGTGTCAATTTGTGAAGAAAAAGAACTTAACATTTCAGTTTTAAATTCTTCAAGTAAATTACCTACTTCAGCTCTTGTTGCTCCCCCACTGGCTGATTTCTGAACTCTTGAATATGTGGCATCTATGTTGTTTGATCTGTTCCTTGCAGCTCCTCTTTAACATCTTTTACAGAGTTCAACAATTTCATCATATGATTCTTTAGATATATCTCCTTTACCAAGAATGTTTAGCATGTCCAAACAATCATCCATCACCCCTTTCAGTAATATTGTTTTAAGAATGTCTTTACTTACACCAGGATGATTGGATCTCTGTAGATTGTACTGCAGTCTCTCCACAAAGTCCTCCAAATTCTCGTCCTCCTTTTGTACCATCTTGAATAGTTCCTCCCTCTTTTCTCTTGTCTGACAATAGTCTTAATATTTAAGCAAAAATTTCTGTTTCATTTGTTCCCGTGTTATTATTACCTGGCTTCTGAGGCTCATGAACCACCTTAATGCATTTCCTTTTAGTGCGGATGGAAACAGTTTCAACTTCTTAGCATTAGTAACATAATCATAACTTCTTCATAATATATCAAATTCAAAAAGAAATTCGTCAGGATCTTCAGAGGATAAACCATGGAAGTTGGGTAAGGCTGAAAGTGGGATATTCTTCATAGGAGTTGCTCCTCTAGGGAGATCATTAATAGGAAATCCCAAGGTAAAGAGAGAATTTTCTTCTTTTCCCTCTCCCTCAGCATCTACTCATCATCCACCAAAGAATCCTTCGTTATTTCCTTCCATTGTTTGATCTCCTACTGCACTTGCTTGATCTTCAAAGTTTTCTACTGGCTCCTCAATGTTTTCCACTGGTTTTTCATTGTTCCCTATTGATTCCTCAACGTTCTCTGCTGATTCTTTAGTGCTTTCTTCTGGTTCTTCAACATTATCTACTGGTTCTTCAACAGTTGCTGTTGGTTCCTCAACGTTTTTAGGGCTCACAACTTCTTCTGTTTCATAATTTGATTGAGGGGAGCGTTGAGGCTTTGGTCTTCAAGAGCTTAATCTCTGAGAAGATTCAGCCTTTGATATAATTTCGTCAATAAAAGTATTTCTTCCTCCCCTTCCTTTGCCCTTGCCACCTGTAGGGTTAGTTTTCTTATGTGTTATGCATCCTCTCATACAATCTGCACATCTAGAAGAAGAACATCAATGCTTTTGAAATCTATAATTTCCTTCCCCAGCAATGGGGCCAAAATGTTGGTCACTTTAATTGCTTAGAAATTCAAGTGCTACACAAATTGTCAACCCAGGAAGGTCTGTTTATTCCAAAGGCAATCACACACTATATATGCTCAATTTCAAAATCAAAGAAATGTTGTAGTATCAATCACACACTAATCAAATTATCACACATTAATTTAACAAAGCTGAAGCCTACTTGTGTTACAACAAAGATAATCCTTCTATTGTAGAATTTCATTAAAAGAATCCTAGAAAAGATAATGAAAGGAAATAATTCTTCAGAAAGAAAGATCAATTAAACTATAACAGAGAACATGACACTATTCCTCCAAGCAGGAATCTTCATCACCTGTTTCCTGATAACCAAACTGCCACACACTCATTCCATAAACACATTACTGAATAAAGTAACTCACAGCTTCTCAAGAACGAATTGTATGAAATCAATGAAGTAAGTAATGAAAACAGAGCTGTAACAAATAGCACAATATTTCAAGACTCCATAATTAACTTCGGCAAACAGGATTTAATCAAGGTGTGAATAACATAAACAGTTAACAGACTACAGGAGAAAATGGGTGAATCTTGTGAAGAAGGCGAGCCCTTTCCTTCTCATAAGATTCCCTAGAGGAAGGAATTAAATTGAAGTGCTCAAAACAAACTTTTATTCATTTGTCAAAAAGCAACATATTACAATAGAGTCATGCTCCTTCTCTGTTCAAAAAAATGAACCTCCCGCAATCTCTAACTATCCTTCTAATGCTGATGTATCCTCTTTTTAAATAGGAGAAATCTATTATAGTCACATCATAGAAATTCTATTTTTATCCAAATCTGGTCTTCTGTTCTAAAATAGGGTCTTTCTGTTCTTCAATAGTAGAATGTTGTTACGATGGATACAAGAATATTGGATTTATAATGGCCCATGTAATAGCTTCCCTTTCTTGTCTTTTCTGATTTTCGTCATACTTGAAATGCACCTTCAAAATCGCAAATATCAGGTTGTTTCAGCAACAGGATTTGTGGGCTTGTTGACTATTTCAGCAACACAATATTCAAAATAGATTATCTGTGGTCTTTAAACTATCTCAGCAACTATATACCTTCGATTAATGATTAAATATAAAATTAATGTAGAATTATATTTAAAAAAAATTAAACATATAGTAAAGAGAATAATATTATATACCTTTGGGAAAAATGGATGAAAGTGATAATGTAAGCTTTGAATATGGACTAGAAAGAGTAAAGTGGTAACAAAATATGTAGTCAAAATGGTACATTATGAGGTCCTAAAAATAAATTATATTTCCAAGTTGGTATATTATATGTGTTTTAGAAATAATGAGTACTAGTTTGGTTTTAGAAATAATGAGTAATAGATTTGGAAAGGGTATGGATAAGTGATATTTTGATCACAACGAAAAAAGCAAATGTAGTTTTAAAAATAAAAGCATGAGAGATTTATGGATTTCTTTTGTGAGTTAGAAAATTTCGAATGCTTTTATGATTTAGAAAAGATAGAATTATTTTATGATTTAGAAAAAAGCTGGAATACTTTTATGATTTAGAAAAGCTGGAGTGCTTTTATGATTTAGAAAGGATGGAATTCTTTTATGATTTAGAAAAAAGTTGGAATACTTTTATGATTTATAAAATCTATTCAATTTTATTAATTCTATTGATTATAATCATATGAGGGAAATAGAATAGGGGAAGGGGAGAATACATGGAGAATTGAGCCAAGGAAGAGGAAGAGAGTATTCCAAGCATGCATCAAGAGATAAGTAACCACATTATTTGAAAATATTTTTTTTTGCATATGGGCCATGATTCTATAACTATTTCTAGTGTCTTCCAGTAGAAACTGTACAATTCCTAAAGGAGGGGTTCTCTAATTTCCAGCTCTCTCCTTTAGCTGATTTTCAACTAGTGTTGATAGTGGGAGATCTGTTTAAACCCTCTCAACTCATTTATTTTTGCTAAAAATATACTTGGATGTCCCACAGAGCCTTAACTAAGTGAACCCAGCCCTGGTTTGCGTTATTTTCACATTGTCTTGCTTATACAACGTCCTCATTGAGCCTATTACAGATTTTCCTGAGAGTGGAATTTCCCGCTTCTTCCTTTGTTGGTTTTTGCTTCTCTTTTGGATCCATTGTTTAGATATGTAGATCTAATTTTCGTAAGAGAATAAAACTCTAAGAGGAGTGTGTCATTCCCACACTTGTTGTGTTTCACCATTCTTCTATAGACAGAGTCTGGAACGGGCCAGGAAGCCTCTGGATTTCACCCTTCCTTGTGAAGGTGATGCATCTAGTAAATGCCCTACCAGTCTATCTCTAGTTTAGATCTATTGGTGTAATTACATATTGCTATGATTCCGTAGTGGAATATCTTAATATATTCCCTACTGAGCCTATTTTTTTCCCATTTGGAACATTACATAATTGTGTGCAAGGAAATAATTGTTGTGTTAAAACTCTTCAAAATGAATAGAAGAGAAAAATATATCCTTGTATGCATTATTGGATTAGATTCTTGGAGAGTAAAAAGGGTAATCACATTCTTTATTATGTAAGATTATTTAGAGAAACATATATGCTTCTATGCATGGGAAAAATATAGTTTTGAGTATTAGATTTCTAGAGAAAAAGAAGATGAAATCACATAATATTTATTGTGTTAGCCCTCTTTTGGGAAAAATAATATGTATTTTTCAAACCTAAAGGGATTAGCTATGGTATTATCTTTATCTTGGGAGAATATTATGCATAGTTATTGGTTATATCTTTTGGATGAGAGGGAAATGTCACTTTGCATGCATGAAATAATAAGGGGTATGTGGCTGACCCTTGGAAAATAAATGTGTTTGTTTTTCCATCAAATATTTATTTAGTTTCTTTTGGAAAGAAATATATGTTTTACATGCAATAATCAAAAGGCTATGTTATTACATGCACAAAATTATAGCTAGTATGTTAACTTTTTTTGAAATAAAGTTGGCATTGTTATAAGTATAACCAATGTGAATAGCTCTTGTGTGGAAAATATGTCTTTGGAAAAGAACATGCAATCATATGCATAAGTATTGAATCTATTCTGTTAATCCCTTTGGAAAAGAAAACATAAGAGTAGACAAAAAGGAAATTTCTTGTTGGGATAGTTATGTTGAAAGCTTGTTATGTATTTTCATGCACAATGTTATTATATAATATGTTATCTTTCCTTTGGAAATAATATGAAAGTGCATGTGAGATTTTGTTAGGGGTTGCTAGAAAGATGATGCTTGATAGTGATTTATTTGCTACTAATGCATGTGAAATGATGCTAAAGAAGGCATTTCATGTCAACTTGGTTATGTTTTATACATGCATAGAAATATTTGCTGAAGTGTCACAAATAGAGATTGATTATTGATTTATTAATATTTTATGTAATCATGATATCAAGTGTGCTGACGAAAAAAATGGCAGGAAAGAAGGATGACTTGAGAAAAGGAATTTTCAAGTTTAACATTGTGGAAGATAAAGAGTTTTTAGTCCATGCAGGTTTAGTAGTTCCAATTGCACGATGATCCCCTGAAGCAAAACAGTCTAACTACAAAGACAAAGATTGATTATTCGTGCGTAAATGGTATCACAATGATTGTAATAAATTATAGCTACTTATGTTTAGGTTAAGATTATTTTTCTATGTAAATTTTTATGACAATGGTCAAGGGATGGACTCTCTTATAACGATTGAGTGAGGGGTGACAACCCTCACGAGTGTTTAATAATAAAATTAAACGTTTACTGGTTTTCATCCTATGGGGTTTCCAGGGTATATTGGTGTCTATTTATGTGATTGTTCAATGTGTCATTTTCATGATGTTAATTTATTTCATGATGTGATGCTTATATTATCAATTAGGTGATGTACTAATTGAATTAAAATGATCATGGGATCGATACATAGTTATAGCAGGAAATTTGAGTTAATATGCTAAAGCAAGGACAATTAATGGTTGTGTAAGTCACTATGATTTTTAATAAATATTTCTCTATGTGATGACCATGCTTATTCACATGGTTAGTGTGAAAATATAGAATGTAATTTATAAGGTTACATATTCATAAATGTTGAAAAAATTTCCTAACTCCATGCATTTTCCTGCGAGGTTATCGGGGTATGTTACAAATGGTATCAGAGCAAAAGGTTGCAACACTGGCACCTTTTGGGAATCATTATGAAAAGAAGAAGTAGAGGTATGATGCTAGTGGGCGTCATCTCAGGTATGATTTTAATTAAACTTGTAGTATACTACAATTAACATGAGATGCATGATGCATGATTAATGACTGCATGAAATAGTAGAAAGTTATAATGTTTCTTTAAAAGTTGTGCTGATGACATTTGAATGTGGTTTCGAATAAAAGACAATAAAACCTCTATTGTACCTATGAACCATCCTGAGCACTCACTGTTTATAGTGCAGATTAATTACCAACCTTTGCATGCATAATATTAGAAAAATGATTATGGTGCATAAGAAAGCAAAAAAGGGGGAAAAACATATATAAAGTTTCCATGCACTGCCTATAAAGAATGAATACATGTATGGTTGGTGTGATAACTAAATAATTTAGAAGTTGCGGTTGACCCTGAAGAGGACAATGGAATGTTCAAAACAATATATATATATATATATATATATATGAACGAAACTCTTTAGTTGTTAAAAATAAGAAATGAGTGAAGTAAAACTCACATAGTAAACTTAAATTCAATGAAAAAAATCATAGTAGCATAACTGTGGGTTCTCTTTCTTCATTTCGAGTTGTAGAGGAAAGTTTGCATTCCATTTGTTCAACAAAAAGTGGTAATTGAGATCCACAATTTTGTTGTTTTAAATAATTACATCCGTGGATGTTTTGGATGTGATTCATCTTAACATTAAGGGGTATTCATACCTTGAGATCATGTAAACCTCGTGTTGATACCAAGAAAAATCAACGTTCATACCTGGATCCATAATTTGGTCAACTTTCCTGATTAGACTCTCCTGTAGGGATTGTTGGTTGTGTTGTTGGAAGAAATTTTACCATTGATGATATGAATATGATTCATGCTATTCTATAAATTCTATTTTAACTATCTCTTTGATAGTTTAAACATATTTATGGAAATTTATTTCATGTCCACTAACTAGTCCCTCAATGGTGGTAGATTGTATGCTTGCCAACTATTTGGTAGGATGCCTCATTGACCATAGATTTCATGCTCGCAAATTGTTGTTAAAATTCCTTAATGGATGTTCATAGCATGATTGAAAATTATTTTCCCAAAATTTCTCAATGGTTGTCGCTTATATTGCTTCAAGCGAATGGTAAGGGAAGAAAATAATTACATTTTGTGTCCTAATGTTCAATGGGACTTTTATTTATCTACAATGTTGATGGTTAGTGAATTGAGGCCTTAAATAAAGTATAATGCTATGGTATGAGAGATAGGTTAATGTATTTTTTCTAAGTTGCATTATTGTTATTATGTGGCAATTTTGAATGTATACCATGTATATTACATGTGATGAATTGTTGTCAATGTACTTTGACGAATTGTGGGACCCTTACTATGGGTCAAGTATAGATGCATGGTGTGCATAAATGTTCATTTGCCTTAATGATAATATGCAAATGGAAAATTATGTAAATTACATTGGATTTTAGACATTGACTATTTTTAGACATTGATTTTTTATTGGATTCAATGACTATGTATGCCATGATGAGGCTAATGTGATGATGTAGTATTTTATTTTATTATTGAGTTAATGAATACATTGGTTGGGGTATTCAGGAAATAACTCTAGATTTTTAGAAGAATTCTTGCCAGCTTATGAAAAGCTATTGGTGGTTAAGTTCAACTTGGACCTTCCCTAAAAGTTTCTTAAAAATCCCTAGGAGAAAATAATAAAGAGGAAAATATTAACATAATGGGAGAGAAAGATTATGTTAATGACTTAGCTGGAGATAAATACTAAATGGGGTAAAATAAAGCATAGCAGGAGAGAAAGACATGCTTTAAAGAAAAAGAAGAGTATCTTTTTCGAAAAATATAAAGCAAAAAGGCCTAGCCAAAAAGGTTGGCAGACCTTAAAGCAGGACACTGCTAAAAATCTGCTAGGAAGAAATCAGCAAGGAATCAATGAGGTTGTTGATTCTAGTGGCAAGTAGATCTTAGCTCGGTGTGTAACTATTGGAGATAGTTCATGGTTGGGTAGAATATGCTCGATTCCTCAATAATTCGCAGAAATTAACTACGGCTAGATGAAATTATGTCTATGTTCTATTACTGATTTTAAAATTGTCTAAAGATGTTGGATGTTAAAATATACTGTAAATTGCATGTCTCAAAGTTGTTGCATGTGTTATAGTTTTGCATGCATGATATATAAAATTATCTTAGCAACAATTTCGATGAAATAGGTTGTGTTTGTAGGCTTTTATGAGCAAACGAACATGTCAGATATGCCTTATTTATATACATGCATAGAGGAAATTAATTGAAATATATAGGCATCTAAAATAACTCATGTTAGATAAAATAATGAGTTATTGAACTTTAAATTCCTGACACACTAGAGGAAAATGGCTGAAGATTAATGCCATGAGTTTGAATTTGAATGAAATTACTGTCGGAGAGAAAGACAATAATTTGCAAAAGAAATGGTTGGAGATAAATACCAAGAGTTTGAAGTTTATTGAAACTGTTGTTGGAGAGAAAGACAATGATTTGCAAAAAACACTAGTGGGAGAGAAAGACTAGTGTAACTCCTAAATAAAATGCAATGTGCACTTGATAGAGTTTTTCTTATCATTTTGATGATTAAAGGGATAAGTGATCCTTGAGTTTTTGTGAAAGTATTATGACTTAAGTATTATTTTACATTTCCTAAATAATTGGTAATGAAAATTAAAGGTTAATGTTCTAACAAGAGAAGAACATCAAGGACGATGTTCTCTTTAAGGAGGGGAGTTTGTAATATCCCTTGCTTAAGCCACCGTAAAAACTCTCATAAAATGAGGCTTATTAAATAATTAAATATTATTAATTATTATATTGATATTACATGAAGAATATTCTTGTAATTATTAATTATAAGAATATTGGAAGAATTATTTCTTAATTATTTTATTTATAATAATTTAAATTCTTCTATGGAAATAAATTATATTTCCAAGTTGGTGTATTTTATGAGTTTTAGAAATAATGAGTAATATATTTGGAAAAAGTATGGATAAGTGATATTTTTCTCGCAAGGAAAAAACAAATATAGTTTTAAAAATAAAAGCATGAAAGATTTATGGATTTCTTTTGTGAGTTAGAAAAGATGGAATGATTTTATGATTCAGAAAAGATGGAATTCTTTTATGATTTAGAAAAAAGCTGGAATACTTTTATGATTTAGAAAAGATGGAATGCTTTTATGATTTAGAAAAGATGGAATTCTTTAATGATTTAGAAAAAATTTGGAATACTTTTATGATTTATAAAATCTATTCCATTTTATTAATTCTATTGATTATAATCCTATGAGGGAAATAGAAGAGAGGAAGGGGAGAATACATGGAGAATGAAGCCAAGGAAGAGGAAGAGAGTATTCCAAGAATGCATCAAGATATAAGTAACCATATTATTTGAAAATATTTTTGTTTGCATATGGGCCATGACTCTATAATGATTTCCAGTGTCGTCCTGCAGAAACTGCACAATTCCTGAAGGAGGGTTTCTCTAATTGCCAGCTCTCTCCTTTAGCTAATTTTCAACTAGTGTTGATTGTGGGAGATCTGTTTAAACCCTCTAAACTCACTTCTTTTTGCTTAAACTTTGCTTGGAGGTCCCAAACAACCTAAGCTAAGGGAACCTAGCCCTGGTCTACATTATTTTCACACAGGCTTGCTTATACAGTGTCCTCTTTGAGCCTATTGCAGATTTTCCTGAGAGTGGAATTTCCCGCTTCTTCCTTGGTTGGTTTTTTCTTCTCTTTTGGATGCACTATTTAGATCTATATATATAAGTTTCCTAAGAGCAGAAAACTATAATAGGAGTGTTTCATTCCCACACTTGCTGTGTTTCACCATTCTTCTATAGACAGAGTTTGGAACAGGACAGGAAGCCTCTAGATTTCACCCTTCCTTGTGAAGGTGATGCATCCAGTAAATGCCCTGCCAGTCTATCTCTGGTTTAGATCTATTGGTGTAATTCCATATTGCTATGATTCAATAGTGCAATATCTTAATATATTCCCTACTGAGCCTATTTTTTTCCCATTTGGAACATTACATAATTGTATGCAAGGAAATAATTATTGTGTTAAAACTCTTCAAAATGAATAGAAGTGAAAAATATATCTTTGTATGCATTATTGGATTAGATTCTTGGAGAGGAAAAAGGGCAATCACATGCTTTATTATGTAATATTATTTAGAGAAACACATATGCTTATATGCATGGGAAAATATAGTTTTGACTATTAGATTTCTAGAGAAAACGAAGATGAAATCACATAATATTTATTGTGTTAGCCCTCTTTTGGGAAAAATAATATGTATTTTGCAAACCTAAAGGGATTAGCTATGGTATTAGCTTTATCTTCGGAGAATATTATGCATATTTATTGGTTATATCTTTTGGATGAGAGGGAAATGTCACTTTTCCTGCATGAAATAGTAAGGGGTATGCGTTTGACCCTTGGAAAATAAATGTGTTTGTTTTTCCATCAAATATTTATTTAGTTTCTTTTGGAAAGAAATATATGTTTTATATGCAATAATCAAAAGGCTATGTTATTACATGCACAAAATTATAGCTAGTATGTTAACTTTGTTTGAAATAAAGCTGGCATTGTTATAAGTATAACCAATGTGAATAGCTCTTGTGTGGAAAAGATGTCTTTGGAAAAGAACATGCACTCATATGCATAATTATAGAATCTATTGTGTTAATCCCTTCGGAAAAGAAAACATAAGAGTAGAAAAAAAGGAAATTTCTTGTTGGGATAGTTATCTTGAAAGGTTGTTATGTATTTTCATGCACAATATTATTATATAATATGTTATCTTTCCTTTGGAAATAATATGAAAGTGCATGTGAGATTTTGTTAGGGGTTGCTAGAAAGATGATGCTTGATAGTGATTTATTTGCTACTAGTGCATGTGAAATGATGCTAAAGAACACATTTCATGTCAACTTGGTTATGTTTTACACATGCATAGAAATATTTGCTTAAGTGTCACAAATAGAGATTTATTATTGATTTATTAATATTTTATCTAATCATGATATCAAGTGTGCTGACGAAAACAATGGTAGGAAAGAAGGATGAATTGAGAAAAGGAATTTTCAAGTTTAACATTGTGGAAGATAAAGAGTTGTTAGTCCATGTAGGTTTAGTATTTCTAATTGCACAATGATCCCCTGAAGAAAACAGTCTGACTACAAAGACAGAGATTGATGATTCGTGGGTAAATGTTATCATGACAATTGTAATAACTTATAGCTAGTTATGTTTCGGTTAAGATTATTTTTCTATGTAAATTTTTATGACAATGGTCAAGGGATGGACTCCCTTATAACCATTGAGTGAGGGATGACAATCCTCACGGGCGTTTAATAATAAAATTAAATGTTTGCTGGTTTTCACCCTATGGGGTTTCCAGGGTATATCGGTGTCTATTTATGTGATTGTTCATTGTGTCATTTTCATGATGTTAATTTATTTCATGATGTGATGCTTATATTATCAATTAGGTGATGTACTCATTGAATTAAAATGATCATGGGATCGATACATAGTTATAGCAGGAAATTTAAGTTAATATGCTAAAACAAGAAAAATTAATGGTCGTGTAAGTCACTATGATTTTTACTAAATATTTCTCTAAGTGATGATCATGGCTATTCACATGGTTAATGTGAAAATATAGAATGTAATTTATAAGGTTACATATTCATAAATGTTGAAAAAAATTCCTAACTCCATGCATTTTCCTGTGAGGTTATTGGGGTATGTTACACCTAAGGCTTTGATGATTTGTTAGTGTGGGTTGAAGTTTGCAGTATATTTTTAGTTTTAGTTATAGTTTTAGTTTACAGATTGGACTCCATTTCCCAATGAATAAGGCATTGATCAATGAGTTACCAGAGGTATGTGATTCTAGACACCTCCTTCGGAGCTATCTTCCCCACTTAGAGCTGATGTTAGCATTGTTATATGCATCCCACTCACCCCACCTTATTTTTCTATGTTTTCACCTCATCTCTATCATTATCATTGAACTCACTTCGTTTTTTACTATTTTCACCTTTTTCCCTAATATCCAAACATTTCATCTCATTTGCTAAATTATCCAACTTATTACTAAACCCCAAAATTCACTTACTATATAGCCTAAAATATATTTAAAACCCATATTTTAGCGCTTTGAATTCCATTTAAAATCCCATTTGACCCCCAAAACCCACATATAAAACCTTTCGGGGCTTATTACTTTATAAACCCATTTATTATAAAGTTTTGGACTTTATGTTATAAGCTCCGCCACCCATCTGACAGCCATGTTATATAAACTTACCGTTATATATATTGCATACCATATATATAACAAAACGTCGCTTAAACCATTGGTAAGACCCCTTAACTTCATCGCATGTCGATCATCGCAAATCATAACAATTAATTGTTATGTTCTTAACACTAAACTTATAAATCACTGATGCGATATGAACTGGGACCCATTCCCCACCATGCTTCACTTCCATTTCATTTTCCATTGAAATATATGTTACTTTACCTTTTTTTCGCCTTTCCGCTTTACCCTTCCATCTTCACCGTTTCATCACTTTTCATTCCATGAAAATGTGTTACAACAATCTAGATAGAGTCTACTTCGGTTTCATTATATTTACAAATCCAACTAATGCATATCATAATTACTAGAATTTTTTGAACTGGTCCTATATGCAAAAAATCCATATTTTGAATATGTTTCGCGACGCACGAAATTTCTTAACATATAAGTTATAAACTAAAAATCTAAAAACTACCCATTACAGATGATGGACCAATGTAGTGCACCATAGTTTTTTCAATTTTTTTACAGTGTATTTTGGAAGATACAGAAATATGATTTCACTAAATCATAATGACCTTCAGAAATTGTTTGCACCCGTTTTATTACAAAATTAATTAAAATTAGTAAATATTTATGAAATTCCATAAAAGTTATATTTCCTGAAAGTAGATTGAATTTTGAAAATGCTTGTCTTGGTTCCGACAGTTAATTCAGAATGTTTCATGGAGTTTAATCAGTCCAAAATTGAATATATGTATTCAGAGCTCAGCTCTGCGTAATTGTAGATGTGTTAGTTCGGTCGAACTCTTAAAAAAATTTCAGTTGAATTGTTTTTTGCACCGACAGCCCGTCAAGTCTAACGACATAAAAGTTCGACCAAATTTTTTATAAAATTTCGGCTTAAATTTTATGCAACTTTCCATCAGCCAGAAAACACAATGAAACCCCTCCAAAAAAAAATTTCGTGGAAATATAAATTGCCGCTAAAGAATTCATTATTTTCACATATTTTCACAGATTTGGTGTGATTTTGCAAATAATTGTTTTGGGTTTAAGGACTTTTCTTGGAGGTACATTGAAGGGAAATTTTTGCGAATGATTGCTTTGGGTTTAAGGAATTTTCTTGGAGGTACATTCAAAGGACATTTTTAGAAATGATTGTTTTGGATTTAAGGACTTTTCTTGGAGGTACATTCAAAGGACATTTCTTGGAGGTATGTGATACATTTTTTTGATGTTTTTTGGGCTTCATTTTTTTTGAAGGTATGGATTTGGGCTTAATTTTTATTGTTTTCAGAGGCTTTGGGCTTAATTTTCAAAGGAATATTTTTAGGCTTAATTTCGAAATGACTCTTTTTAGGCATAATATTGAAAGGACATTTTTGGAGGTATTTTTTAAAGTGATATTTTTTTAGAGGATTTTTTAAAGTATTTTTAAAGTGACATTTTTTAAGAAGTTGGAATTAATTTTCAATAGACATTTTTTCGAGGTATTTTTTGAAGTGACATTTTTTTAGAGTACGTGTTTTGTGCTGAAGTAAATCTTTTATAATGATTTTTTAAGATGAGTTTTTTTCTAACTTTTTAAATGATTTTTTTTTGCAGGACTTGGAAGGAAATATTTTGAGCTTCGTTTCATTTTTATAAGACATTTTTTTCTTGGATTTTTTAAAGTATGTTATTTGGATTTGAGGTATGTTTTTTTTGCAAACTTTTTAAAATGAGTTTTTTTAAAATTAAATCTTTTGTGATGTTTTTTTTAACTGATATTTTGTCTAAATTTTTGAAGGAAATTTTTTGAACTTCATACTCTATTTTCTTGGGAAATCGAAGGAATTGCACAAGAAAATATGATCGAAAAAGAGACCCTAAGGAATGTAGAGAAGAGATGAGAGAATCTCGGAAAAGAAAGAGAGAAGTGCTCTCAAATATTGAAAGGGAAAATCAACCTCAACTAGAAGTTGAAACGGGTATGTAAATGTAAATATTATGAATTTGATATTTAAAATTTTCCTAGTTTAAAATGTGAAGCTTAATTTTTATTTGATGAACTAATTTGAAATTTTTTTTGCAATGTAAACAGAGAGAGATATTCCTCAAAAAATTGATGATGAGATACAAAATTTTGAAAGAAAAAGTGAAAGAGATATTGAACCAATGATTGAAAATGGTGAAAATGTTGAAAGAAATTCAAGTGAAAAAATTGAATCACAAGGTGTGTATATATATATATATATATATATATATATAAATATATATATATATATATATTGAACACATGCATGTATTATTGAAATTATACATATTTATTAATTTAGTTATTTATTGAATATGTAAACTTATTATGTACTATTCATTCGAATATGTACAGATGAAATCAATGTCGATGATGAGATGTTACAAAATGTTGACACTCACACATATGGAGATAAAAGAGCTAACCATGTTAAAATATATTATGTTAAATGCATTTTTTATATGTACTTCATAAAGGAAAATGTGACAGTTCAAGCCCAAATGTTGAAATATCTCCTATCATTAAGGAAATTAAAAGAAGCTGTGACTTTATTGGGTATTCGAAAATCAACAAAAGATAAAAAAATGAAGGGAAATGTGATACAAAATATAAATAGTGCTATAAATTCAATTCGAAGATCTATACTGTAACACCCCTATTTTATGTTTTTGATTTTCAAAACTAGACATTTGAACTTTAATCCTAAGGGGAGTGGACCCCAAACGACAAGTATTGTGTGGATGTAATTAAATATTTAATTATGAAAAATAAATAAAGAGATTCCATGCAAATTTACCAAAAAGAGAATTAGGAGATCACTTGCTAAATCCATGAGGATGGAAAGAGGCAAAATATTTCCCCAAAAATCTTTCAAAAATCCTTGAAAGAATTTATTTCCATATTAGATTTTGAGGAAAATCTAGTTTCCCCAATGATGTGGAGAGTAGTTGGGAAGAGGTAAAAAGCCGGGAAAAACAAAAAGCAGCTTTAAAAGTCCCTAAATAGGGAAGCCTAGGCAAACAGGAAGAAAAGCATCCTGATATTCTGGATGTAGAATTAGAAACAGGCTTTGGGGAGCAAAAGCTTAAATAAGCTATTCCTGAACAGATTTAGAGGTTGGTCTGTTCTAGGAGGTGATCTCAGCTCGAGGGTGAGTTCAGGAGATAGAGGGACTCTACGGTTGGGAGGACTGGTCAAATACCAAAGTGGTATGCACACAGTGTTATGAATGATTAAAATTAATTGTTGTTAAGTGTAAAGGTTAATGACTGTAGCTGTATAATTCCTTCAATGTTTTGGTTGTGCTGGTGTTCCTTACCTTTACAGAATTGTAGAATAATTAAATTCTATCTGTCCAGCATGGCTGTAGGAACAAAAAATAAGAGGGAAAATCAGCTAGAAACTCTAAACCAGTTCTTGGTTTAAATCTGGAGATTATGTTACCTCATAATTTGTAATTATGTAACTTTAATCTGGTTCTGTAAAAAAAAAAATAGAATTGATTCAGTCCACACTATTGAAAACCCCTGCACCTGTGGGCACGAGGACTTAAGTACATACAGAGCAGAACTATAGATTTCTGAAGTACTAAGTGAGGTACAGAGACATAGATTTCCAAAATAGTATTGCATGACTATTTATAAAATTCTATTCTATAATGAGGACAGAATGGAAGGAAACATACTTTAGTACCATGGAAATCTTTAAATAACAATGAAATAGAACTAAACACAATTGCCAAACTTGTATATAATTGTGAGTTGAGAGTTATGTATAAAATTGTGACTAACATCCTTTACCAAGGAATGATCAAAAATTGAATACTTATTGGAAAAATAAGAATTGCATGGAAATTTTTATAAAGGCCTGCTAACTATATAAGATGGGGAAGGTAGGAATTAACAGTGTATCAGATATAAAAAAAAATAAAAATGAGAATTAATAATGCTAGTGGAAGTACTAGCTAGAGAATACAACCTACTGAACAAATGAGAAAATCAACCAATAGATTTCCAGAACCTATTATTAGTTATCCAATAAGTAATATCTTTAAAATTTAAGTCAAGAGACAGGGAAAAAGGTATGTTACTGAAGTAGATAAATACATACAACTACATAAGCCAGATGTCAAGCCCCAAAAATGTATTTCAGAGGTAAGTACCCTGGTGAAATAAATCATTTCCTACTATTGTAAGGAAATTGGTACAAGAATAAAATTCTCATCATGAGTGTCAATATAAACTAGACATCTGAAATCACTAGAGAGTAATAGAACTTTGTCCTTATCAAACAGGAAAAAACTATATAGTATTGAGTTGTCCATATTAACAGAGATGAATAATAATAATCTCTCTTATATATATATATATATATATATATATATATATATATATATATATATATATATATATATATATATATCAAATGTTGCAGCCACTTATGGAAACAGGATATCATAGTGCCATCATAACATTCCAGAACTAGATATACAGGAAATTTTATCGTCCGAATGAAAAATTACTAATAGTCACAGTCTCTGGCCGAGCTTAATATTACAATAAACACTTTTTATGACAATGAAAATTTTAAATTTTATGAGTAAATTATGTAGAACAACGTAATGAGAGTTTGACTTCTCTCCGACCAGTACACTGTGAATACCGACCTGAAAACGCCAAGTGCATTAAAATTAGTGTCGAATGAAACCACACCTTTCATGGTTCACCGAGAAAGGAAGAGTGTATAGCGTTCGGAAATGCCTGTAATAGAAAAAATTGACAATGAGAGTACGAGTAGAGTAATTGACAAAAATTCTATCAAGAATGAAATAATAACAAAGTAATAACTGGTTACCTGGCAAAGGAGAACCTCATTCCCTTCAAAACAACCTGTAATAGAAGTAGACACATCATATTAAAAATTCAAAGAGTAGGAGTTTCAATTGGGAATGAGAAAGCCACGGTTTCTATGATAAAATCAGAATTGAGCACTTACCTAGGGCAGGGATAATGCTTGAGACGAGAAAAATCCACCTATTGCCATTCGAACAACATCAGAACAACCTCAAAGGACGTTGGAGAGAGGGTAAAATTCTATTCAGCAACGATAGAGCATTCATCCCACCCATCGTTCCTAGGAAGAGATACGAGGTAGCAGAAAAGATGTTGAATTAACAAAATAAAAATCGACATCCTCAAACAGAAAAATCTCTACCAAAGGTTTTTCCAACTGACCAATATGAAACCTTGACTGTAAACGAGACCATGGAGAGGAATTTATTTTAATTTCAGCTGTCGCTCGAGGAATAGAGCGTATTTTTAAGGAAAGAAAAATCCATATCAAGATATAAATACAAAGCGTAAGGTTAACATAAAATCTAGAGACGTGCATAAACGTCATACCTGAAATATCATACGTTGAGGGCATAGCTATGTCGAAGTCTGGGAGCGTCTACACTCAGTTCCTCCAAGGTGCAGAGTCTCGCCACTGGGATGCAAGTAGAACAAATGAAGGGAGAAAGAACTGCCTCAACAAATAACACAGATAATTATACGAATGTCCCAAATCTAAGAACCGATGAAACCCTAACGATCAGGTATGATCTTCACCGTCCAAGTGGCCTCGAATCTACGGCTTAGCCACGGATCGAGCTTGGGAAATTGGAATTTAATACATAGTAGTTCAAAACATAAATGTCGGTCTATGAAATCTATGCCACAGTACCATCGTTTATATCACATGTCCGGCATATTAAAAATGCATTATGCATGGCATATCAAGAACAACATATAGATACATATATCCTCAAGCATGGACGTATGAAGAACGAATAAACTTGAAAATCAACAAAGTGTCAACGAATAACATGAAGAGGTGGATTAACAAGTTAACGTGGCCAAATAATTTAGTCAACCATGCCAACGAGACACTCCTAACGTAGTGAAAATTAAATGCGCATATCTCCACGTCACTCAGCACAAGAGATATGTATGTAAAGAATAAATGATGCGATGGTCCTGCTCACCATAATTTCATAACCTTGAAAAAAGGGTAAATATGAATAGACCTTGAATGATTCACCATTCAATAGTGGGGTAATAAGAATTGAAATAAAAAAAGACTTAAAACCCATCGACTACCATATCTAATATGTAAGAGAATGCTATGGAATACAAACGTAGAGTTAATAAGCCTATAAAGGTGTGCATAATAATTATGAGTAAATTGGCATGTGGGAGGACCATATAAATGTGGTAGAGCATATGTATAGGTTACAATATGCATATATAGACAAGCATGGGAGTAAGTGCAACCATATAATAGAGATGGTGAAATATATGTGTGAATTTGATAGAGATGGTGAAATATATCAGCCACAACCATTAGTGGAAGAAAACAATAAAAAAAAATATACTCCCAAGAGTAATAGGAAGAATAGTAACTCTACTCCATACCAGATCTTAATTGACAAAATTTGAAAATGGAATTGAACAGTTGTGGCCAATAGAGGCACTGAACTTTAAATTATAAATAGAAAAAAAAAAAATTCTAGGGTGGAAGGAAGAGAAGTTACAAATGGTATCAGAGCTCATGTTTCATAACACTGGGTTGTTGTTGTTGTGCTCACTATTGTTATGTGCTCATTGTATTTATTATTTATAATTTTTTTTTATTATTACTGATCTGTGTTGTTTAGTGTACAGTGTGGTGTTGAAACAAACAATTCTAATGGCTGGAAATGATGAAATTTATGTTGATCTGCATGATGAAGATAATACACTAGATCCCAACGCTCCAGTGATCGCTATGTTGCACAGTTTGCAATGAGAGATGGCTGAGTGAAGAATCCAGAATGACAGATTGTCATTAGCCAGTGAAGAGAAGGAAAAGCTCATCAGGGAACTAACTTCGCGAAACAGCCAAGAAGGTGAAGGTTCCGGAAAGAGGAAGAATGATGAGTCTGAGGAATATGACGCCGTTAGGCCTAAATATAAGCAGAAAAAAGAATTAGAGGGGGAATTCTAAAAGATAAAACCTCCCTCCTATGATGGGGAGAAGGAAAAAGATGTTGAAGCCTGGTTGCTGAACATGATTAAATATTTGCAAGTTTGTCAATATGAAAGCAATCTGAAGGCCAGACTAGCTGTCTACCAGCTACAAGGTAAGGCTACCTTGTGGTGGGAGGATGAGATATGTCCCTTACATCCGTGAAGAGAAGAAGAAGGTGCAAAGGTTTCTGAACTGTTTGCCTGTTGTATACAAGGAGAAAATAGAGTTTGATTATCCAAAAACCATGGATGAAGTGGTGAGAAAAGCTAGATTATGTTACCAGTAGTTCAAAGGAAAAACTGAACATGGAAAATGCTGGGTAAATAAGAGTGATTTCAAAGGGAAGAAACAGAAACCAGCTTATTTGAAGAACTTTGGCAGGGATCATCAGCGGAAGAAATTTAACAAACCCAAATAAAGTCAAAATGCTCAGTCCCAAGTGGGTTCAAAACAATTAGATGGAGACAATAAGAAAGAAAGCACAGTTAAAATGAGGGAACCCTTGAAATGTTGGGGATGTGAAGAACCCCATCTTTTGAGGGATTGTCCCCACCGAAACATTCAGATGATTATGAGAGATTAAGAAGCTACCACAGTAAATGACATAGCAAGAAATATACCCATTATCAGTGCAGCCTTGGAGAATCGACAAGCAGAACATCAAGCTACCATGGTAGAGATGGAAGGTAAGATTGCTGACCAATCTGTTACTGTTTTGATTGATCCGAGTGCTTCTCTGAGTTACATTAGTCCAAAAATTGTAGAAAAATGTAATCTCAAAACTGAAAAATTTCAGCAGTCTTGGTTGGTCCAGTTAGCCACTGGAACCAAGAGGAAGGTAACACATAAATTACCCCGAACAACAATTAAATTAAATTATTTTCATACAGAAGTGAATTTGAACATTCTGCCTTTAGGCTCATATGACTTGCTGATAGGAATGGACTGGCTGGAAAAGAGGAAGGCTATGATGAACTGTTGGGATAAAACTCTGCAATGCATATATGAAGAAGGAAAACCTTTTATTCTCAAAGGAAAACCAAAACCCATCTATGTAAGACAAATATCAGCACTGCAATTAAAAAGAACAGTTAGGAAAGGATATCAAGTTTATGCAGTACATGTTGAAGAAATAGAATAGCAACCTGAAGGAAATTTGCTGGATACTTTGCCAGTGGTGAGAGAGTTTAAGGAAGTTTTTCCAGATGAGATTCCTCATCTTCCCCCCAAAAGAGAGATTGACTTTTCAATCGATCTGGTGCCTGGAGCAACACCTGTTTTTCGAGCCCCTTATAGAATGAGCCCCCTGAACTCATGGAGTTGAAAATGCAATTGCAATAATTGTTAGATAAGGGTTATATCAGACCGAGTGTGTCCCCTTGGGGAGCACTGGTGCTATTTGTGAAAAATAAGGATGGAACCTTTAGGATGTTCATTGATTATCGTCAACTGAATAAGTTGACCATTAAAAACAGATATCCTTTGCCCAGAATTGATGCTATTTTTGACCAAGTGAGAGGAGCTTCATTATTTTCTAAGATTGATCTAAGGACTGGTTATCACCAGCTCAGAATTAAGGAGGAAGACATTAGTAAAACAACTTTTCGAACCAGGTATGGGCACTATGAATTTGTAGTCCTACCTTTCGGTTTGACAAATGCCCCTGCCACCTTTGTGTGCTTAAGGAACAGTGTTTTAAATAAGTACTTGGATAAGTTCGTGCTTGTGTTCATAAACGATATTTTAGTTTATTCCAAAAATGAGGAGGAGCAAAAAGAGCACTTGAGGATAGTGCTACAAAATTTGAAAGAAAACCAGTTATATGCCAAATTCAGTAAATGCGAATTCTATAAGGACAAGATCCAATACTTGAGACATATTATTTCTGAACAAGGGTTGGCTATTGACCCTGAAAAGATAAAGGCTATTAAAGAATGGCCTGTGCCAACTGATGTTTCGGCAGTGAGGTCATTTATGGGGATTGCAGGTTATTATCGCAGATTTGTGGAGAGATTTTATGCCATAGCATATCCCATAACCTCACTACAAAGAAAGGGGGTTAAATTTGAGTGGACTGAAAAATGCCAAAACAATTTTTAACAATTAAAATTAAAACTCACCACAGCCCCTATATTGAAAATTGCAGATCTCGATAAAGAATTTTTTGTATGTACAGATGCCTGCAGAGAGGGGTTGGGAGGAGTCCTTTTGCAGGAAAATTCAGTTATTGCATATGAGTCTAGGAAACTAAAGACACATGAACAGAACTATAGTGCATATGATTTGGAGTTGGTTGCTGTTATTCATGCCTTGAAGATGTGGCGACACTATCTTCTTGGAAAAAAATATTACATTGATGACTGATCATATTCGTATTAAATATTTCTTTTCCCAAACTGATTTGAATGCTAGACAGGCCAGATGGCTGTCTTTTCTGAGTGAATTCGACATGGACATAAAACATATCAGAGGGAAAGAAAATAAAATTGCGGATGCTTTGAGCAGAAATTCTTGCCAAAATATAAATAGTATTGGAAGTAGTGCTAATTTTCATTTAGAATATTTAGTGAAAAATGCAGCAGACGAGGATCCAAATTATGAAACACTACAGGTGAAACTACGAAAGAAGGAGATGGTTGATTTCACTCAAAACCAAAAAGGGCTGATCTACTACGAAAACAGATTATATATCCCCAATGTGGAGTCCTTGAAAAGAGAGATTTTAGATGAATATCACAAACAACTGTATGCGGCCCATCCTGGGTATCAGAAAATGTTAACAACTTTGAAAAAGAAGCTGTTTTGGCCAGGAATGAAAAGAGATGTAGCAGAATATTTAGCTAGATGCATGGAGTGTCAAGTAGTTAAAGTTGAGCATCAGCATCCTGCTGGTCTTTTAAACCCTTTGCCGATTGCAGAATGGAAATGGGACACAGTTTCTATAGATTTTATAACAGGGCTACCCAAAACTAAATACCAACACGATTCAGTGATGGTAGTAGTAGACACTTTAACAAAATCTGCACACTTCATACCTGTAAAGTCTACTTTTGGGACAACCCAAGTACTAGATGTGTTTCTAAAAGAAATAGTAAGATTACATGGGGTCCCAAAGATGATTGTTTCAGATAGAGATGCTAAGTTCACAACAGCCTTTTGGAAAGGTCTATTTGGAGGTATGGGCACTAAGTTGAATTTTAGTACTGCCTATCACCCTCAGACCGACGGTGAGACAGAGAGGACTAATCGTATTTTGGAGGATATGTTGAGAATGTATGTGATGGATAGGCCATCAAAATGGGAAGACTACTTGCATTTAGCTGAATTTTCCTATAATAACAGCTATCAATCCTCCATCAAAATGAGCCCGTTTGAGGCACTCTATGGAAGGAAATGTCGTACTCCTTTGAGCTGGAGCCAAACTGAGGATAAGCTAATGTTGGGACCAGATGCTTTACAAGAGATGGAAAGAATTGTTAAACAAATACAAAGAAACATCAAGACAGTACAAGATCACCAGAAAAACTATGTTGAAAAGAAGAGAGTACATTGAGAATTTAAAGTGGGGGAACATGTGTATTTGCATATTAAACCCAAAAAGAGCACACTTTATGCCGGAAGTTGTGCAAAACTGGCTCCTAGATATTGTGGGCCTTTTGAAGTATTAGAAAGGGTGGGACCAGTGGCTTACAAGCTAGCTTTACCGCCCCATGTTAGAGTTCATGATGCATTTCATCTTTCATTATTAAAAAGATATGTACATGATGCTTCTCACATAGTTGATTGGAATGTGATACAGGTGGAACCAGAAGGGGAGTTCCTTCCAGAACCGCTTCAAATATTGGAGCAGGAAGAAATTGAATTGAGGAATCAGACGACAGCAAGAGTAAAGGTGCGGTGGAATCACTTTACTACTGAAGAAGCTACCTGGGAAAGAGGAGCTAAAATGATGGAAAAATATCCATTTTTGTTTGAAAAAAAAAATGAACTCTAGTAGTTAGATACCAACACTGAGGACGGTGTTTGCTTTCAGAGGGGGAATATGTAACACCCCTAGTTTATGTTTTTGATTTTCAAAACTAGACAGTTGAAATTTAATCCTAAGGGGAGTGGACCCCAAAGGACAATAATTGTGTGGATGTAATTAAATATTTAATTATGAAAAATAAATAAATAGATTCTGTGCAGATTGACCAAAAAGAGAATTAGGAGATCACTTGCTAAATCCATGATGATGGAAAGAGGCAAAATATTTCCCCAAAAATATTTCAAAAATCCTTGAAAGAATTTATTTCCAAATGAGATTTTGAGGAAAATCTAGTTTCCCCAATGATGTGGAGAGTAGTTGGGAAGAGGTAAAAAGATGGGAAAAACATAAAGAAGCTTTAAAAGTCCCTAAATAGGGAAGCCTAGGCAAACAGAAAGAAAATCATCCTAATATTCTAGACGCTGAATTAGAAATAAGCTTTGGGGAGCAAAAGCTTAAATAAGCTATTCCTGAACAGATTAAGAGGTTGGTCTGTTCTAGGAGGTGATCTCAGCTTGGGGGTGAGTTCTGGATATAGAGGGACTCTACGGTTGGGAGGACTGGTCAAATACCAAAGTGGTATGCACACAGTGTTATGAATGATTAAAATTAATTGTTGTTAAGTGTAAAGGTTAATGACTGTAGCTGTATAATTCTTGCAATGTTTTGTTTGTGCTGGTGTTCCTTACCTTTACAGAATTGTAGAATAATTAAATCCTACCAGTCCTGCATGGCTGTAGGAACCAGAAATATGAGGGCAAATCAGCCAGAAACTCTAAACCAGTTCCTAGTTTAAATCTGGAGATTATGTTACCTCATAATTTGTAATTATGTAACTTTAATCTGGTTCTGTGAAAAAAAAAATAGAATTAATTCATTCCACACTATTGAAAACCCCTACACCTGTGGGCAGGAGGACTTAAGTACATAGAGAGAAGAACTATATATTTCTGAAGTACTAAGTGAGGTACAGAGATAGAATGGAAGGAAACATACTTTAGTAACATGGAAATCTTTAAATTGCAATGAAATAGAAGTAAACACAATTTCCAAACTTGTATATAATTGTGAGCTGAGAGTTATGTATAAAACTGTGACTAACATCCTTTACCAAGGAATGATAAAAAATTGAATACTTATTGGAAAAATAAGAATTGCATGGAAATTTTTATAAAGGCCTGCTAACTATATAAGCTGGGGAAGGTAGAAATCAACAGTGTATCAAATATAAGAAAAAAAAAAAACAAATGAGAATCAATAATGCTACTGGAAGTATTAGATAGAGAATACAACCTACTGAAAAGATGAGAAAATCAACCAACATATTTCCAGAACCTATTATTAGCTATCCAATAAGTAATATCTGCAAAATTTAAGTCAAGAGACAGGGAAAAAGGTATGTTACTGAAGTAGATAAATACATACAACTACATAAGCCAGATGTCAAGCCCCAAAAATGTATTTCAGAGGTAAGTACCCTGGTGAAGTAAATCATTTCCTACTGTTGTAAGGAAATTGGTATGAGAATAAAATTCTCATCATCAGTGTCAATATAAACTAGACATCTGAAATCACTAGAGAGTAATAGAACTTTGTCCTTATCAAACAGGAAAAAATTATATAGTATTGAGTTTTCCATATTAATAGAGATGAATCATAGACATCTTATATATATATATATATATATATATCAAATGTTGCAGCCACTTATGGAAACAGGATATCATAGTGCCATCATAACATTCCAGAACTAGATATACAGGAAATTTCATCGTCTAAATGAAAAATTATTAATAGTCACAGTCTCTGGCCGAGCTTAATATTACAATAAACACTTTTTATGAAAATGAAAATTTTAAATTGTCTGAGTAAATTATGTAGAACAATGTAATGAGAGTTTGGCTTCTCTCCGACTAGTACACTATGAATACCGACCTGAAAACACCAAGTGCATTAAAATTATTGTCAAATGAAACCACGCCTTTCATGGTTCACCGAGAAAGGAAGAGTGTATAGCGTTCGGAAATACCTGTAATAGAAACAATCGAAAATGAGAGTACGAGTAGAGTAATTGACAAAAATTCTATCAAGAATGAAATAATAACAAAGTAATAACTGGTTACCTGGCAAAGGAGAACCTCATTCCCTTCAAAACGACCTGCAATAGAATTAGAGACATCATATTAAAAATTCGAAGAGTAGGAGTTTCAATTGGGAATGAGAAAGCCAAGGTTTCTATGATAAAATCGGAATTGAGCACTTACCTAGGGCAGGGATAATGCTTGACGCAAGAAAAATCCACCTATTGCCATTCGAACAACATTCTAACAACCTCAAAGGACGCTGGAGAGAGGGTAAACTTCTATTCAGCAACGATAGAGCATTCGTCCCACCCATCGTTCCTAGGAAGACATACGAGGTAGCAGAAGAGATGTTGAATTAACAAAAGAAAAATCGACATCCTCGAACAGAAAAATCTCTACCAAAGGTTTGTCCAACTGACCAATACGAAACCTTGACTATAAACGAGACCATGGAAAGGAATTTATTTTAATTTCAGCTCTCGCTCGAGCAACAGAGCATATTTGTATGGAAAGAAAAATCCATATCAAGATATAAATACAGAGCGTAAGCTTAACATCAAAACTAGATACGTGCATAAACGTCATACCTGAAACATCATACGTTGAGGGCATAGCTACATCGAAGTCTGCGAGCGTCTACGCTCAGTTCCTCCAAGGTGCAGAGTCTCGCCACCAGGAGGCAAGTAGAACGAATGAAGGGAGAAAGAACCGCCTCAACAAATAACACAGATAATTATACGAATGTCCCAAATCCAAGAACCGACTAAACCCTAATGATCAGGTATGATCTTCACCGTCCAAGTGGCCTCGAATCCACGTCTTAGCCACGGATTGAGCTTGGGAGTTTGGAATTTAATACATAGTAGTTCAAAACATAAATGTCGATCTATGGAATCTATGCCACAGTACCATCGTTTATATCACATGTCCGGCATATTAAAAACGCATTTTGGCGTGGCATATCAAGAACAACATATAGATACATATATCCTCAAGCATGGACGTATGCAGAACTAATAAACTTGAAAATCAACAAAGTGTCAACGAATAAAATGACGAGGCGGATTAACAAGTTAACGTGGCCAAATAATTTAGTCAACCATGCCAACGATACACTCCGAACGCAGTGAAAATTAAATGCACATATTTCCACGTCCCTCAACACAAG
Organism: Pinus albicaulis; assembly: GCA_034641835.2. NCBI lineage: Eukaryota > Viridiplantae > Streptophyta > Pinopsida > Pinales > Pinaceae > Pinus > Pinus albicaulis. The sequence continues at coordinate 481,908,393 of CM076584.1, forward strand.
AGATATGTACGTAAAGAATAAACGATGCGATGGTCCTGCTCACCATAATTTCATAACCCTGACAGGAGGGTAAATATGAATAGACCTTGAATGATTTGCCATTCAATAGTGGGGTAATAAGAATTGAAATAAACAAATATTGAAAACCAATCGACTACCATATCTAATATGTAAGAGAATGCTATGGAATACAAACGTAGAGTTAATAAGCCTATAAAGGTGTGCATAATAATTATGAGTAAATTGGAATGTGGGAGGACCATATAAATGTGGTAGAGCATATGTATAGGTTACAATATGCATATATATATAAGCATGGGAGTAAGTGCAACCATATAATAGAGATGGTGAAATATATGTGTGAATTTGATAGAGATGGTGAAATGTATCAGCCACAACCATTAGTGGAAGAAAACAATAAAAAGAAATATACTCCCAAGAGTAATAGGAAGAATAGTAACTCTACTCCATACCAGATCTTAATTGACAAAATGCAAAAATGGAATTGAATAGCTGTGGCCAATAGAGGCACTGAACTAAATTATGAATAGAAAAAAAAAAAATTCTAGGGTGGAAGGAAGAGACGTTACATATACAGAAAAATGTTTCAGTTGTACGTAGAGCAATACATATGGTAGTGGTTTCATCAAGTACTAAATAGAACTTGGTAAAATCTATGACACAAGCATTAGGAACCTCATGAAAAAATTTGCACAAACATCAGAAATTTCGGTTCAAAATAGATGTAAATTATGAACTCGCTTTTTGGAGAGCTATTTGTAGGCAACCATACAAAGACAGACTTGGAGAAAATGTTAAAAATCCAATATATGAATATTGGAAGAAAAATTCATGTGTTTCACCAAATGCAAGGGATGTGATGTGATGAAGGATAACATGAAATCAGTACGAAGAACATGAAAAACATTTCTTGGAAACCACTCATATAGAGTTTTTCAATAAGTTCAAAGAGGAGAATCATGAAATTCATGTCTCAATCAGTGCTTTTGGTCAACAAAAACCATGGTATGTAACACCTATCACTGTACACGACACTTGTTGTTGTCATTATCATGTGGAATTTGAGTTGTATTATGACACATTCCTTAATTTTGGTAGAACATTTTGGAAAGATTCACCTCCTCCTTCCACTATCCGTGATTTCATATCTCAAATTCTATGTGAAAGAGAAATCGATGAATTATTTTACGAAAAGAAATGTGTTGGTGGTAAAAAATACGATGATTGTGGAAATTTGATTAAATTTCAAAAAAAATATCGTATTGATATAAATGATCAATCATTGTCCAACATGAAAGTGAAATGGAAGAGATATGAATATATCCATACATCGATTCAAGGTTCAAATAGTGCTAAAAGAATTGAATTACAACAAGAAGAAATTTGTGTGATAGATTTTTTGAGAAAGTTCGAGGCAAAAATTTATAAATACACAAGGCATTCCCATAGAGCTCGATGGCAAGAATTGCAATAAAAAAAATCCCGTGAATTTTTTCCACTAGGGACCATTTTTTAAGTAATTGATTTTGCAGGAAACTACACATTTATTCCACAAAAAGAAATTCAAAGTGAATACTATCATTCTAACCAAGTCTCCATGCTCTTTCATATTCTATATAGACTTGTTGAACAAAACATTGATCATATAGAAAGAACTAGTGAAAATTGACATGTTATTAAAGAATATCACTTTTATATCAGTGACGATTGTACACATGATATATATTTTGTACAATACTGTTTTGGAAAGATTTATAACTCCTTGAAAAGTCATGGAAGAAAATTGAATGAACATTGGATATGGTCAGATGGATGTGCAGGTCAATTCAAATCTTCATGATCATTCTTTTGGTTGTGTTTTCTTCATAAGAAAACTTGCATTAAACATTGTTGGAATTTCTTTGAGACTAGCCATAGAAAAGGAGAACATGACAGTGCAAGGGCATGCATAAAACGAGAACTTCAAAGATATCAAATAAACCCCTCTACAAATTGACTTGTGGACGCTAAAGAAGTTGTTCAATGGTGCATCACTACTCTAAGCCATGAGACTAACCGATCAAGAGAAGTGTGAAGGTACATTCAATTTAATTTTTATTGGATATCTAATTTTAAACAGTGTACATTTATCATGTAATGATTATGTTTGATGGTATTTTGATATCATATTTACATTCTTCTTTGAATTTTCCATATATAGGTTTTTTTGACATATTGGCATCGAGGATGTAGATAGATCAATTGGAAATGACGTTGAAACAATAAAAGGGACTTGAAAATTGCATTCAATTAAAATAAAGTTGTCCAAAAATGTGCTTTCACTGGATAAAAGAAAATATTCTGGTTTTTGTCATGTTTTCATAGACAACACTGAATCTAATGACGTTTGTGAAAACAAAATGTATGTAAAATATTGGAAACATATAGAGCTAAATACAAAGGGGAAAATGTTTATTGCAATGTTTGAAGAAATTCAATTAGAGGAGACTACAATATCATCTAATGGTGATCGAGTTTTTGATCTTATTAGAGAGGGTAACATTTGAATTGCTTTCAAATGATAGAGATCTAGAAATAAATTTAAATACATAAGTGTGTTTTATTGTGCAGGAGATGTTTTTGTTGTAATTGCACCAACTGAAAATGATGAAAATGTGAAGTATCATTTGATGCATTGCACTGAATGAAAAATGAAATTATTAGAAAACTATAATGATCACGGGTTTCCATATGAAATAGGATCTATTATACTGAAAGGTTATTTTTTCAAACAAACCAATCAAAGTGGGGATTTTGTTTACTTTGAAGACTATGAACCTGATGTAATAATTTGTCAATATAGTCACTTGGTGTGTGGAGCACGCACAAAGTTAATAGAGGTTCAATCAAAGAAAAAAACGAAAATTAAGAAATGGAAAATGTCAAAATCCGATCATGAATAGATCATTGGAGATGGCATTCCATTAGAATTTTTTTTATTGAACTGCCCAAAAATTTCTTCTGTTTGGATACATGTTTTAGAACTTCCAGAACTCAACTAAAAATTAAGTTGCCTTGTTATGTTACATGTGCATGTTTTTTCACATCTACATTCTTTTGGTACATGCACACTAGTATCAAATGAAAGTAGCTTTTCTATACATGCATTGATTAAAAATTTTGCATGTATTGGATAGATATATATATATATATTTTCTAGAGTGAAATTCATTGAAAGTAGCTTTTCTATGTGCATTGATGAAAGATGTTGCATGTACTAGATTTATATGTTCTAGAATGCAATTAACTGAAATTAGTTTTTCTATGTGCATTGATGAAAAATGTTGCACATACTGGATATGTACATGTTCTATGAAATTAACTGAAAGTAGATTTTCTACATGTGCATTGATGAAAAATGTTGCACGTATTGGATATATATATGTTCTAGAATGAAATTAACTATTCAAGTAGTTTTACTATGTGCATTGATGAAAAATGTTTCACGTACTGAATATATATATGTTCTAGAATGTAATTAACTGAAAGTAGCTAAATTCTATTGGCATTGATGAAAATTGTTGAAGTACTGGATATATATGTTCTAGAAAGCAATTAACTATTCAAAAAACTTTTCTATGTGCATTGATGAAAACTGTTGCACGTACTAGATATATATACATTATAGAATGCATTTTTAAAATTTTATGACTGGTTTCAACACATCTAACAAGACCCAAAATCTTATGATTGTATATATATATATATATATATATATATATATATATATATATATATATATATATATATATATATACACATAAATCAATATGTATTTTACTTCATTCATTTTAACATATATATTCAAACATGTGTAAAATCATTTCTACATGTACATATATTCATGTGATTTTTTTTTTGTTTGGAAACGACAACTTGAATTTTTAAACAAAACATAATATCATAATCACATGCCAAATGTAGTTCAACCATCCAAAACTTGAGTTTTAATTTTTTTATTATTATATCACAACATTACTTCACATGCCATGCCAATTGTAGTTCAACTATCCAATAAAAACATTTAACATTACTTCACATGCCAAATGTAGTTCAACCATCCAAAACTTAAGTTTTAAAAACAAAAAAAATTATAACACGACATTAATTCACATGCCAAATGTAGTTCAAAAGAAAAACATTAATATAGATCACAACATTAATTCACATGCCAAATATAGTTCAACCATCAAAAACTTCAGTTTTAAAAACAAAACAAATTATAACACAACATTACTTCACATGCCAAATGTAGTTCAACCATCTAAAACTTGAGTTTTTCAAAAGAAAAAAATTAATATGGATCACAACATTACTTCACATGCCAAATGTAGTTCTTGACCATCCAAAACTAAATTTTTAAAAACAAAACAATTTATAACAAATCATTACTTCACATGCCAAATGTAGTTCAACTATGCAAAACTTGAGTTATAAAAACAAAACATTATAGATCACAAGTATCAAAACTTGAGTTATAAAAACAAAACGTTATAGATCAGAAGTATCAAGTATCAAGTAACATTACTTCACATACCAAATCTAGTTCAACCATAACACTTTAAAAACAAAACAATTTATTTAACAAAACATTACTTCACATCACATGCCAAATGTAGTTCAACCATCCAAAACTTGAGTTTTAAAAACAAAACAAATTATATATAACACTGCAACATTACTTCACATGCCAAATGTAGTTCAACCATCCAAAACTTAACTTTTAAAAACATTATATATCACATTCACATGTAGCAAATGTAGTTCACATAAAATATGTCCAAAATTTGTAGATCTCACAAATATCAAGTATCAAGTTATATATGACTGCATCGAGATAATATATAAAAAAGTAAATTTAAGACTAGAAATTTGTTGAAAATATAATGTTGCACGTGTGCATGTGCATCATCCATCAAATGTTGCATGTGCATCATCCATCAAATACAAATGGATGGAGTGTCTTTCCCAGCAATGTCTCAATCCATGAACTATCCTGCGAAGCATGGGGAACCTGTACACAATGTGTGCAAAAAATAAAATTTGATTTTTTAAAATTGAGTGAGAATATATAGAACTTCATGTAAAAAGCAAAATATAAAAAAAATCATGCAATACCTCATGAGCTTCCCTCTCCATTTGTTGCTCGTCTGCTACAACTTCCCCCATGGGAACATCTCCAAAAGTAAACTGTACAATATACATGTAAAGTTATATATATATATATATTAAAAAATTTCAAATGAAAATGCATGTATATATAAACTTATTTTCAATAATATTAAAAAAAAAGGTTAGAAAACTTGTTCAAATGGTTGAAATGGTGTGAATGTTCATATCTCCATTGCTAGAGTCCGTGGAGAAAAGAAATCCTCTATAGAAACCTAAAATTCAAAAAATCTAAAAGTATAAAATATCTTGATCTCAGTTTATAATAAAACTTTTAAGCTTCAATTTATAACTTATAATTTAAAAACGTATATATATTTAAGTGAAAATTTGAATACTTGTGCTGTTGGATTTGGCACATCTCCTAAGAGTGGTTCAGAAAAAAAATCTCCAAAAACCTAAAACTCAAAAAAATTAAAATAACTCAAGATATAGATATTTCTCATTTTTTAATGGAACTTTTTGAGGTGGAATATATAACTTAAAAACATAAATTGAAAAATTGAAAAATTGTCCATACTTGTTGTTGTGGATATGGAACATCTCCTAAGGAAGTAGAAGGTGCATCTCCCAAGGAAGAAGAAGGTATCACCATCCCAAAAACATCGGACATAATCAGAATCTGTTAAAACATTTTATTATATATATGTACATGTACATGTGTGCATAATTATTTATTTTAAAAATATCACTTAAAAAACACTAACATTTTCCATCATATCTTGATGGTGAGACCCAGCTTGATTGTTTGAATGAGAGGCTTTGAACATGATATTAACATTTTCGTCATTCATCAAGCGTGACAACTACAAATGGTGTTAACATATATAATGATACATTTTTGTTAGATTAATGTATACAAATAAATGTATGTGCATATATGTATTTATTACAAATTGTACATGTGTTAAAATAATTGAACCCTAACCATTAACACATATCGTTCCCATGCTCTCTTCCTCATGAACAATTAGGTCATGCCAACCATTGCGACAATTCTTTGCATATGTTTTGAGATATTCAACACTCATGTTGTCGATCTCTTCATCTGTATAATACACAAAATTTGTGCGTGCATTCTCACGTGCTCTTTGTCGATTCAGACAAACATTGACCCCACCTAATCCACTGTGAACATTTTCGATGATGGCATCCCTTGCTTCTCAACTAATTTTAGAAGTGGATTCCATCTCTGACCACAAAATTTTGACACGAACAGGTTGGCTAACCAATGGTGGCTCAGGACGAGGCAACTCAGTGTCACGCCTAGCGCCCCTACGGTCACACAATCGACCTTTCCCGGGACCAAAAAATTCAGAGGTAAGGTTATTGTAATTGGGTTTCATTTGCAAAAATAATTCTGCATAAAATAATTTTTCAAAATAAAGCATAACCTCGTTGTTCCATGGGAGTCTTCCATAAGCTGCAAGGTGTTTGTCATACAAATAGTGAGCTATATCAGGGTGCTTGAAATATTGCACCTTTAACATCTTTCTTTTCAGCCCTTCTTTGAAATTAAACATAGATTTTTCCATTGTTGTTGTAACTCTTTCTTTAATAACCTCCATTTATCGGGACCCATCACTGTTTCCTTTATTTTTCTCATGAAATCCACAAAAGTATCCATGGTTGGCCCAAGCTTTGGGTACACATCTACTAGTTGGCCTAAATAATGTGTAACTATTTCCAAGCTTTTTTGACTCTCAGTAGGTAGAGTCAAAGACACGAGATCTTTTTGCAATTTTGCATGAAGATGTTGACACCTTTATAAGGTGCATTGTTACATGTTTCTTTCCCACAATATATTGGAAATGTCGGCCAGATAAGTTATGGTGTGTGGAAAACCTTCTTCTTGAATGAAGCATCAAGCCCTACATCTTTTTTTACCAACATTTGGAGCATTTTTAGCCTCTGCATCAATATATAAAATTTTGTATATTAGAAAAAACACATGTAAACAAATATGTAAAAATTGAATGAAAAAAATATTCAAATTGATGGCAACCTCGATGTGGTTGGCTAGCATCTTGCCCACCTTGGAACTGTTGAGAACCAGAACGACCATGATGAGAACCAACATGACCATCCGTTGATTGGCCTCCGGTGGAATAAATATCACCACCTTCACACAAATTTCTAGCACTTATTGATAGCCCTCTAAGGGGATTTGAACCACCACCAACCTCTCGAGATGAGAGAGAAGCTTCATAAAAAAATACGAATTTATAATCAATTAAAAAATACATTCATACATATAAATACACATACATATTCATTGATTAAATTGCGTGAACCATACCATGACTGGATGAACCATGGGCATGTTCCATTGATGGATAAATATATCTACATATTCATTGATTAAATTGCGTGAACCATACCACGACTGGATGAACCATGGGCATGCTCCATTGATGTAGTAGAGACCCTTCTCCTCTTAGCTCTTAAAAATTAATAAATGAAACTTATTAAAAACTAATTTAACTCACAAAGTTGATAAAAAACCAATTCCATATGTACACACATGTATGTATATGTATGGAGATTTAATATTATATTTAAATACCATGAACATCTCCCGATCCCTAATCTCCCTCTCTCGTAGAGATATGGGATTCTATTGATCTTCGTCGTTCGTCCTCCATGATATATATATATATATATATATATATATCTATGGTGGACATTTACAATTATATTTTTTAAATTACTATTTAAAATAAATTCAAAACAAATTTCAGAAAATTAATGTAATTTAGTGTACACAAATTATGTAAAACACAACTTTCAAAGCATATGGATGTGTGAAACTCAATTTAAGCAAAAAAAATTATGAAAATGTCAATTTCACCAAATTGAGCTTTACATGGTGGGAGCACACTTGGCATAAAATTGAAAAAAACACATGGTCATTAAAAAAGAAGTGTGAAACTCCATTTAAACAAAAATTTGTTGAAGTCCTTACATTTTAATTTTATAAAAATGTGAAGTTCACCAAGTTGCACTTTACATGGTGTGGTGGGAACACACTTGGTATATAATTGAAAAAAACACATGGTCATTAAAAAAGATTCATTTATAAGTACAAAACACAGACATATCCAAGATATGTTACAATTTCCATCAATATATTTTGAAGGAGAGCGTCTCAACACTAATTCATCGTTGAGAGATGAATCTTGAATTTTTGAAGAAGAGCGTCTCAAAAATAATTCATCATTGACAGATGAATCTTGCATTGGCATTTCCCTGCATAATTATAATTCATCTACTAATTCACCTTTGATAGATGAATCCTGAATTGGCATTACCCCACGCAATATATCAACAAACATCTTATTCACATTTGTACAATGTCTTATACTAAAAAATTGAAATTGGCTAACAATATTGTTTGCTATTCCATGTAGTTCTTTTAGCCTCTCCTTCTTTACTTGGTACACGCATTCACCTAGTTGCACACAAGTTCATAATTGGTGAAAATTACAATTCCATTTGATCCATACTCCATAGCAATTCCCAAGCCTTCTTTCAATCCAATATAATATTCCTCGTTTTTTGTTGTTCTTCCCGGTATATTCATTTTCCTTTGGATGAATTTTCTAGTTGCAATGTTGGAAAGCACATATGTAATCACTGCTTTCCCTGGATTGGGATAGCAAGAAGCATCTATGCATAATTTTCATTTTTCAACCATATTTAGTGGTTTTTTTATCCCTAAAAAAAACAAATTCAATAATAATATATATTAAATTGACATTTATTGTAAATGCATGGGAGAAATGACACATGTGCGTGAGATAATGACATGTGCATGTTTTATCTTAAAGATTCACTTAAAAATTTTATGGTATAATTCACATCTAGAGTTAATGGGAGGAAGCCTTTAGTTTGTGTGAGAAATGACATTTCAATTGTTTGAAAAATTATTTTATCCACTTACTAAAACAACTAGATATGTCAAAAGTCACACCTTTATGAGGTTGTGGGAGAAATGAAATAGAAATGACACAGGCCTTAAAGTTTGCCTAAAATTTTATGGGAGAAGGGAGAAATGACACATGTACAAGGTTTTCCTTAGAGTGGTAGTGGTTTATGGATATTAAAATGAAGAAATTCTATTTAGATCTGTTACAGAGATTGACTGTAGGGGCATTTACTAGATATGTCACCCTTGAGAAAAGATGAGATCCAGAGGCTACCTGGCCCTTTACAGACTTTGCCTTTAGAACTTGTAGAAGTTAACACTCAACAAACATACTAAAATCCTATGAAATTTCAAAATCCTATGAGAGTTCAGCCACTTTAGGTTCAATTTTTAGGCCTTAAATTTTGAGAGAAATGAAATTTACATGGTTTACAGAATTATTTTATGCACTTACAAAAAACATGCTTTAAAGTTAATGGGAGAAAGCCAACATGACATGTATTCTTTAAAAACTTTGCCTAAGAATTTATGGGAGAAATGACAGATGTACACAGTTTGCCTTAAAGTGGTTGCGGTTTATGGATATTAAAATGAAGAACTTTTATTTAGATCTATTCTAGAGATTGACTGTAGGGGCATTTAATAGATATGTCACCTTTGAGAAAAGATGAGATCTAAAGGCTAACTGACCCTTATAGACTCTGCCTTTAGAACTTGTAGAAATTTACACTCAATAGAGAGACTAAAATCCTATGGAATTTCAAAATCCTATGAGAGTTTAGCCACTTTAGGTTCAATTTTTAGGCCTTAAAGTTTGAGAGAAATGACATTTACATGGTTTTCAAAATTATTTGATGCACTTACAAAAAACATTCTTTAAAGTTAATGGGAGAAAGCCAACATGACATGTATGCTTTAAAAACTTTGCCTAAGAATTTATGGGAGAAATGACACATGTACACAGTTTGCCTTAAAGTGGTTGTGGTTTATGGATATTAAAATGAAGAACTTCTATTTAGATCTATTATAGAGATTGACTGTAGGGGCATTTACTAGATATGTCACCTTTCATAAAATATGAGATCTAGAGGCTACCTGGCCCTTTACAGACTCTCCCTATAGAAATTGTAGAAGTTAACACTACCTGTCCCAATTATTCCCTATGAAGTGTGTAGAGGACCTGTGGAATTACTCACACTACTTTACATAGACATAAGGGTGTATAAGAGTGTACTAAGTTCAAAAATATGGTCATATTATTGGATATATTTCGCAAGATCCCAATTGTACTCCTTAAGTATATGTGGGATCTATATAGCCATCTATAAAAACAAGTGATTCTTTCGAAGCTAAGGATAATGTATGACCCATGTGTATACACACATTATCTAGAAAACATAGGCCAAAATAGATGGTACTTTAGTGGTTTGAAGAAAAAATAGCACCAAGAAGCTTTGAAGGAGGGGAATAACGATTGGAAATAGGAGGATAAGAAAAAAATAGCCACTACACATCAATGCAAGGGTAGTAGAAATAATTCTAACCATTGCAACATTGATGGTCACATTAAGGAGAATTATTCGATGTTTAGTATGTCTTATATTCTTTATGTGAATACCCCCATGCACTATATATTTTCTAAGCATAGTGGTGGGAATAAAATGGGCGGAAAGGACCCTCACATTAGGGTTTCATATAGACAAAAAATTCCCCACACATAGGTCTTCAGGGGTAGTGCCCCAAAAAAATGTTTTTGGGAAAAAATGAGCATAGTTTTGAGATATATAAGTCGAAAATGGAATAGTTGTTGGTGAACAAATATCAGTGGATCACTATGGATATATCTTCTTCATTAAAAGGGAGTTTTCTAGAAGGATGTCCACTAAGTTGGAAATAAGGGAAAATATCACAATTATACGTTAATGTGCATGTGTTTTACATTGAATATTTTTCATTTTATTAAGAATCTATTTGAAACAATTAACTATATACTTGGTTAAAAACTATGTTCTGTATCAAACCACTTTTGGTTTCAATGGGAAAATTTTATGGCTAATGTGTTTTTCTCGATATGTGATACACCCCATTAAACTGGGAGATATATCGGAATGATTCCTATGGTGTAATAAAATAGTTTCAAGTAGTTTAAAGATATAGATGCATAAATTCAATGAGCATAGTCTTGAGATATATAAGTCCAAAATGGAATAGTTGTTGGTGAAAAAATATCAGTGGATCACTATGGATATATCTACTTCATTAAAAGGGATTTTTCTAGAACGATGTCCAGTAAATTGGAAAGAAGGGAAAATATCACAATTATATGTTAATGCATGCGTTTTACATTGAATATTTTTCATTTTATTAAGGATCTATTTGAAACAATTAATTATATAAGGTTAAAACATATGTTTTGTATCAAATCACTTTTGGCTTCAATGGGAAGCTTTTATGGCTAATGTGTTTTTCTCGAAATGTGATAGACCCCATTAAAATGGGAGATATATCGAAATGATTCCTATGGTGAAATAAAATAGTTCAGTAGTTTAAAGATATAGATGCATAAATTCAATGAGCATAGTTTTGAGATATATCAGTCCAAAATGAAATAGTTGTTGTTGAAAAAATATCAGTGGATCACTATGTCTATATCTGCTTCATTAAAAGGTATTTTTCTAGAAGGATGTCCACTAAGTTGGAAATAAGGAAAAATATCACAATTATATGTTAATGTGCATGTATTTTACATTGAATATTTTTCATTTTATTAAAAATCTATTTGAAACAATTAAACTATATAAGGTTAAAACCTATGTTTTGTATCAAATTATTTTTGGTTTCAATGTGAAACCCTTATGGCTAATGTGTTTTTCTCGAAATGTGATAGACCCCATTAAAATGGGAGATATATCGAAATGATTCCTATGGTGTAATAAAATAGTTTCAAGTAATTTAAATATATAGATGCATAAATTCAATGAGCATAGTTTTGAGATATAAAAGTCCAAAATGGAATAGTTGTTTGTGAAGAAATATTAGTGGATCACTGTGGATATATCTGCTTCATTAAAAGGGATTTTTCTAGAAGGATGTCCACTAAGTTGAAAAAAAGGGAAAATATCACAATTATATGTTAATGCATGCATTTTACATTGAATATTTTTCATTTTATTAAGAATCTATTTGAAACAATTACCTATATAAGGTTAAAACCTATGTTTTGTATCAAATAAATTTTGGTTTCAATGGGAAACTCTCATGGCTATTGTGTTTTTTCTCGAAATGTGATAGACCCCATTGAAATGGGATATATATCGAAATGATTCCTAAGGTGCAATAAAATAGTTGAGTAGTTTAAAGATATATATGCATAAATTCAATGAGCATAGCTTTGAGATATATAAGTCCAAAATGGAATAGTTGTTGGTCACCAAATATCAGTGGATCACTATGGATATATTTGCTTCATTAAAAGGGATTTTTCTAGAAGGATGGACTAAGTTGGAAAGAAGGGAATATATCACAATTATATGTTAATGTGCATGTGTTTTACATTGAATATTTCTCATTTTATTAAGAATCTATTTGAAACAATTAACTATATAAGGTTAAAACCTACGTTTTGTATCAAATTACTTTTTGTTTCAATGGGAAACTTTTATGGCTAATGTGTTTTTCTCAAAATGTGATAGACCCCATTAAAATGGGAGATATACCGAAATGTTTCCTATGGTTTACTAAAATAGTTGAGTAGTTTAAAGATATAGATGCATAAATTCAATGAACATAGTTTTGAGATATACAAGTCCAAAATGCAATAGTTGTTGGTGAACAAAAATCAGTTGATTACTATGGATATATCTTCTTCATTAAAAGGCATTTTTCTAGAAGGATTTCCACTAAGTTGGAAAGAAGGGAAAATATCACAATTATATGTTAATGTATGTGTTTTACATCGAATATTTTTCATTTTATTAAGAATCTATTTGAAACAATTAACTGCATAAGGTTAAAACCTATGTTTTGTATCAAATCACTTTTGGTTTCAATGGGAAACTTTTATGGCTAATGTGTTTTTCTCGAAATGTGATAGACCCCATTAAAATGGAATATATATCGAAATGATTCCAATGGTGTAGTAAAATAGTTGAGTAGTTTATAGGTATAGATGCAAAAATTCAATGAGCATAGTTTTGAGATATATAAGTCCCAAATGGAATAGTTGTTGGTGAACAAATATTAGTGGATCACTATGGATATATCTGCTTCATTAAAGGGGATTTTTCTAAATGGATGGAATAAGCTGGAAAGAAGGGAAAATATCACAATTATATGTTAATGTGCATGTGTTTTACATTGAATATTTTTCATTTTATTAAGAATCTATTTGAAACAATTAACTATATAAGGTTAAAACCTATGTTTTGTATCAAATTAATTTTTTGTTTCAATGGGAAACTTTTATGGCTAATGTGTTTTTCTCGAAATGTGATAGACCCCATTAAAATGGGAGATATATCGAAATGATTCCTATGGTGTAATAAAATAGTTGAGTAGCTTAAAGATATAGATACATAAATTCAATTAGCATAGTTTTGAGATATATAAGTCCAAAATGGAATAGTTGTTAGTGAACAAATATGAGTGGATCACTATGGATACATCTACTTCATTAAAAGGGATTTTTCTAGAAAGATGGACTAAGTTGGAAATAAGGGAAAATATCACAATTATAAGTTAATGCATGTGTTTTGCATTCAATATAAAAGGTTTTTTATCTCTCTCATTGTTTGAGTCCTGATCTTATAAAAGGTGTCCACTAAATCCATTCCCTATTACTTTTCATGTGAACAACATTCCCAAACCCACCCATGTTTGCACCTAAGAATTTTTTCATGTTCTGCAAATATCAAAACATCTGCCTATGATCCTAGAGAGTCATCTAATGCATCTTGGAGTCTTACAACTGGTCATATTGAAACGAAACCGCTACAGGGTTTAGGTAAGAGTTTTATGTCTTCTCTTGGGGAAGATGTGCTTTCGACATCTAACACACTTCGATTAAATCACCAATCCATGATTAGAATAAATTATCAACCTTGGAATAAAGAGTTCTTATCAGATTTTCCTAGGCTAATTCAGACTAACATTGTTCATAGGTTGAACATTGACAAAGACTGTTTAGAAAGTTTCCTGCCTGGCATCGGTAAGATTTCTACTATTCCTACAGATAGTGATAATCTTGGTGGTAATGGTGACTCTGATAACTGCAAAAATTGGCCCTCTAAAGAACAATATGACAATGCACATGCATTTGTGCATGTATCTTCATGTGCTGAATTACTTGAAGCATTGGGATCGCCTTTCAAAAAACAAGAACAGACAAGGGTATGTGGAATGAAATTTTATTTCGTGGACAAGATGTATGCAGTTCAAATTTGGGAACAGAAAATGTTGGAATCTCTCATAGGTCATATTACCATTCTGAGTTGGATATGTCTCATAGTTAGGATGTATCTATAGTTAATGCACCTAAAGGGTGGTTTTTTCCTGATTCCAAATCTGAAGATCTTTTAGATGCTATAGTTGCTAATGTTTTCCGAGCACCTAACCGAGGCATAGTTGACAATATATCCTCTAGAACTATATGTTCAAAAATAACAAAATCTGCATCTTGAAAGGTTCTATCTTTCTAGGTAAGGTGCTACCTAGCTCACCTACCTCGCTGGATCTTTTTCTCCTAGCCCAGCCAAAAGGGAAAGAGCATTAGATTCTAATTCTAAGGAATGAAAGTATGGTATCTAAAAAAATAGACACCAATGCAACTTATACAATGTAAATTTAATTTATAGCTAGGAAACTAGCTCCTTAAACATGGCAAAGTCCAACCACTCACTCATATAGAATTGAATTCGTCATTCTGCATACTGATCTCACTAGAGCTGATGTTCTATTAGTATTATTACCATTAAAGGTTGTGTTGCAATTACAGAATATAGGAAACTTGGTATCTGATGGCATTGAGCTATAAGCATAGATATTTAGAAATTCGCATAAATTCGCATGATATAAGCATATATACATAGATACATACCTAGAAATTCGCAGAAATTTGCAGACGAAGCGGCAATGAGGACGAAGCCGAGCAATCCCTGAAGACGTCATGGAAGACACAAACCAAATTCCCCGCAAACAAAAAAAATCAAATTAAAATCAAACAAAAAAAAAAAACAAAACAAAATTACAAAAAAAAGAGCAACTGCAACTGCAAAATCAAATGCAAATCAACAAAAATTACCTCATCGTCGCAGCGCAACTGTAAATCAACAAAAATCACCTCTTTGTCACAGCGCAACTCCAAATCAACAAATATCACAGAGCACAACAGAGCAACAGAGCGCAACAGAGGAACAACAACAAGAAACAAACAAGAAAAAAACGTGTGAGACATGTGTGAACAAGAAACCTATAAATATTTGCGGGTCGATAAATTTATAAAATACGAGTTCAGCCGAACTATTTTAAAAGTTCGGCCGAACTAATAGTCCGATCGAACTTTTTTCTCTGGTTTTCCCATCTCCAGCCAAAAATCTATTTTCCCATGCCATCAATATGCCTTCAATATAAACAGAAGAACGAGTTCGACTGAACTAACTTAGAAAGTTCGGCCGAACTCTTGAATAGGTCATCCGAACTTTTACAAAAGTTTAGCCAAATTATTGAGAAAATAAGTTTTCTGCCCCTGATTCTCACAAAAGTGTAACCCAACTTCAGATTTTTACCCCTTACCTTTTTTCCTCCTTTCCTCTTTACACTACCATATTTACTGTTTCATCGGTTTTCATTCCCCGATCGCGATTAAAGTGGGGCCCTCATTGCACTTCGTACTTTTTACCTATTTTGCATTGGAGCTAAACTTTAAATAATGCGATCTCTGATTTGCGGTATTGCATCGCATTTTTTTTACCTTTGTGAGTGCCTGCAATATATTTATTTTGATTTGCTATGCGGTAGGTTGGCCCCACCTCAGTAGCTCCGCCCCCACTTTACAACCTTTGCAATACATTAATATATCATAAAAACCTTATAAACTTCATACACTTACCGCTCAAACATTTCGCCGATTCATAACACTTCGCTAATTGCAGTGGTTCCCTCTTCCTGCATTTCACAAAGTTTAGATGTTAACCCCTCAGCTTATAACTAAAAGCTAAAAGTTACGATGTGCGCCTGCGATCTGGTCCCACTTCTTCCCTGCCATGTCATACACCTCCTCCCCTGTGCGTTGCACTTCGCAGTTTTTAAATTTTACATCCTCCGCACTTATAACTAAAAGTTAAGAATTGCGATATGCACTGCGATCCGGTCCCACCGACCCTCCACGTCAACTACCCTCCACATCACCTCCCCTTCACATTGCATTGCCGAAAGTATTATTTATAAACTAAAATTTAAAGACTGCGAAGTGCATGGATGCAATGTGACTTCAAAATTGAAATTTAAAAGGTTTCAAGTCCGGTATTTTGGTTTTTCATGTTGTTTTGTTTATAAAAGGGTTTTATCACAACAAAAGGATTTTAGGTAACAAAACATAAAGGTTGATTCAGCAAAGAAAAGCATTTCAACACTGATCTATGTAAGAGATCTCAGGAGCACAAACTTTCCAAATTATCCGCCACTATATCAGCAAATTATGTTGCACGTCCTAAACTAACCCACTACATCATTACATTAGCAACAACGCAGCATAGGAAAAAGGGTTGATTCAGCTCAACAATCAGCATAATAAAATAAATTATTAACTCATATATGAGTATTCCTTTTAATATATAGTAAGAATTCTCCTTTAAAAAGTGAAAAAAAAACTTTGAATTTGTAAAGAAGAGGAACCCTTTCCTCATTCTCAAAACAATTATTTATAATTTACAACAAAATCTTCAAAAAGAAAAAGTTGTTAGAAGAATGACTTAAATATATAATTTTAGTTTTGAAGAATCTTTTTCTTCTCTTTGCTAGTGAATTCTCATTATTCTAAATCTTTTTCTTGATCTCATTCCAACAAAGTCACTCTCAAAAATCATTAAAATTAAAATAAAAACTAATTTAAATTGCACATAAAATTACAAATTAAAAATTGGAGAAAACAAATTCTCAAACTAAAATCTAATTGAATAAATAAAATAAAAGTAAATGTTTTCTTCCCATTGATCTCTAAGTTTCTTTGGCCCAAGAAGGAAGTTTTTAAACCAATTTTTGTTGGCTCAATTGGCCCTGACCCAGTTTCAACTTGTACTTCGCACCATCAAAACCCTCAAATATCGGCCCTTTCAGCAACAACCTGCAAGCATATTGCAGTCTCACCTGAGATGGCTATGTGTGGTTGGAGAACCATGTTTCTATACCCTTAAGGGACTGCACGAGGTGGATTTACTTCACTTTTCTATCTTTAATCAATCTTCTAGCATGCATATAAGTACTACACTAAGCATTCTAATTACTTGCTTCGTCGCATAAACATATTACAGGACAAGATAAAACTGTACTAACATCCCATTAAATTGCATCCACTACTTTCCATAATAGATAAAAGGGAAGTATAGCAGTGCATACAAACACAAAATATGCAAAAATATTCTTCTTGTTTATTATGATAAATCTCTTCAGTACATTAAATTCTCCAACCCGCACACAAAATTATAGGTGGTCTGCACACACAACTACAGACTCTTCCAAGGTCTCCGTGCACTGAGGTGAAGATCCTTCCCTTAAGGCACAAAATAGACTAAAGACAAAAAATACAACAGTTCGCATGCATCAACTATGCCTATATTACTTCGACACAACATTACATCCCTTTATATATCTTTTACATTATTACAAAACCATGGTACATATACCATGGGCTGGACAAAACGATGGACTAACTTTCGATACCTATTACAAAATGAGGGGCTTAGACCCACCCTGAAGCCCCTAGACACTGCGCAATAGATTTGACTTACTTCGCTCCTCAAACTGCGAAGTATTTTGACCAAAATTGGACCAAGTTGCATTGCGCCGAACAAGCCCCCAACACTCACATCTGACTCATCTTGAGTCACTCAAATACTATGCCTCGAATCTTTGCTTCTATGCTATTGTAAGTCTCCTTGTATGGCTAAAGTATTTCTGCAATATTATTTTCTTTGTGGCACACTTCTTCTAGTAGTTTCTCGGTCGTTGGCCCAACAATGTTCAACAACAATTCTTTTTCTCTCCATCGTAGCTCCTTCAGCTTCTCATCCACTGCTTGTGAAAGTTGAATGGCCTGATCTTACCATGGCTGATTCTGCTCTATCAAAATCTACACCTTACACCAAAGGTATTTGATCTGTTTCTGTAGATTCTTTCCTTCTGTGATCCCCACGAGTCTCTACGAGACTGCTAAAGTCCTTGTAGTTGCTCACATTTATTCTAGATGATTATGCTTCATTTGTATCTCTTGTTAGATCATCTGAATGTTTGGATCCTCCTGCAGTGAGGTCCAAATCTCCATTGTGTCAACCAATAATATTCCACACTTTGCCACTACGTCAGAGATGCCTTTCAGTAACGTTTTGAGATCTGATCACACAACTACAATGGTGTGACTCACTACAACCTAATTGAAGCTCAATAATATCTACATCATATTCAAAGTTCAACTTTGTAATATTGTTCTTTGAATCTCTAATCGTGAGCGATAGCTTCACAACCTTGTCTGCTGGTGCTTCCTCTTAGAACCTCACCGCAATTTTTTCCTATGGATTCTTCCAATTTCTATTGTTGCTAGCGTCCATCGTATATTTCCTTGATCATTCGATCAAGTTCCTTCTTCATCATTGTTCTTTCCTTCTCCACATGCATGTTTAACTGTGAAGTGCGATGCTCTCGCCCTTTTAGTTCTTTTGTGATTCCTTGGTGAAACTCGTGCAATGTTTGTGTTGGGAGTGTGGAAATGTTCATACTGACACTTTCCCATCCTTTGAGAAAGTGCTCCTCTTGGTACCTGCAAAATTCTCATGCCAAATGTTATCTCTATTCAGCGCTCTAGCTGCGTTGGTTGATTTGTCTATTCTTGTTGTTTGGATGGTTTCTCCTGTTGTTTAGCTATTGTCAACAGTGTCTTTGATTCTATTATAGCTTGTTGAACTTCTGCCAAAAGTGTGTTGTAGAGATCACCAATATGTTTCCATGTGTCCACTGTGACTTGTTGGACTTTTTCTTCAATCTCGTCGATGTCCCCATCAATGAGAACCAATGCTACTGCACTCTTAATTTTTCTTCTTTCTCCTTCTTCCTTGGGCTCTTTGTAGTTACTATCAATACCCTCTTCTGGATGATGAACGATGAATCCTCTAGATCTATGTCGTAGGTAGGGTTGTGTCCACCTTATTACTTTTCTGGCTCTATTCCTTGTGTGTCTTTCCTGTGCCCCTTTTTTTTTTTTTTTTTGTCTCTTTCTATGTCTCTTTTTCTTGCTCTTTGTCCTTCCAACTTGGACCCGCATGCTGCTCAGTGTCCCTTTCTACTCCAGTGTCGTTGATGGATGGATTCATCCATTCTGCCGACCATTGTTGAACTATGACGAAGAGGTATTCCTTGGTGACCAAATATGGCAAAGGATTCCATGTCTCCGTTGAATCCTTGCAAGCCTTTATGTATATCGTATGAAAATCGGCTTTGAAATCTGCGATGTTGTAGTATCAATCAGACAAACTTGGTGACAATCGATAAATTTGGCTCACCATCATATGCAAATATATCTGCATCAAAACGAAGAAAATTATGTTCTCCTGTGCACACAACGGCTCCTTAGTAAACCATAGGGATGCATACCTCGCATATTCACGTATGTCTCATTCGACTTAGGGGAATTGTGACTCTTCTAGTTCCTTCCATGCATTGAGCACAATGATGAGGATCAACCACGCATAATGGAATGTATTCCCTTCTTAATGCGGTTCACGACAGTATTCCGAAAATTCTATACACAAGTATCCGACCTAGTTGAACTGAACCCTAATGCCGCATTGCATGGCTAAAGATACCATGGCCGTTGGGACTTCGTTCACTCTACATTTCCTCATGATCCTCCCTCTTATAATTTGCACAGAAAAGTGCACCCCTTCGTTGCTTATGGAGTTGATATCGTAGCCTCGTGACTTCTTTATTAACCCATACTTATTTTTCAATTGAGTTTATATACATAAGTAGAACAGTTGTGGGTTGAATGTTCAGTCAATAATAAAATATATAAATTTGTTTTTAACCTGGGACATTGATATTGAGTTCGATATTATTTAATGTGCTATTTATCCATAATTTAAGTATATGTTGTCGTTGCATTAAGAATATTCATTAATATTTCAAAGAAGTTGTCAATTTAATTTTGTAAGTATTTATATTGTAATCATTTCATTTCCGCTGTCAATTTAGATGATTTGAACCTTGATTGCAGTAAGTGGTTTGTATTTTTGTATACAACTGCTTGGATTTTGATCACTTTGGAATTCTATTTTTTTTTTTTAATTGGTAGAATATTAAATGTTTGGATTTTAATCAATCTAGAAAGCTTATTTTGGATTTTTTTTTTTAATAGGTAGTATATTAAGTGTTTCTATTTTAAGCAATTTAGAAAGTGCATCTTGGAATTGTATTTTTTTTTTTTATGGGTAGATATTAAGTGTTTGGATTTTAATCAACCTAGAAAGCTCACTTTGGAATTCTATTTTTTTTTTAACAACTAGTATATTAAGTGTTTTCATTTTAATCAATCAAGAAAGCTCACTTGGGAATTCTATTTTTTTTTATAGATAGTATATTAAGTGTTTGGATTTTAATTAGTTTAGAAAACTATTTTGCAACCAATATAAAAAGATATATTTTAATCAATTTGGAGCTTTATTGTTTAACCCCTATAATATAATAAGAATTTTTATTTTTAATTAATTTGGAACTGTATTGTTTAACGGATATAATATAATATTTTTTAACCCCTGTAATATAATAAGTGTTTGCATTCTAATCAATTTGGAAGTCTATTGTTTAACCCATATAATATAATAAGTGTTTGAATTTTGTTTAATTTGGAAGGTTTTATTTAACATTAATAAAAGTATTGAATGGGTTTATGTTTTTTAATTATTTAATAAAATTTTGTTAATAGATTTATTTATTTATTTTATTCACAAAAATATATTTTTAATTTATAATAAATAGGATAAGTTAAATATGGGAAATATATAAATTTGTATCATTATAGTTACTTGAAACTTGATATAAATTTGAATAAATACATATACTTTATAAATTTCTTCTTGATGTGTTATCATCAACCATCAATTACTTGGAAAGATATAAATTTGAATAATTACAGATACTTTACAAATTTCTTGTTGATGTGTCATCATCAATCATCAAAATTTACTATTTTTATTTGTTGAGGTAATATTTTGGAAAGGAATGCTCAGTTTTTGCAATGACACACTATAATACCAAATAAGTTAAAAAATAGAATTACATTTATTTCAAAATATTAAATGTACTCCATCAGGTCTTGGATAGATTGTGATCAGGTGATCTGTTAATGCATTTCTTAATGTGAATTCACCAGTTCAATTCCTAGCCTTGATTCGGGTGATATATTGGACATGATGACAATGTAGTCCCACCAAGCTTACAAAAAAAAATTGTGTGTAAATTAAAAAATTATTTTTATTTTATATGACATTAAATTAAACTTTGATTTTAGTTATGGTAGGTTAGCCCTGTTAATAGCTAAAAATTGTAATGTAAAATTGGTCACACCTTAGTTATAGCCAATTGGATAAAGATAAGTCATTAAAAAAAAAAATTAAAAGTATCTATGCAATAATTAAAGAAAATATGCAGAGAGTTTCTCTTTCTTTAAGTTCCTTCAATTGATCATCTCTTGTTTTTCTCCTCTTCCCTCACCCTTACCCTTGTATATTACTAGGAACTATCGGAATTTTATCTCATTATGGGTTTTGTTATTGACTCCAAATGATGACATTAAAGTGAATATTTTTTATATCATTCTAATTAATTATTTTTCAAATTTCCAATAAAAAAAGTCCACAATCAATAAACAAGTAAATGTTTACATAATCACTTAACATTTTCATTATGAATTTATTGATCATCTATATTTGGGAAGACCACCTGGCCAAAGTTTCAATCAAACTCTTATCCATTTATAATGGTGACTCTAACTAGTTCTATTGAGTCCAATTACCCCCTTGTCCTCCCTGCTAACTTGTTATGTTTCTAATATATATATATATATATATATATATATATATATATATATATATATATATATATACTCTCTTGCATCTCACTTACCTGAAAGGAACCCTTAAGTTGGCTTGAGGGCTCATCCAAGCCACATTAGAGTTTCCTCTTAAAAAAAGAGACTGCTAATGTGTGATGAAATTATTCTAAATTTTAATATAATATAAAATGCAAGCAGTAAAAAAAAACTAGTCCGTCTTATCTCAATTAGAACCAAATATATAAATAATTCAAATCAAGAGTAAAAATGGTTTAAAATAATGAGGATTTAATATGTTTTTGTGATGAATATCAAACTGGTGAAGAAGTTCTAATAACTGATATAGTTATTGCAATACATGATTTGTTCTAGATATCAAATAATGAAGGATAAGTCATTGGATAATGGAATTAATCCACATCATTCAAGAAAAATTAAATATATTTTAAAAATGAAGAAATTCAGATTAAATAGTTACTCATAAATTTGATTACGCACAAGAGAAAATTGGATCTAAATAATAGATCTATAATTCTATTATAAATGACCACTTATCTAATGAAAAACCATTCTCATATCCAACGAAGGTGCAAAAATATCAAACAATTTGTACAAATTTGTCATTAAATTAATGAAATTTGCATTTGCAAATAAAAAAAAAATCCTACAAATTAATAAACCTGATTTCCTTGCTCTAATTCTCAATAGATCTCCAAAACTCTCGAAGTACTTGCATTTTTAATCAATTTGGAACTCTATTATTTAACAGTTATAATATAATATTGTTTAACCCCTATAATATAATATTTTAATCAATTTGGAACTCTATTGTTTAACCGATATGATATACTATAATAATTCTTTCCATTTTATTTAATTTGGAAGGTTTTGTTTTTAACATTAATAAAATATCCAATGGATTTTTTTTTAATTATTTAATAAAATTTTGTTAATGGAATTTTTTTTTTTTCCAAAAACATATATTTTTTAATTTATAATAAATAGGATAAATTAAATATGGGAAATATATAAATTTCTACCATTATAGTTACTTGAAACTTGATATAAATTTGAATAATTACATATACATTATAAATTTCTTGTTGATGTGTTATCATAAACCATAAGTTGCTTGAAAATATATAAATGTGAATAGTTATAGATACTTTATAAATTTCTTGTTGATGTGTTACAATCAACAATAAGTTACTTGAAAAGATATAAATTTGAATAATTATAGATACTTTATAAATTTCTTGATGATGTGTTATCACCAACCATTAAAATTTACAATTTTGATTTGTTGAGGTAATATTTTGCTAAGGAATTTTCAACTTTTGCAATGGCACACTATAATATCAAATAAGTTAAAAAAATAAAATTACATATAATTCAAAATATTAAATGTACTCCATTGGGTTTTGGATAGAATTTGATCGCGTGCTTTGTTAATGTGTTCCTTGATGTGAAGTCACCAGTTCAATTCCTCGCCCTGATTGGGGTGATATATTAGATATGATGAATATGTAGTCCCACAAATCTTACAATTTTTTTTTTTAATGTAAATTCAAAAATTATTTTTATTTTATATGACATTAAATTAAACTTTGATTTCACTTATGGTAGGTTAACCCTGTTAATAGCCAAAAATTATAATATAAAATTGGTCACACCTTAGTTATAGCCAATTGGATAAAGACAAGTCATTAAAAAACATTAAAAGTATCTATGCAACGACAATTAATGGAATTAATTCACATCATTCAAGGACAATTAAATCTATTTTAAAATTGACAAACTTCATAGTAAATAGTTACTCATAAATTTGATTAAGCATACGAGAAAATTGGAACCAAATAACATATATGTAATTCTATTAGATACAATTGCTGATCTAATCAAAAATCATTCTCATATCTAAAGAAATTGCAAAAATATGAAACAATTGGTACAAATATGTCATTAAATGAATGAAATTTGCATTTACAAATAAAAGTATTTGCATACAAACTAATAAACCGATTTTCATTTCTCTAATTCTCAATTGACCTTAAACAATCTCTCCAAAATCTGCTACTAGAGTAAATACAAAGATTGAATCTTGAAAAAAAAAACTCCAAATAACTCATATATGAGTATTCCTCTTAATATATAGTAAGAATTATCCTTGCAATAGTGCAAAAAAAAGTTCCAGATTGCAGAGAAGAGGAACCCTTTCCTCATTTTCAAAACATTTATTTATAATTTACAAAAGAATCTTCAAAAAGAAAAAGTTGTTAGAAGAATGACTTAAATATATAATTTTAGTTTTGAAGAATCTTTTTCTTCTCTTTGCTAGTGAATTCTCATTATTCTAAATCTTTTTCTTGATCTCATTCCAACAAAGTCACTCTCAAAAATCATTAAAATTAAAATAAAAACTAATTTAAATTGCACATAAAAATGAAAATAAAAAATTAGAGAAAACAAATTCTCAAACTAAAATCTAATTGAATAAATAAATGAAAATAAAATGTTTTTTCCCATGGATATATTCTCACTTTGCAGCGTTAAGATTAATTTAACGCTGTTTAAGGTTAAGATCTGTAACACCCCCAAGTTCTATGCTTTTCAAATGAGACATTTGAACATACATCCAAAGGGGAGTGGACCCCAATGGATAAGTATTGTGTGGATGTGGTTAACTATTTATTTATGAAAAATAAATAAAATATTATGTATGCACTATGACCAGATGAGAAGATGAGATCATATGCCTAATCCATGAGGTGATGGAAAAGGAAAAAGACTTTCCCCAAAATCTTTCAAAAATCCTTGAAAGAAATTATTTCTAATTTAGATTTTGAGGAAAAATCTAAATTTCCTCAATGAAGAGGAGAAGCTAAGAGGTGAGAAAAAGCCGGAAAAGCCGAGAAAAGCTTAAAGCACGAAAGAGTCCGAAGCTCAGTTAAACAGAATAAGCATCCTGAAATTCCGGACGCGTAATTGGAAATGTGCTTCTTTGGGAAAGCACAACTTAAGCTGCTCCTGTCTTTCCCGAGGTTAATGTTTCGGTGTGCTAATCTCGCTTCTGGGTGAATCCTGGGAGATAAAGAGGACTCTAAGGTTGGGAGGACTGGTCATAGTAGAGAAATGCATGCCTAATGTTGGAGATTTCTGTAAGTCTGTGTTAAAAATATCCCTAATTTATGAATTATTATGTTATGGTTCATTATAAAATTTATGAATTAT
Source organism: Pinus albicaulis (assembly GCA_034641835.2). Lineage (NCBI taxonomy): Eukaryota > Viridiplantae > Streptophyta > Pinopsida > Pinales > Pinaceae > Pinus > Pinus albicaulis. The sequence goes on from CM076584.1 coordinate 481,934,096, forward strand.
TATGTTATGGTTCATTATGAAAATTTTAGATTGATTATTTGCTCAGTAATTCATGTAATTGTAAACCAAAGATATTAATAGCAGAGACAAATGGTTGGAGTATGGGGATGAGTACCTGGTAGTAATGGAGTTAGAGAGGGTAGAGCCTTTGGAACAGCTAATCTCTTGAGTAGGTATAGGTGTAGCTTGCTTCCTTTCAAAGGAACATTAACTTACTGTGTGTATAAACGGAAAATGTTATCAAACCAGTAACCATGAACAGCAAGGACCAAACAACTAAACCTATCATAACAATATTGAGGGCACAGAATTCCCTGTACTCAATCACAGAAGGTAGGAAACAACCACCCTGTGATAGTAGTATGGGGTTCAGTATTTCAGTGGTGTTACAATGGAAAGAGTTGTAAAACTACGAAATTAAATTATTTTATTAAATGTAAGGGTAAACATCGGAAAGCAGAAGTCTAAACTATTTTCCCATGGAATAGTCGAATCTGCACCAGAGTGTCAAACAAGTTGAATGTTGTAACAGTAAAATAAAAGGGAAATCCTACTTGCACATCCATTGGGTGATAAAATTTTGTGTGAGGGAAGATTGTAAGCATCCGTAAGAATACAAAGGAACAGAGCATCTGGTTACCGTCCATATAAACTGCTGGGAAAGTAGTTGGAGCAATGGAGGTTAACTGAGTATAGATAGAGGTATGCGAGAAGGCATACATCTATACCTCGATGCTGCACTTTAAAAATGTTGGAAATTTTATAAGGCTTGCAAACCTGAAAGGTTGTGAGAAATTCTTATATTCCCATGTCTGCTTATAATTACTCAAAAGAAGTAAAGGTTGGATAACAGTATGAATCTGAAATGGGTTCAATAAGCAGTTTTGTGTGAGCTGGTGCATAAAGCTGAGTATATCTACTTATGATATATGGGTAACAACCTGGGTCTGGGAGGCGTGACAAATGGTATCGGAGCCCAGGTTCAAAAATTGGGCAAGATATGTGCTCACAAAGAACTAGTAAACTGTTATAAAATTTCTGAAAATTAAAATTTTTATTTCAAGTATACAAAAATCTTGGATATACTATCAGGTATACATATAACAGATGGTGATGAAGTAGAAACATTGATATGGGAGTAATATGAGGAGGCTCATATACTAGAATGGTTAAACCTATAATAGGTTTAAAACTGGAAACCGATATCTCTCAGAAAAATATTATTTCTATGTAAAATAATAGAGTTTGATTGTTCTTCACTCGGACTATATATCGATGTTGCCTTACTGGGATGAAAAACAAGAGGAAAAACAGTAGTACTTAACTGATATATCATCTAGCTGGCCTTATTGAGCATCAGCACCCTTATAGGAATGTATCATTTTTTTCCATGATTTAACCTCACTAGAAATCTTTCAATTATGAGGGTAAGAATAGGACTTGCAAAGAGAAAAAAAAAATGAATTTATAATTATTTCCCTAGATACCTAGAAAAGGGTTGATCTGTGGTGGGAGGTTGGTCTACTGCTTGAATGGTAGGTTTTTAAATATGATGCTCTCCTATTTTACATCAGTATGAATTGACTACATATAAAAATATATATTAAATGGTGCGATTGTTATTAGTACTATATTTAACAGAATCTATCATAAGGCATTCACCTTCCAGATTCTGTTTAAATCTGAAGTTACTTGGCCTCTACAGAGGATTAAATTTTGTTATGTTCCTGTAGACACAAAAATGAGATGATATGAGATGATATGCTTATGTATATGCTAGAGAAACATTATAGTAGCACTGAAATATATACATGGTATGTAGCAGAAAGGAAGAAAGCGCGATATTAGAATATAAATTGCAATTATGATCATTCTAAACCTTATAACATTTATAGACTGCATATATGAGCATTCTAACAATTATAATGGTGCTGGAAAAAGAGTAATTATATTCTAGATGAGCATGATACCATTTATAAGGGTATAGATTTCAAAAAAAAAAATATTCTTACTCCGTGACAAAACTGTAACATAGAAAAATGATTGTCTTATAATTAAGGTCCTCTAGTTAAGTGCTATTAACTACATATTAATATACATCAAAAGAAAAATTTAAGAGTAGGCGTTATAGAACATGTAGTTATAATTTCTTGTTAAACCCCAAAACAAATCTTCACAGGAGAAGGGTTAAAGTATTCATAGAAATTATAGAGCATGTTGTGTTTTAATGTATTCACTAACCATTGAAATACATGGTATGGCTATAAATAAAAGCTATGATTAAGGAACATTATTAAAGGAACTATTGCATAAGTGAATATGCATTGAACAAAAAAAAAAAAAAAACATATATATAGTAACAAATAAGTGAATAGGCATTGAACAAAAAAATGAAACATATATGGTACAAGAGAGATAGTAATGCGAATACATATAAAAAAAACCAATGGTAATGTATAGATTGCATTTCTAAACTTATCTCTAGCCAAGTATCATAGCCATGAGAGAGCGAAGTCAAGAATAAGGGCCATTGTTTAAACATTATGGAGGGCATAACTTAAGAATAACTTTAAGGGCCATTGTTTAAACATTAAGAATAACTTTTACAATATGGAAGTGTGATATTCATTATCGCTATCCAAGTGCATATGGCACTGTCGATTTCTTTTAATCCCTGAAATTATTATATAACAAAAAAACTGAAATTATCATGAAGATATCCTACCCAACTATTAGCAATCATATATATATACGTGCAAAGTAATAATTAACCTAAGCGCCGAACGCTAACTCCACAAAATATGTTAACAATCAGTAAAAAGGTATGATGTGGGGAACAGAATATAAGTGAACGAATTTACCGTGCGAACAAATGAGTAGCCAACGACACGACATCACACGTCGGAATCAGCAGGCATTTGTATTTGCGTCCAGTTAATAACTACCGGATTTTGTCAAGAGTTCTATTCACGGCCGAGTGGGCCTTGTTAGATGTAACAGATAAACCAACAGAGTGGTAAGGAATATATATATATACATGCGTAACCTGTATCAATAAACCGCATGCAATCACAACTATGATTAAGTTGTTCTATCAACGGCAGATCACAATCATAACCGGTATGGGAGCGCAGGGTAAATCATTACCATTCTGGTTATGCCGTCAAAGTTAGGGTTTATATACTTTAGCGATTCAAAGATAAACAGAAAATAACCTAACCAAATCTATACAGGAATATACCTGGAATAGGAACGATAACAATTATATGTGGATCAATGAAAATAAAAATCAGAGAACCGAGGTCAAGCATCCAACTTATAAGAGGTTTCAACCTATCAAATTGTAGCTGAACACGAGGTCAATAGATAAATAAAATGCTGGAAAAAAAATATATATATATAGTTATTAACTAAGATTTTAACTGAAAGCAGAAACTACGAAGCGATAGGGATCGCCGTCCCAATACGTAATTAGGCTGTACAAATAAATAAAAACCTAAGCTGCCAAGGCATGAATGCATGCAGTAGATCGGATGAATTTAGACCAAGAAGAAAAAAAAACATGACAGAGCGCGGTCGAATGAAATCAAAGGGGGCGGCCTGTAATCTAAAGAACCACAATAGCAGTCGAAAGACCTGCAATAGAAAACATAGAAAAAAAAACTGACGAGAGCAGACTCTGAGTCGAGCCAGTATATAAAGCGAAAAGGAGGAGAATATATTGAGAGTTTGCTGAAAGGATGAGCGGGAAGGGTAGGCGAAACCCTAATCCCACTGCCCCAAACAAATCAGAGATATCCCCAAGATGATTTGGGAGAACCAGCTTAACCGACACCATACTACGCGTGGAGGCAATAGCCTGGCCGATGAGGTACTGAAACGACGACTCTGGCTCTCGTAGTACCAAGCTAGTCTGGATCAGCAACCAGAGGAGGTACGCGCAGATTTCAAGCGGGACATCATCCTGCAAGCGCCGGCGTCGAGCGTCTCAACCTCCGGGAAAATACGCTATCTCTGTGTACAACAACCCTCAAAATATTAGAGTTAAGTCGCAATACAGTCCAGATCCGTCAGAACCCTAAAAAATGTGGCAATACCGCAATACAGTCCAGATCCGGTACGCGTGAACTGTCCTACGCGTATCACAAAAGCAATCTCGTATATACGCTGTCGCCAACCAAAAAGATTTCATTTCGATGAAATCTTCTGGGCATTATGAATGGTGTTCCGGGCATTATGAGTAGGGTAACGCGGAGGTATTCAGAGGCGTGGCAGTCACCCTCGTGGCAACCTAAAAGGACATCAAAATATAAAACCTGATGATATAACCTGCCGCGATGAAACAAATTGCAGGGTTGATTACTGAAGTAGACGCCGACAAAATTCGGGACTAGGGTTAGGATTATACCTGCCCTGGTAGGGTGCGGCGCTCCAGGACTGATAATAACTCACTGTTATGATGGTTCACCGTCTACCATGATAAGTTTAAACGTGTCTCTAATCCATACTTTGGCGGAACTGATCATAGATGCACGCTATACCTGTTTCCACATCTTCCTCGTACGTATCAACGCATCTGCATAATATGTATGAGGGTAAACAGGAGGCGAAATCTGATTCTATTATTAGATACTTCGGCCGATTAAATGAAATTATAACAGTAGGTGTGACTGGTTAATACGAATGATATATATAATCATATATGTAATCGCCAATAAAAAAAAAAAAAAATAAATAAATGTTAAGACTTTTATATATGCCGCGCATAAACGGTTACAAGCGCATTAAAAACCTATTACAACGATGATAACAGTATGTGGGCCATACATAGAAGAGTATCCACACATGAGATTGCAAGAAAAGTTTCAAAGGTTATATATAGGGATACATGTGACATTCAAATATGTATATGGAGTAGGTGTTTAGGTATCGATGGGCAGCGGCCCATAGTATTATCAAGGAATATAAAAATATTTATGGGACACGTAGATATACCAAGGTTATGTATAAAAGTATGCCAATTTTAAATTTGTTCTATTAAATAATAACCATACGTGGGTTGGCATCTCTATACGTGTATTGTATATAAAAATATATATTGACACCTATGTGGCATATGGGTAATCGAAAGAAAATGATTTTTCATATGGGCCTTAAGAGAGGCATGGCATTCTATAACACATGGAAAATATTGAATGTTATAAAAGGGGATGGAAGATGAATTAATAACGTGGCACTTTATTGGTGTTTATTATATTGCACTTTAGGTGAAATTAATAAGTAAAGAATGTGAACTTCGGTACTGAAAATCACCATAGGGGTAAATTATATTTAACCTAGAAACAGAAAGTTGCTAAGTGGAACTGGAATACGTGGTCATAGAAAATTTTTTTTGGGAGATTTGTTAATGATAAACAAAAGTTCAAATAATAAATCGGTGGGGAAAATTGTTTGAAGTTGATTGACAAAAAGATTTCATATGTCCATAACGACTCCCTTAGACTATATTATCATCATAGTTGAGGCGAACATTATATATCCCTTTAGTTCCTTGGTGGTAATTAAAGGATGGTTAAATGATTTTGTATCATAGATGTTGAAAAGGGTAAGGTATTCCTTTTGTGTTAGGTGGCTTTTAATTAAAGTAGACTTTAAAGCTTAATTTAAAAAGGGTGGAGTTTAAATTAAAGATAAGATAGTAAAATAATTCTAGAAGAAGTGGATTTTATATATATGTATGGTGGATATATATATATATACGGTGGAATCTATATATATGGTGGATTATAGTTATATATGGTAGATTTTATATATATATGGTGGAGGTTATGTTATATTGAGGATTATATATATATATATAGAGTGGTTCTATATATATATATATGAAAAAGAGTGGAGGATTTAATGATATGAAATATCATGGCTCATATAACAAAGAGTTTATAAAGAAAACTTTATAAGTTTCACTCTATTTGAATATATATACAAGGTGGAGGAATATGGGCATAGCCTATTGGTAAATGATTTAGATAATTATGTGTGCAAAGATATATATCTATAGAAAAATTTACCTTCAGGATAAGGTTAAGAAATGGATATATGTAATTAAACTGAAAAAAAAAAAATTTGGGAGTGTTAAGACAACTAAATTAGAATTTTATTAATATTCAATAAGTTGATTTGAAGCATGAAAGGATAGATTAGAAAGAAATAATATTGACATTGGAAAAACTTCCAAGATGATTTAAGTCAAGACTAGAGTATTTTGTGAGGAGTATACTTTAGTTCATGGAAAATAATGAAATGGTAAGCGTAAATACGATTCATAAACACAGTGAATAAATGGTTTAGAAATTGTGGACCATTACATATGGAATCATGTAATGCAAATCCAATACATTGAGTTATGAATGAGTGAATGAAGGGATAACTCAAATTTTCCATGTGGGCTAGCTAGGGGAAAATTGAAAACCTATATAAACCGTGGACTGACTTCTAATGATTTGTGGAGTTCACATATAGATAAAAAAATTGGTGAAGGGAAATTGTGTCAAATTTGTTTTTGACATTATCAAGTAGTCATACTTGTGAATGTAATGAATGATAGTAATTACATGCCTTCATACTATAAAATTTTGGGGTTACTGGAGGTGCTGAAGGTACATCTATGAATTGAGAAAGGGTAAGCATAACCATGCATATGATACAATTGGTTCTTTCATTTATAAGTACTAACGAAAAGTGTAAAATTGTTTATCCAAGTGTGTAACAGGAAAGTGTACACTCTGGAAACAAGGAGAAAAAAAAAAGGGTGAAGATGAATCACCTAGAAAATCGAGAAAAGCTGAACTGGACCAAGTTGCGTGAGGAAAGAATCTCACTGAAAAACAAGAAAGGATAAGTAGTGTACTAAAAGTGCACTAAACTATTATAAACCTGAACGGTTTGACCTATATACTGAATTTCTTAAGTTTATTGAAATGCAAAATGTTGTTGTGAATTATCAATTGTATGTATCTGACATTACTTACAGTTGTATGAATTGTGGACAGAGAAAACAGAATAAAAGATCTTTCAGACAGACTTCTTGCAAAGAAGTAGGAAGAAAACCAACTGCATAAAGCATCAGTAAATAGAGTGGAAGCAGAAGAGTACTCTGCTGGAAACTAATCAAAGACGAAGAAGAAATCTTTTTCAAAGAGGGAAGAAGGGGGAAAAATAGCCTCCCCCTTGCATATTAAATTTTATGATGAATTTCATGTCTCCTTGTTGAAAAAAAATATAATTTTTGTACATGATGCTTCTCACATGAGTGATTGGAATGTGGTTCAGGTGGAACAGATTTAGATGTGGTCCAGGGGGAACCAGAAGAAGAAATTCCTTCCAGAGTCGCTTCAAAGATGAAAGCGGGAAGAAATGGAAATTGTGAAATCAAACAGTAGCTAGAGTAAAGGTGCAGTGGAGCACTTTACTGCTGAAAAGCTACATGGAACAGAGAAGCTAAGAGGATGGAACATCGTTCATAATTATGTTCAAAATAAAACTAAGTAGATAGTTGTCAACACCGAGGACGGTGTTTATTTTCAGAGCGGGAATATGTAACACCCCCAAGTTCTATGCTTTTCAAATGAGACATTTGAACATACATCCAAAGGGGAGTGGACCCCAATGGATAAGTATTGTGTGGATGTGGTTAACTATTTATTTATGAAAAATAAATAAAATATTATGTATGCACTATGACCAGATGAGAAGATGAGATCATATGCCTAATCCATGAGGTGATGGAAAAGGAAAAAGACTTTCCCCAAAATCTTTCAAAAATCCTTGAAAGAAATTATTTCTAATTTAGATTTTGAGGAAAAATCTAAATTTCCCCAATGAAGAGGAGTAGTTGGGAAGAGGTGAGAAAAAGCTGGAAAAGCTGAGGAAAAGCTTAAAGCAGCTTTAAAGAGTCCCAAGATGGGAAGCCTAGGTTAAACAGGAATAAAGCATCCTGAAATTCTGGACGCAGAATTGGAAACAGGCTTTGGAGAATGCACAGCTTAAATAAGCTGCTCCAGAACAGATTGAGGTTAGTCTGTTCTTGGAGGATCTCTGCTCGGGGGTGAATCCTGGGAGATAAAGAGGATTCTAAGGTTGGGAGGACTGGTCATAGTAGAGAAATGCATGCCTAATGTTGGAGATTTCTGTAAGTCTGTGTTAAAAATATCCCTAATTTATGAATTATTATGTTATGGTTCATTATGAAATTTATGAATTATTATGTTATGGTTCATTATGAAATTTATGAATTATTGTGTTATGGTTCATTATGAAAATTTTAGATTGATTATTTGCTCAGTAATTCATGTAATTGTAAACCAAAGATATTAATAGCAGAGACAAATGGTTGGAGTATGGGGATGAGTACCTGGTAGTAATGGAGTTAGAGAGGGTAGAGCCTTTGGAACAACTAATCTCTTGAGTAGGTATAGGTGTAGCTTGCTTCCTTTCAAAGGAACATTAACTTACTGTGTGTATAAATGGAAAATGTTATCAAACCAGTAACCATGAACAGCAAGGACCAAACAACTAAACCTATCATAACAATATTGAGGGCACAGAATTCCCTGTACTCAATCACAGAAGGTAGGAAACAACCACTCTGTGATAGTAGTATGGGGTTCAGTATTTCAGTGGTGTTACAATGGAAAGAGTTGTAAAACTAAGAAATTAAATTATTTTATTAAATGTAAGGGTAAACATCGGAAAGCAGAAGTCTAAACTATTTTCCCATGGAATAGTCGAATCTGCACCAGAGTGTCAAACAAGTTGAATGTTGTAACAGTAAAATAAAAGGAAAATCCTACTTGCACATCCATTGGGTGATAAAAGTTTGTGTGAGGGAAGATTGTAAGCATCCGTAAGAATACAAAGGAACAGAGCATCTGGTTACCGTCCATATAAACTGCTGGGAAAGTAGTTGGAGCAATGGAAGTTAACTGAGTATAGATAGAGGTATGCGAGAAGGCATACATCTATACCTCGATGCTGCACTTTAAAAATGTTGGAAATTTTATAAGGCTTGCAAACCTGAAAGGTTGTGAGAAATTCTTATATTCCCATGTCTGCTTATAATTCCTCAAAAGAAGTAAAGGTTGGATAACAGTATGAATCTGAAATGGATTCAATAAGCAGTTTTGTGTGAGCTGGTGCATAAAGCTGAGTATATCTACTTATGATATATGGGTAAGAACCTGGGTCTGGGAGGCGTGACAAGATCAATGATTGATATATCAATGTTTTTTCCCATTGATATATTCTCACTTTTAAGCATTATGAATATTCAATAATATTTCAAAAAGGAGTTGTCAATTTATTTTTGTAATCGTTATATTGTAATAATTTCATTTCTGCGGTCAATTTAGATTCTTTGAACCTGGATTGTAGTAAGTGATTTTCATTTTTGTATACAAGTGTTTACATTTTAATCACTTTGGAATTTTATTTTTCTTTTTACACTTAGTAAATTAAGTGTTTGGATTTTAATCAATCTAGAAAGCTTTTTTTAACAGATATGAAAAGATATATTTGAATTAATTGGGAACTCTATTGTTTAACCAATATAATATGATAATTTTTTTTCATTTTTAATCAATTTGGAACTCTCTTGTTTAACTGATATAATATAATCACTATTTGCTCTTTATTTAATTTGGAATATTTTTTTTTTCATTAGTAAAAGCATCCAATGGATTTTTTTTAACAATTTAATAAGACTTTGTTAATGGATTTCTTTATTTATTATACTCATCAAAATATATTTTAATTTATATTAAATAGGATAAACTAAATATGGGAAATATATAAATTTATATCATTATAGCTACTTGAAAAGATATAAATTTGAATAATTACATATACTTTATAAATTTCTTGTTGATGTGTTATCATCAACCATCAATTACTTGGAAAGATATAAATTTGAATAATACAGATACTTTATAAATTTCTTGTTGATGTGTTAACATCAACCATCAAAATTTACTTTTTTGATTTGTTGCGGTAATATTTTTCTATGGAATGCTCGGTTTTGTAATGACACATTATAATATTAAATAAGTTAAGAAATAGAGTTACATATATTTATTAAATATACTCAATGAAGTCTTGGATAGATTGTGACCGTGTGTGCTCTGTTAATGCATTCCTTGATGTGAAGTTACCAATTCAATTGGGGTGATATATTGGACATGATGAAGATGTAGTCCCACCAACCTTAAAAAAAAATTAAATGTAAATTCAAAAATTATTTTTATTTTATATGACATTAAATTAAACTTTGATTTCAGTTATGGTAAGTTAGCCATGTTAATAGCTAAAAATTATGATTTAAAATTGGTCACACCTTAGTTATAGCCAATTGGATAGAGATAAGTTGTTAAAAAAAATTAAAAGTTTCTATGAAATAATTAGAAAAAATATGCACAGAGTTTCTCTTTCGTTTAGTTCCTTCAATTGATCATCTCTTGTTTTTCTCCTCCTCCCTCACCCTTACCCTTGTATATTACTAGGAACTATGGGAATATTATCTCATTATGGGTTTTGTTATTGATTCCAAATGATGACATTACAGTGAATATTTGTATATCATTCTAATTAATTATTTTTCAAATTTCCAATAAAAAAATCAACAATCAATAAACAATTAAATGTCTACATAATCAATTAAAATTCTCTTTATGAATTTATTGATGGTGAAAAAATGACCTCATCAATATTTTGGAAGACCACCTGGTTAGAGTCCCAATCAAAATCATATTGGTTTATAATGTCGACTCTAACAGATTCTATTGAGTCAAGTTACCCCTTTGTCCTCCCTTCTAACTTATTATGTTTCTAATTGTTTTATAAAAAAAAGAAATATTTGATTTACTCTGTTGTTGCTCACTTACAAGAAAGCAACCCTTAAGTTGGCTTGGGGGCTGAACCAAGCTACACTAGAGTTTCCTCTTTAAAAAAGGAGACTCCTAATGTGTGATGAACTTACTCTAAATTTAAATATAATCTAAAATATAAGAAATAAAACAAAACTAATCCTTCTTATCTCAATTAGAACCAAATATAGACATAATTCAAATCAAGAGTAAAAATGGTTTAAAAGAATGAGAATTTAACATGTTTTTGTGATGGATATCAAACTACTGAAGAAGTTGTAACAACTGATATAATTATTGCAATACATGCTTTGTTCTAGATATCAAATAACGAAGGATAAGTCATTGGATAATGGAATTAATTCACATAATTCAATAATAATTAAATATATTTTAGAAATGACGAAATTTAGAGTAAATAGCTACCCAGGAATTTGACTGCACACAAGAGAAAATTGGAACTAAATAATAGATCTATAATTCGATTATATACGATTCCTTATCTAATAAACAATCATTATCATATCCAACCTAAGTGCAAAAATATGAATCAATTGGTACAAATCTGTCATTCAATTAATGGACCACCAGCATAGGTAGGATAGGGGAGGGTAGGATCGCCGCCCCTTGTAAGGACCTTATCTCAGGATAGTAGGGCACAACTACGGAATAGGAATCCCTCCCGTTTCAATAAATAAGGAGCATTGACTCGTCGGTAAGATGGGTGATAGTTGGCTCGAAGTAAGTAGGCGCACCGGAGAGCTTGAGAGCGCTAGCAATAAGAAGAATTGAATAGCAATTTTCTAAATGCCCACCCAAGCAAGCAAGGCCATCCATCCATACATACAATATAAGGAGTCTGTTTGTATTGAATCAATAGAGGGCAGTAGTTCCAATGATCCAACGACTGTTGGTAACTGTCAAACTGACATTCCTCATTCATCTAGTAAGCTGAACCATTCTCTCGCAAAATGGGCAGTCTAGTGTTAGCTTGAGTCTGTGTCTAGACCTGAACAATTCAAAATTCAGCCTGTCTTGCCCCATATTTTCCGAACAGATTCGCTCTAAGCTGTGGGTAAAAAGAAAGGTCTGTGTATAGCCCGGGCACTCACTCACTGGTGGATCATAACCTTCCCTGAAAGGTCATTGGTGAAAAGCATCCGCGCTAGGGCACTAACTGTTGGCTGCTGTAAAAGCATCCCCGCAAAGGTAGAATCTGTCTTAAAGCTCTCTATTGGTTGTAAGTGTGAAGCAATTTCCCCTGCTAGGGCAGTAACTGTAGGAGCACCTCTCTCTCCCCACTAGGGTTTTGCATTTGCAAATAAAATAATTTGCATACAAATTAATAAACCTAATTTTCTTACTATAATTCTAAATAAATCTCCAAAAATCTCTCCAAAATAATAAACTCTGCTACTAGAGAAAATATTTGCAATACTGCAACCTTTACTCAAATACAAATATTGAAACTTAAAAAAAAAATCTCCAAATAACTCATATCAGAGTATTCCTATTAATCTACAGTAAGAATTATCCTTACAAAAGTGAAAAAAAACTTCCATTTTGCGGAGAAGAGGAACTATTTCCTCATTATCAAAACAATTATTTATAATTTACAATAGAATCTTCAAAAAGGGAAATTTTTTGGAAGAATGACCAAAATCTCTAATTTTAGTTTGTAAAAATATTTTTCTCCTCTTTGTTGGTGAAATGCCATTATTTTAAATCCTTTGCTCATCTCATTTTAACAAATTACCTGCCAAAAATCATTAAAATTAAAATTGAAATCAATTAAAATTACAGGTCACATATAAAATAGAAAATTAGAGAAAAAAAATTCTCAAACTAAAATCTAATTGAATAAATAAAATAAAAGTAAATGTTTGCTTTCCATTGACTTCTCTCAAAGTTTCTTTTTCCCAACAAGAGAGTGTTCAAATCGATTTGTGCTGGCTCAGTTTGGCTTGACCCATGATCAACTTGTACTTCACACCAACAAAACCCTCAGACATCGGCCTTTTCGGCAACGACTAGAAAGCATATTGCAGTCTCACCCGAGGTGGCTATGGGTGGTTGGAGGACCAGGTTTCTGCAACCTTAAGGGACTGTGTGAGGAGGATTTACTTCAATTTCTATGTTTAATCAATCTTCTAGCATGCATATCATTACTATGTTAAGCATTCTAATTACTTGCTTCATCGCATAAACATACTACAGAAGAAGATAAAATTGTACTAACATTGCATTAGCTTGCAACCAATACTTTGCATAATAGATAAAAATAAAATATAGCAGTGCATACAAACATAAAATATGCCAAAATATCCTTCTTCTTTATTATGATAAATCTCTTTAGTACATTCACTTCTCCAACCTGCGCACATAACTGTAGGTGGACTCGCACACGACTATAGACTCTTCCAATGTCTCCGCACACTGAGGTGCAGAGAATTCCCTTAAGGCCCAAAACATACTAAAGGCAAAAAATATAACAGTTCATGCCCATCAACTATGCTTATATTACTTTAACACAACATTACATCCATTTATATATATCTTACATTATTACAAAACCATGGTACATATACCATGGTCTGGACAAAACAATGGACTAAAACTCGATACTTGTTACAAAATGAGCAGCTTAGACCCACCTTGATGCCCCTAGACATCGCGCGGTAGATTTTACTTACTTCGCTCCTCAAATAGTGGAGTCATTTGACAAAAATTGGACCAAGTTGGGCTGCACCCAACAAGCCCCCAACACTCACATGTGAATGCTCCCAAATCACTCATATATTGTTCCCTGGATCTTTGGTTCTATGTTGTTATAGGCCTCTTTGTATGGCTAAAGTATTTCTGCAATGTTCTTTTCTTTGTAGCACACTTCTTCAAGTAGTTTCTCAGTTGTTGGCTTGACAATATTCAACAAAAATTCTTTTTTCTCTCCATCAGAGCTCATTCAGCTTCTCATCCATTGCTTGTGAAAGATGAATGGGCTCATCTTGCCATGGCTCAGTCTTCTCTAACAGAATCTACTCCTTACGTCGAAGGTATTCGATCATTTTCTGCAGATTCTTTCCTTCTGTGATCCCGACGAGCCTCTCCGAGACTATTAAAGTCCTCGCAGTTGCTCGTATTTATTCCAATTGATTCTTCTTCATCTGTATATGTTATTAGATCATTTGAACCTTTGGATCCCCCTGCAGTGAGGTCTAAATCTCCAAAGTGTCATCCAATAATATTCCACACTTCGCCATTGTGTTAGAGATGCCTTTTAGTGCGGTTTTGAGATCTGCTTCCCTCTGCTCACGCACCTACGGCGGTTTGAATCACTAAAGCCTTAATTGCAGCTCAATAATATTTACTCCATATTCAAAGTTTAGCTCTATAATATTGTTCATTGAATCTCTGATCATGAGGGAGAGCTTCACAACCTTTTCTGCTGGTGCTTCCTCTTCATAGACCTTGACGTCTGGAACCTCACTACAAGTTTTTCGTATTGATTCTTCCAATTGCTATTGTTGCTACCGTGCCTCATATATTTACTTAATCATTCGATCAAGTTCATTCTTCATCACTATTCTTTCCTTCTCTACTTGCATGTTTAACTGTGAAGTGTGATGTTCTCATCCTTTTAGTTCTTTTCTGATGCCTTGGTGAAACACATGCAATGTTTGTGTTGGTAGCATGAAAATGTACATACTGATGCTTTCCCATCCTTTGGTGTGCTCTCTATCTTCGACAGCTTCAAACTGAAGTGCTCCTCTTCATACCTGAAAAATTCTCACGCCAAATGTTATCTCTATTCGGCGCTCTGGCTATGTTGGTTGACCTTTATATTCTTGTTGTCTTGGTGGCTTCTCCTATTGTTTAGATGTTGTTGACAGTGAATTTAATTCCATGATACCATGTTGAACTTCTGCCAAAAGTGTCTTGTAGAAATCATCAATTTGTTTCCATGTGTCCACTGTGACTTGTTGGAATTTTTCTCCAATCTCTTCGATGTCCCCATCAGTGAGGACCAATGGTATTGCACCTTTAGATTTGTCTACTTTTTACTTCTTCCTTGGCCTCATTGTAGTCACTATTGGTACCCTCTTCCGGAGGATGAATGGTCAATCCTCTAGCTCTATGTCATTGGGAGGGTCTTTGCCACCCTGTTCCTTTTCTCACTCTATTCCTTATGTGTCCTTTCCTGTGTCTTTTCTGTCTCTTTCTATTGCTCTTTGTCCTTCCCACTTGGACCCACATGATGCTCGGTGTCCCCTTCTACTCTAGTGTCATCGATGGATGGATTCATGCATTATACCAACCATTTTTGAACTATCACGAGGATGTATTCCTTGGTGACCAAATATGGAAAAGGATTCCATGTCTCTGTTGAATCCTTGTAAGCCTTTATGTGTACCCTATGAAAATCAACTTTGAAATATGCAATTTTATAGTATTAATCATACAAACTTAGTGACAATTGCAAAATTTGGCTCACCACCATATGCAAATCTATCTGCATCAAAATGAACAAAATTTGTTCTCCTGCACACACAACAACTCCTTAGTAAACCATAGGGATTCATACCTCGCAGATTCACATATGTCTAGTTCGACTGAGGGGAATTATGACTCTTGTAGTTCCTTCCATGCAATGAGTGCAATGATGAGGATCAACTACGCCCAATGGAATTTCTTCCCTTCTTAATGTGCTTCACGGAAGTATTCCAAAAATTCTCTACACAAGTATCTGACCCAGTTGAAATGAACCCTAATGTTGCACTGCGTGGCTAAATATACCATGGTCGTTGGTACTTTTTTCACTCTGCATTTTGTCATGATCTTCCCTGCTAGAATTTACATAGAAAAGTGCACCCCTTGGTTGTTGATGGAGTTGATATTGTACCTTCATGACTTCTTTATTAACCCATACTTATTTTTCATATTTTTTGTGACTGCCTTATCTTGACTTTTGCCGATGAAATCATCAGCAGGGTCCTTTCCCTGGTATGGAAGTGTGGTGATCCTTCTTATCAACATTTCATCAATGAGGATCCTCGTTCCCAGCTAGAGGCATCCGTCATGGACTAGTGTTAGCATTTGTCGAACACAGGCTGTGTTCGGATTACTCCGACCAAAATGGGGTACATTGAGCATGCTCAGTTATCTTGATCTATGTAGTCCTTCTATCCACCGTAGTGGATCCATTGCAGTCACTCCACTTTTAGGATGTTATACCTGCTTTAGGTACCGATTTGGCTCAAATTGGGGGTACTTGTTGCGGTCGTTGAAATTCAAATCCTCCATCTTCAGTTGCGGTATTTCCGCTAACACTTCACGTTTAAATGAGACCTTTTCTAGTAGTAATGGCACGAAGGTGCCGAAATTCATGTCCTTCAACTCCTTGAATGGTTTAGCATCTAGTAACCTTGGTGGTATGTATGGTCGTAGCACAGAGGGAATTTTTTCACCCTCTGTCTCAATCTCTGGTATCTCTATTTCCTCCTCACTATCATGAATTTCCACCAGTTTCTTACCCTTCTATCCAGGTTTCTTGTCCCGCTAGTTCTTCGTCCGCTATTCCTTGTATACTTTCTTCCTGGGGGATATTCTAACTAGTCTATTCTCCTATTTCTTGTTTGGCAGTTCTTCTATGAATGTTTTCTTGCACGACGACCTCGCGCGTCTAGGGCATACAGGTACACCTGATTGTGCGGTTTTACAACCCTGTGCTTCCATGATTCCTGCTAGTCCTTTCTTCATAAATTATTTAGAAATTTTTTCAAAGATCCTCTCATACATACAACTAGGCACTCGCTTCTCACTTGGTTGCAAATTCACAATTTGAATTTTCATGAAGAAAACTGTAAAAATGTGGAGCAGGACCAAGCTTTTATAGCGAATTTGAATTTTGAACCCTATGATTATCTTAGATATTACTTAATTAATGCAGGTATGGTGGAATATTCAACCAAAAGTTCTTCATAAATGTGTTTCCCTCGCTCCTTTTAATCAAAAAATTCCTTTAACGACATATTTTTCCTTCCAACGGTCATATTTGTGGCAAAATTCAATGCATCCTCCTTTGTGTCAGAGTAATCCTTCCTTCGTAGTAGCTTTCGTGGACTTCGACATTCTCTTGAATATTGCACAATAATTTTTCTTTGGCGAAGTCCCTTTCTGCAGAGTATTTTATAGTCCCATACCCACTTTCAACTACAGGTGGCATTAATAATTTTTCCCCTTCTATCTTTTAGTGTGAAGTTGCACAAACAGAGTCGTCCTTGTATATCTTGAATCTTCTACCATTTACTCGTTTAGGAATTAGCTCACCATTAAAATTCACGAGTTGAAATGCGCCACAATCAGATATGTTCTTGATAATATATGGTCCCAGCCAATGTGTTTTAAACTTCTCGAGAAACTTCTTGAATTTACTATCATACAACAGTACAATATCTCCTTCCCTGAATGTCTTCTTTTTGATGTGCCTCTCATGCTAATATTTTTCCCTTACCTTTTGTACTTGTTAATGAAAACCTTCTTCCAAATAAATAAAGCAATTGCTCCATCCATTCTTCCATTATATTGCAGTCTGACATCTCTATGAAGGCTACAATTGTTAAACTTGGCACATTCTACTCCATAGGCATCACTTATTCTTGTCCATAAACCAACCTAAAAGGTGTTTGTACTGTCAATTTCTTTCATGTTGTCCTATATGCCCACAACACCACTGGAATCCTCATATCACAATCAATTATATTGACATTGCACACTTTTGTGAGTGCATTCTCCATAATCTTATTGAAAGCTTCAACCATCCCATTTTCCCAAGGATGATAGGTTGTAATCTTATGTTGATGTACTTGAAACTCTTTAGTCAGTGCCTCAATATTCTTATGTAAGAAATTTGAACCCTTGTCACTCATCGAGATCTTTGGACACCCAAATCTGGATAGAATGTACTCAAATATGAACTTCCTGGTGGCATCTGTGCTGCAATCCTTCATTGGCTATGCCTCGGCCCATCTTGTGAAATAATTAGTTGCATTGATGATGTATCTTATGTCGGTCTTCTTTCCTGGTGGATTGATAGTTCCAACAAAGTCAATAGCCCATTTATCAAATGATTGCAATGTCACCTATGTATTTAATGGAATTTCATCCCTTCTAGATGACTTTCCTATTATATGGCATGCATCACAAGCTCGACAAAATTCTTTTGCATCTTTATGCATTGTGGGCCACCATAACCCATCTATCAAAATCTTCTGAGTAGTGGCCTTTCCTGCATAATGTCCACCTGCGACTCCTCCACCAGCTTCTTCTATAATTCTATGTCTTTAATGTTCAAGGATGTATCTATGCAGTATTTCATCTGGTCCCATCTTGTACAAGTTCCCTATAATCAATGAAAAATAGACTGCCTCGACGACAATCTCCTTCTTTTGCTGCATAGTGTAGTCCGTGGGCGCCATTCCTATTGTCAAAATTTGAACGATATCCAAAACCCTTATTATTAATAACTGTGTTTTGGTAGGTTAACCTCAATGATTGTGGGTTCTTCACCTATCTCTATCCTTGAAATATGATCAAGCCCCACATTCAATCTTCCTAGCTTGACTACAACCTCAAAGTCGTACTCCTGGAACAGTAACAATTTGCGACAGCTTTTTACTCCTAAAATAGGTTTATTCATGAAATACAATAATTTCTTACACTTACAAGAAAACAACCCTTAAGCTAGCTTGAGGGCTCAACGAAGCCACACTAGAGTTTCCTCTTTAAAAAATGACACTTCTAATGTGCGATAAACTTATTCTAAATGTAAATCTAATGTATAATGCAAGTAGTAAAACAAAACTAATATGTATTATCTCAATTAAAACCAAATATAGATATGATTCAAATCAAGAGTAAAAATGGTTTAAGATAATGGGGATTTAACATGTTTTTGTGATGAATATCAAACTGCTGAATAAGTTCTAACAATTGATATAATTATTGCAATACATGCTTTATTCTAGAGATCAAATAACAAAGGATAAATCATTGGATAATGGAATTAATTCACATCAATCAAGGACAATTAAATCTCTTTAAAAATGTTGAAATTCATAGTAAATATTTACTCAAAAATTTAACTATGCACAAGAGAAAATTGGAACTAAATAATATATCTATAATTCCATTAGATAAGATCACTTATCTAATGAACATTCATTCTCATATCCAATGAAAGTGCAATAATATGAAACAATTGGTGCAAATATGTCATTAAATGAATGGAATTTTCATTTACAAGTAAAAGTATTTTCATATAAATTAATAAACCCATTTTCCTTGCTATAATTATCAATAGATCTCCAAAATCATAAACTCTGCTATTAGAGAAAGAATTTTCAATAGTGCAAGCTCTACCTAAAATACAAAGATTGAATCTTGAAAAACAAATCTCCAAATAACTCATATATGAGTATTCCTCATTTGTAGAGAAGAGGAACCCTTTCCTCATTCTCAAAACATTTAATGTTGAAAAAGAGAAAGTTGTTGGAAGGATGACTTAAATATCTAATTTTAGTATGGAAAAATCATTTTATTCTATTTTCTCGTGAAATCTCATTATTATAAATCCTTTGCTTATCTCCTTCCAAAAAATTCCCTACCAAAAATCATTAAAATTAAAATTGAAACTAATTATAATTTCACATAAAATTGAAAATAGAAAATCGAAGAAAGAAAATTCTCAAACTAAAATCCAATTGAATAAATAACAAAAAGAAAATATTTGCTTCCCATTGATCTCTCTCAAATATTTTTTGGCCCAAGAAAGTAGCCTTTCAATCAATTTGCAACAAGAAAACTTTCAACCAAACGAATTCCAAAACTTAGAAAATAGTTTTTTGTTACAAACTCCAACTTCTGCTAAATTTTAGGCATAGTAAATAACTTGATTTTGTTATGTAACCAATTCCAAAATCTTCTTCATGATTTTAGCTTTCAAACCAGCCGTCCTCGCCCTCTTTTAGCTAAGTAAAACTCAAGATATGACTCTCTAAAATTTTGTTTCCAAAATTTAGATTTATTAGAAAATACAATTGTCAGCAAATTTTATTAATATTTTATACTTAAAATATTCATTCTTAATCCTTTACAATATTTTAAAATAAAATAAAAAAATAAACTTGAATTAAATTAATTAATATTTAAAACTAAACAAAAAATATATAATAAACACAAAATAATTAAAACATTTTTTCTTTAAAACAAGGCCACATAGCTAGCATTCCTACAACTTATTTTAATTATTGAATTTATTGGTCAAAATTGGGTGCCCTCATTGAAAATGAAAATTAGCCTATGGAAATTATTGGCACTAGCCTTCCCATATAATTAATTAACTTAAATGCGTTAGTTAACTAATTTTACATTGTGGGGGTGGAGAACCCAATTCAACTTTTATGTTTAGTTAAAAAAAAATTCACTAGATATAAATATTGTGAATCAATGGAATTTTACCCATTTGTTCAATTTCATAATAAATAATTTGATTTGTTAATTAATATTGGTGCCAACTAAACCAAATTATATTGATTTTGGAACATTTTTCTTATTACTTTTTAAGCATAGAAATACAATATTAAAAAAAAAAAAATTTCCTTACTTTCATAAAATATAATAAACCAAATTCAATTCCTACCTATATTAATAATAATATGATCAATTTATTCATACCAATATTATAAATACAATGTAACGCAACTTCTTGGGTCCTCCACCACATTAATAGGTAGGACTGTAGCATCACTCATTCTATGTACTGACATCAAACATTAACATTTTTTAACAAATAAAACCCAATAGGGGAAAGGGTTTAGTCATTGGACACCTCAGCAATGACTGGCCCCCATGCCATGTAGGACCAATCGATAGCATGTATGACAGTTGTCAGCCATGTGGGCAAGCATGTGGCGGGTACTGTCCACTGGTCAAACCGGTCACCAAGCTTTTGAACCGGTCGTCTCCCGCCATTTAACAAAGGCTTCTCGAGGAAGCTTGATTTTTTTCTTCGGGTCTGCTTTATGTTCGTTTCTGGCTCCGAATGTTGCGCAGAGGAGCATCGATGGTTGATGCCTCCACCACACCCTTCGTGCACTGCATCCCTCCTTATCGCACTTGTGCCCTCCTAGCTCGAGCTCTCCTGGTCTTGGTTCGACTGCAGCGACATACAAAACTGTCATTCCCTTGGCTCTGTTGTTTTTATGCCTCAGTTCTATGTTCGTTAAACCTTGAATCAATGGTGGTTTAACCTTGGTACTCTGGTGGGTATACCTCCGCTCTGTGTTGTTATACCTCAGCTCTTTGGTGGCTATGCTTGGCTCTATGTTGCTTACTCTCAGCTATGTTGTTTTTATACCTCGGCTTTGTCGTTGTTATACTCGGCTCTGTGGTGGTTGTTAGCTCCCCATAATTTTAGCAGATTGACAAGACTAAAACTACAGAGAGGAAATTGTAACCACTTTGGGATTCTAGGATCTAGCCTTCCTGAATCCAAAGAGGGATCTCTCTATAAGTGCAAAGATTGATTTATCTTTAAGGCTTTTAGGTGTGATATTAGGCTAGTTGTTAAGAACAAAGGTTTTTGTTTCATTTTGGATGGTTGAGCATGATTTTTAGTTGAGTGGAAAGTCCTAAAATGAAAGAGTTTCAAAGGGGTGAAGATGTAAATAATCAGAACAAGATCTGGCTGATAGGATAGATATGAAACTGGTTTTAGTCCATTGGGCTATGGATTCATAAAAGGGTTTAATTGTGCAACAATTTCAAGAGTGATCCAAGGGGAAATGCATCTATATCAAAAGATATTTTTAGATTAAATGATGAAATGGAATGGTAAAAGTGTTGAAGGGGTGGAAAAAGACAGTAATTTCAACTAGGATTTATCAATCTTTCAAAACAAGAAAAGTCTTTTAAGCAACTGTTTAAAACCAACCAAAGGACAGGGATAACCATAAAATTCTTTGGACAAGCTTGTATTGAAGCTAACTTATCAGAAAAATATTCCAGTAATACACATAATTACTTTCAGAAGGGATGAAAACAGATAAGAAAACAAAGTGCAGCCTAAGATCAAGTAAGATACTTTTAAATCTAAACCTGCTTTCAGCATACTCTTAGGGAAAATTTTTAGAACAAACTTTGAAGAAAGAACTAGAAGACAGGGCAAACCATAAACTTTTCTAGTCTAACTCTACTTAGCATATAATGAAAATATTATTCAAGAACTTCTTTTCAAGCTTTGCACATCAAGACAGGGGCAAACCAACATTCCTTGATCATGTTTACACTTAACTTAAGTCATTCTTAAACACACAATTTGGAGGAAAACATAAAGATAAAGCTTATCAGTCAGAGAAGGGTATTGTAAACAGTAAATCCTAACTCTATGCGTGTTGTTCTCTATCAGAGAATAAGTGGAAAAAATGGCATACATGAAAGGAAAACAATAACATAGTAAGAAGTACTTCACTAATGATATAGACCAGGATCCCAAGAATCAGCTTGTATATTGATGTCAATCCAGTTACATGCTTCAAGTCCAATGTTTTAGTACAGCAATCATCTTCTCTTCTCAGCCTAACTTATTTTATCAAAAACAGAGCTTCAAGAGCCTCTGAACACTATTTACATGTTGAAACTTTTGAGCACAAGTATTATATCAAAGTTCAACAACCAACCTTTGTTTAATCTTCTAAAGAAGTATTTATAGAAGAAATGAGGAGGTGGGATGAGAGAAAATATCTCTGGGTTCAATTGATACAGTTTAATTCTTCTTGGCCCTTGAGGGGCTCAATGCAGAAGATTTCAGATATTTCCTTTGTATTGAAAAGTTCTTATTAAGTATTTTATCTTCTTAGTAGAGTTTGTTGACTTTAGGACTCTTCAGGCAGGTTTTGAAATAACTCTGGCCACTTTTAAACAAAATATCACTGATAAGGCAATAACTATGCCTTTTTTTTATTTATTTGAGGCTGCAGGTGGTTTTCTGTAGCTGGAGAGGATTTAATTTTCCTCTGATGTGGCAGTGGAGGCTCTTCGGATTGATAAATGGCTTTGTCTCTCCCTAAAACACCTTTAATTTACTTGAGATCTATGTTTTAGGTGTGATCAGGCTTAAGCTGTGTCTTGTGATCTTCATGATTTTTTTTACTATGGATTAGGCTTTTGATTCGCTGAATTTTATGACTTGATCCTTCAAAACTGTGTTTAAACCTTTAATTCTTCATTTTTTCTTTGATTTCATGCTGTCAAACTGATACTCTTTGGTTATGATGTTTGTTGTGTTTTCATTGTTGTTGCAGGCACGTAGAGGGTTGTATAATGGCATCAGTGCACAAGAGGTGCAGATAAAACAAGATGTGGAACCCTACGAAATGACCTTCTCTCAAGGATAAGGGCCTGGGGGATCGTCATCCCTGACCCCTGATTTCATTTTTAAAACATTGGAAAATCCTTTAAAAACCTGCAAAATAAAAAAAAGTTATACAAATCCTGCATGGATGGGTTGAAACTTGTTTGGAGGCTTAGGTCAGAGCATGGCCATTGGATGAAAGCATCTGATGGCGAGGATTGTTTGCTGGGGTAAATGGAGAGGCAGTTGGGTAAAATGAGGATCAAATTAAGTCTGGGTCGTTGATGCATGTTGATCAATGGTTGAGATTAATCGGAAGTTTTTACAATGCAGGGGGGTGACTTTATAATGAAGTGGGAGAAAATATTATGAAAACGGGAAAAAACCTTTATCGATAGCGAAAAAAGGTTTAAATCGAAGTTTGGGGTCATGAAATGATTTGGGCCATCAGATTAGACTAGCCAAAGGAGATCAACGGTGGAGATTTATCAGAGTTCATCGCATCGAGGGATTTGCGATGGGAGGGACAAATGGATTTGAGCGATGCGATGGGGAAGGCCGATGCGATGGTGTGATTGAGCATATCGCAATGGCGGGGGAAAGAAAACAAGGGTAACAAAATGCTGGGGAAAAAAACTCCGATGCAATGTTTAAAAAATGTAAAACCTTGCGAATGGGTAAATACACAGGAAAATAGTGAAAATGAAATTAAAAGGGGGCATTGGTGGTGGGACCGAGACTACAGAGGAGGAGATCGGCAAGTTAAATGAGGACCGTTGGATCGCGATACAGATCAATGATGGAAAATAAATCAGGAATCGAAAATTGGAGGGAACAGGGCGTGGCACTTAAAGATTTTCTGATGCACGATTTATGATTAAACACCAGCCGTCGGATCTAGAAATAGATCAATGGCCCATGGTTAATCCGAGGGTAATGTAGAGTGGGGATGGATGCACAATAGAATTAGCGCTGATCGTTAGATCCTAATAGATCAACGGCTCGGAACAAAGAAGAGGCCAATAGACCAAATAACCATCGCATCGGAGATTTTAAAATAACAAAAGAAACGCGCTCCTAACAAACTCCCGATTGTGATTGGTGCTCGGGGCTTAGCGACTGGTCCTGGGCGCGGGTTATATGGTGGGGAAGTGGTTTGGGGCTTAGCAAAAAGGGCTTAAGTCCTAATCGCAACGGAAAATTTGAAGGGAATAAACAAAGGTTTGTTTGTTTATCTGTGATGCAACGTGCCGACGATTTTTGATCAGTTTTAGATCAAGAGCTGATAATTCACCAAACAATAAACTATCGAGTCTTGTTAAAACATATAAAAATTGGGTTTTTCATAAAATACAAACGAAAATTAAGTTTTGGGAAGGGTTTTTAATACGTTTTGGCGCCCGATTGTGGGCTCTAGGTTACATTAAAAGATGAAGGGATCGGGGGCTAAGGCCAAGGTGCTTAAAACCTTAGTAGAAAAATGGGTTTTTTAGGCCAAAATGAAGGATTTTCAAGGGTTTTTGGCTTTCGGTAGAAGAGGAAAAAAGGGGTTTTTAAACCTTCCAAAGGAATTTTATAAGGTTTAAAGGGAATTTCGAGGGAATGAGGGGTAAATGAAATTTTTTATGAATGAAATGGAGAAGGAAAAAGGAGAAGGGAAAATGAGGGAAAATGCAACTTTTCAGCAGTCTTTTCCATTGGTAAACAACAGATTTTTTCAGTGTTTTATGAGGGAAACAACAGTGAAGGTTTTATGAATGAAAAATAGACATCATTAAGGCTTCAATAACTCACAATTTGAAAATGAATTTTTTCTTGACGTCTAGAAAAGATCTAGCCAACATTTGACATGACCAATTTTATAAGTGGCTAACAGTGACTCCACATGGGGATGGCACCTCCTTGAAGGTGTCAAGAATTTTAGAATTGTATTCTTTGGGAGGTGATCAATGCCTCATCCATTGGGCTGCAACTTTCCTTACTTTTCTGGCCTTCTTTTGCTCTGATAATGTTAGCAACCATGAAAAACAATGGAACTCTATCAAAACAAGCTTTCTACCTACACAATCCTAATGATCTAACATTTTTTCTTCTTTCGGAGTGCATTTGGATTGGAAAACTCTTTTTACAAACATTTTATTCTTTTGAAAGCATAAAACTAATCTAATTCTACCTCTTATTTCTCCATGAAATCAGATTAAGCAGTTGAGTTCATAAGCTTCTCTACCAAACTACTATCTCTTAGGATTAGACTGTCTAACAGATTTTTATTCTCTAAATTCTAAAACAAGAAATTTAAAAGTAGACAAGTCAGGATTGAATAGTCTAACTCATTACTGATCTATGGCATAAAAACAAGTTGCACATAGATTATTATTTGTAAAAAATTAAATCAAAATGGTGAAGGCTTAAGATCTGAAAGTTTTAAGAACATCCTTCTATTTTCTTCAGCTCTGTTTTTAAGCTTTTTTGAGATGTCTTTATTTGTTAATTGGGAGCCATTATTTCTTTTGGAATCTAAAGGTTCATATTTTGATCTTGTTTTGAACCTTTATTTTTCTATCCTAAGCTATCTAACTGATAATCCAAGATTAAGTTGTTTGGAAGATATATTTCCCTAACCTATCAACAGTAAATTTAAAACTAATTAGTCATGATTAGGCTGTATGACTAACTATGAGTGTTTCTTTTAGGAGTGGCATTTTAGCTTGCACACTTTTAGATTTTGTTTCTCTTTTGGTATGGGGTTGTGCCTTTCTTATTTTCACTCTGCCCTCTTTTCTATCTTCTATTATTTTTGTATTTTTCTTTTTTCTTCAAGAAAAAAATCAACAAATAACTATATTCTCAAAGGTTGAGGCTTATTGAAATTCCTATCTAACCTATCCTATCGTTGAATATTTACACTTTACATCTGATACAAAAGTGCCAATGCAGCCAGTTGAGTAGCGACAGAAAGGAATAGAGGAACTGGCTACTAGTCAGAGGTAACCATAGTATATTTTGAAGATTAATCTTCAAAACTAAGGTTGTCATAGGAGGTGACAACATTTTATATCTTTGGCTCTTACAAAGGATCCATGCTTGATAATTTGAGCCAGTTGGGGCCTCCACACACTTCTCCATAGGATCAACAAAGAAAAGATGAAGACTCTCTTCTTTTTGGCCCTCCGTGGCTGGTAAATTGTCTGCCTCTAAGACATCAGCTTTGAGGACTGCACCTCTAGTATTTTCCTTGGAATCATCATCATATTTTACCTACAAAAAAACAAGTAGTGAAATTTCCATTTCCTCTAAATATATGCTTTCTTCTGATGTGAATTTAGGTTTTTTGGATGATAGACTGATATCATCAATGGGAGAAGGTTTCTCTTGAAAAGAAAGTATATCCTCAGTAGGATAGTCTTCTATTTTTTTTTCTCCCTCAAAGGCTTTCCAATATATTTTATTGTTTGGGACAACTGGTCTGAGTTTTTCTTGAACTGTATATTGTTTGCTCTCCCAAGGTCTCAGACATGTACTAGCAATAAGGGCTAATCCACTAGCAAAACTATTTTGGTCTTCAGGAACAAGGATACGTTGGAATTCTTTGAAATATTTTAACAAATCCCTAGCATCATTCTTATAAGCTCTAATTCTGAGATGTTTAAGCATGCATTCTTCTTTCACTTGCCTAATTACCAATTCTGCATTTCCATGAACTGCTATCTTCTGGGCTCCTGATTTCTTCAATAAGTGCAGCCCCAAAAGAATTGCCTCATACTCTACTATGTTACTTGTGCATTGAATGTTTAATTTATATGAATAGGCTTAAGAATAAATTTTTTTTGTATCATAAATCCATATTCCTACACCTACAATAGTTTTAGTACTTGACCCATCAATGTTCATACTCCAAAGAGGACTAGTTTTAGTTTTATCATTAATTTCCTTACTATCCTTTTCGTCTTGAGTTCCATTGGTTTGTTCCATAGAATAAGCACTATGTCGATGATTGTCTTGTTCAAATGAAGGTTTGGAAGGTAGCTGGTTGTTTAGTATTTGATTAATTTCTTCTTTTTTTAAAGGAGAGGTCTCTTTTTTAGCATAAACATAAGTATAGCAAACTTCTTTCTCTTGCGTTAACTCGTGCTGAGGTTGGATGTCTTCTTGAGCCTCTTTTAGTGAGTCTTCACTTGAGTTTGCAGGGAAATTTTGAGGTTTTTCTATTGTGTCCTAATCTGCTTCTGTTTTAAACAAATCCTCATCATTTTTATGATACTCAATTTGAATACAAGGTTCATGAGTTGTTTCTTTTACATTATCAGGATGCCACTATTCTTGTGCAATATCACATGAGTTATAACATAGAGGGAGAGTCCCTAGATATGCTAATTCTCCTTTCACATTAGATTCCACATTTTCTAAGTGACTATTTTCTTCCTCAAAGTACTGCTTGCTATAAGTGTTTGCAATTTGATTGTGAGATCCCCTAATCGTGACAGTACAGATATGGGAGGCACTGTAGAGTTTCTTATTAACCTTCTTCATTTATTTCTTTGTAAGCTTGCTCATCATCTACTATAAGGTGTTGATCATAATACATATCTTGGTCATTGTCTTGGTCTTGAGGTGATTGGGCTTGTGTTTGATGAGGGAAAAACATAGGTTGCTCTAGATCATCAATATTCATATTAGCCATCAACCTATCCATTCTCTTTCCAAGCATGTACATCATTTTTTCCATCGTGACTAGCAATTTTTCTTCATTGTTTTCTCTATAATCTTGATCATCATACATGTCTTGTAATGGTTGAGTTTGTTGTTGATTTGAAACAAGCATGAGTTGTTCTAGATCATCAATGTTTAAATTAGCCTCATACCTTTCCATTCTCTAACATGTACATCATTTTTTCCATCATGGTTTGCTCAGGAAAAGGCATAGGTTGTTTAGGATGACCGATATTTAAATTAGCTACATACCTATCCACCCTCTTTCCAAGCACGTACATCATTTATTCCATTATGAGCATATATTTGTATTTTGCGTCTATATCTAAATCCATTTTTGTACATCAGAAAAGGGGTCACTGTATCTTGTCAACCAGTTCAGACTCTTCTACTAGTGGAGTCATTTGGTCTTTTGAGATTTTTTAGAGTGTGGAGTCACCAGGTGGAAATTTTTAGCTCTTTTGGAGGTAAAATGTTTTATGGTCCACCGCCATATACCAATCTAGAATATTTTTGGGTTTTTCCTAAGTTTCTATGGTTGTTTGGAAGACTAATGAGTCTATAAGAGCTTGCTAAGAAACTATGAACTCAGTACTACCTAGTGGAGTCGCCAGAAATGTTAGCTCCCCGCAATTTCAACAGATTGGAAAGACTAAAACTGCAGAGAGGACATTGGAACCACTTTGGTATTCTAGGATCTAGCCTTCCTGAATCCAGAGAGGTATCTCTCTATAAGTGCAAAGATTGATTTATCTTTAAGGCTTTTAGGTGTGATATTAGGCTAGTTATTAAGAACAAGGGTTTTTGTCTGGTTTTGGATGGTTGAGCATGATTTTTAGTTGAGTGGAAAGTCCTAAAATGAAAGAGTTTGAAAGGGATGAAGATGTAATTATGTTGGGTGTGGAGCCTGATTATGTTGTTTACTTTGTATCACATCATTGGACCCCTGTACCTTAAAAAGGGCGGCAACGCCGCCCGAAATTTAATCGCTGCCGTGGGGCTCGGAGGGTAGCGGCGCTTTTCGAAACCCCCCCTGGCGGGGGTTTTTGGGGGCAGCGCCCCCGAAGCTAAAAACGGATGTAAAATTGCCTTGTAAAAGTATAGTAATTTCTAGTCAATCTGGGCCGTTCATTAGGCAAATGATCTGACGGTAGAAGTTATGTTTAGATTAGGGTTTTTTTCCCTAGAAGGCAACTCCCTTGTATATATGAGGGCATTGTATTGCGGTTGTGGATTTAATGCGTGTATTCTCGGAGCGAGAAACAGAGAGGGAGACTGTGAGAGAGAACAAAGGATATTACAGCGGATCTGCTGTAGGTTTTGTCTCTTCATTTTTGTTGGATAATATAAAGGAAGGACTGGCTGTTCGGGGTGGACGTAGCCCAAACTGGGTGAACCACGTATATCTGTGTCTCTCTGGTTTTATGTGTTTTGTGTGCTTGTATTTTCTGCATATTTTATGTGTTTCATTGCTCTGTAATATTTAATTTTCTAACAACTGGTATCAAAGCCGAAGGTATATTTGGCTAATAAACTCGCAGGAAAAAAGGGTTCCTGGTTCGAGTGGGAGCAATGGCGGACGATGGTAAGTTTAGGGTCGAGAAATTTAACGGCCAAAACTTTGCGCTATGGAAGATGCAGATGGAAGATTATCTGTATCAGAAAGATCTGTACCTACCATTGAGCGGAAAAACAAAGAAGCCGGTGACCATGACAGACGCGGAATGGAACATTCTCGATAGAAAGGCACTCGGAACAGTACGGTTGTGTCTTGCAGCGTCAGTCGCCTTCAATATTTCGAAGGAAACAACAATAGAGGGTTTGATGTAGACGTTGGCGAAACTGTATGAAAAGCCCTCGGCCTCAAACAAGGTATTTCTTATGAAACGACTATTTAATATGAAGATGTCGGAAGGTGGATCTGTTGCAGACCATTTAAATGAATTTAATACGGTTACCAGTCAGCTAAGTTCTGTAGGGGTAAACTTTGATGATGAAGTTAGAGCTCTGTTATTCTTGTGCTCATTGCCAGAGAGTTGGAATGGTTTAGTAATGGCCATTAGTAACTCTGTCTATGGATCTAGTACTTTAAAGTTTGATGATGTTGTTGGTGCTATCCTTAGCGAGGAAATGCGACGGAAAAGCTCCGGTGAGACATCAGGTAATGCTTTGAGTGCAGAGTCTAGGGGAAGAAGAATGGAAAGAGGAAAGAGCTCAGGATATCGCAGTAAATCAAGGAAACACAGATCCAAGTCCAGATCGGGGATAGTGTGTTGGAATTGCAGAAAGAAAGGACACCTAAAGAAATACTGTAGATCTCAGAAGGGAAAAGAAGGAGACACACAGCAAGAAAACAATCATGAAGAAAATGTGACAGGTGATGTGTTACAAGATTCTTTGATTCTTTCTTTCGAAAATGTTATTGATTCTTGGGTTGTAGATTCAGGGGCTTCATTCCATGCCACACCTGATAAGAAATATTTTCATGATTATGTTCAAGGAGATTTTGGACAAGTTCGTTTGGGTGATGATAAACCCTGTAAAATTGTTGGAATGGGTAAAGTTCTTGTAAAACAACAGAATGGAAACCAATGGCTACTAAAGGAGGTAAGGCATGTTCCAGATCTGAAGAAAAATATGATTTCAACGGGGCAATTAGGCAGTGAAGGTTGTGTGACAACTTTCACAGATAAAACTTGGAAGGTCACCAAAGGAGCACTGGTAATAGCAAAAGGTGAAAAGGTTGGTACATTGTATTTATGCAATGGTATTTCTAACTCTGTTAATGCTTTAACTTCCAAAGGAGAAGATGCAACATTATGGCATCATAGGCTCGGACACATGAGTGAGAAGGGAATGAAGATTCTTCACTCAAGAAATTTGTTGCCAGGTTTGAAGAATGTTGATTTGGATTTCTGTGAGAATTGCATTTATGGAAAACAGAAGAGAGTTAGATTTCTCAGAGTTGGGAAAGAAAAGAAGAGATCAAAATTGGAGCTTGTGCATACAGATGTATGGGGACCTGCTCAGGTATCATCTCTCGGTGGCTCTCGTTATTATGTTACTTTTATTGATGATGCAACTAGAAAAACATGGATTTATTGTATTCAGAATAAATCTGATGTATTTGATACTTTCAAGAAATGGAAAGATTTGGTTGAGATTGAGACAGGAAATAATTTGAAGTGTCTCAGATCAGACAATGGAGGTGAATATTGCAGCAAAGAGTTTGATAGGTACTGTTCAGAGCATGGAATTCGTAGAGAGAAGACAGTTCCAAGAACACCAGGAGAAAATGGTGTGCCAGAAAGGATGAACAGAACAATCATGGAGCGTGCAAGGTGCATGAGGTTGCATGCAGGATTGCCTTTACAATTTTGGGCAGATGCTGTAGATATTGCTGTTTATCTAATAAACAGAGGGCCTTCAAGTTCCTTGGATGGTGGTATTCCAGAGGAAGCAT
This sequence comes from Pinus albicaulis, assembly GCA_034641835.2. NCBI lineage: Eukaryota > Viridiplantae > Streptophyta > Pinopsida > Pinales > Pinaceae > Pinus > Pinus albicaulis. The sequence goes on from CM076584.1 coordinate 481,965,597, forward strand.
GGACGGGTAAAAAGGTAAACTACTCTTTTTTAAAGCCTTTTGGTTGTGAGGCCTTTGTCCATATTAATAAAGAAAACAGAACAAAGCTTGAGGCAAAATCAAAGAAATGTACCTTTATTGGATATGGTGCTAATGATTTTCGTTATCGCTTATATGATTATGAAAATCACAAAATCATTAGGAGCAGAGACGTAATATTCAATGAAAAGGTCTTGTATAAGAATCAGCTGCAGGAAAAGAAACAGGAAAAAGAAAGCAATGAATACACGGTTCTTGATGAGATAACTGAAAAAGTACAGGTGTCTGAAAATAATAATAATCAACAACCACAGTAGCAGCAACCACCACAACAGCAGTAGGCACCTCAAACACCTGAAAGTGGTGTTAGAAGATCTACCAGGATAAGTAGACCCCCTGAACGATACTCTCCTTCATTATATTATTTATTATTGACTGATTCTGGTGAACCTGAATGTTATGAAGAAGCAATGCAGGTTGAAAGCAGGAAGAAGTGGGAGCTAGCCATGGAAGAAGAGATGGACTCCTTAATGCATAACCAGACTTGGGACTTAGTCAGGTTGCCTGTAGGTAGAAATACATTGCGGAATAAATGGGTTTACAGGCTGAAGGAAGAAGATGGAGGAAAACAGAGGTACAAAGCTAGACTTGTGGTGAAGGGGTTTGCACAGAAGAAAGGTATTGATTTTGATGAAATATTTTCTCCTATTGTTAAAATGAATTCAATCAGAACTGTTTTAAGTCTTGTAGCAGCGGAAGATTTACATCTTGAACAGTTAGATGTAAAGACAACATTTCTCCATGGAGATTTGGAGGAAGAGATATACATGCAGCAACTAGAAGGATATGAGGTAAAAAGGAAAGAAAAATTGGTGTGCAGGTTAAAGAAGAGCTTGTATGGTTTAAAACAGGCTCCAAGGCAGTGGTATCTAAAATTTGACAAGTTCATGTCTGAACAAGGTTATACTAGATGTCACTCTGATCATTGTGTTTATCTAAAAAGGAAAAATGATGGCGGCTATATTATATTGTTATTGTATGTAGATGACATGCTTGTTGCAGGGTCTAACATGCAGGAAATAAATGTGCTCAAAAGAAAATTGGCAAATTCATTTGCAATGAAGGATTTAGGAGCTGCAAAACAAATCCTTGGTATGAGGATAACTAGAGACAGGAAAAATCGCAAATTAACACTGTCTCAGAATGAGTACATAGAAAATGTGTTGAAAAGATTTAATATGCAGAATGCAAAACCAGTTAGTACACCTTTTGCTAGCCATTTCAAACTTAGTAAGGAGATGTGCCCAAAGACCCAAGAAGACATGGATTATATGTCTAAAGTTCCATATGCATCTGCAGTTGGAAGCTTAATGTATGCAATGGTCTGCACAAGGCCTGATATTGCACATGCAGTGGGAGTTGTAAGCAGGTACATGAATAATCCAGGAAAGGAACATTGGATGGCAGTAAAATGGATTCTCAGATATTTGAGAGGTACCACAAATCAAGCATTATGCTTTGGTGGTTCAAACATTGCTCTACAGGGATATGTTGATGCAGATATGGCAGGTGACAGAGATAACAGGAGGAGCACTACAGGATATGTATTTACTGTAGGTGGAACAACTGTCAGTTGGGTTTCAAAAATCCAAAGTGTTGTTGCACTTTCAACAACAGAAGCCGAGTATGTTGCTGCTACGGAGGCTAGTAAAGAAATGATTTGGTTACAAAGGTTTATGGATGAATTGGGTAAGAAGCATGATATGGGCACACTATACAGTGATAGCCAAAGTGCTATTCATCTTGCAAAGAACTCAGCATTTCATTCTAGGACTAAACACATACATCTCAAGTACCATTTCATACGGTCGGTATTGGAAGATGGAGAGTTGAAGCTGGAAAAGATACACACTAGCCAGAATCCTGCAGATATGCTAACAAAAGTTGTAACCAGGGAGAAACTGAGAAGATGCTCAGTTTCAATTGGTCTTCAAGGATGACGATGAAGATGAGAAATAGCCAGGTCCAAAGAGGAGTCATTGTCCAGCAAATGAAGCAGCGATGGAGTTGCTACAATCAGTCTCCAAGTGGGAGATTGTTGGGTGTGGAGCCTGATTATGTTGTTTACTTTGTATCACATCATTGGACCCCTGTACCTTAAAAGGGGCGGCAACGCCGCCCGAAATTTAATCGCTGTCGTGGGGGGTCCAGGGGGAGGCCTTGTAAAAACAGATGTAAAATTGCCTTGTAAAAGTATAGTAATTTCTAGTCAATCTGAGCCGTTCATTAGGCAAATGATCTGACGGTAGAAGTTATGTTTAGATTAGGGTTTTTTGCCCTAGAAGGCAACCCCCTTGTATATATGAGGGCATTGTATTGTGGCTGTGTATTATGAGCGTATTCTCGGAGCGAGAAACAGAGAGGGAGACTGTGAGAGAGAACAGAGGATATTACAGCGGATCTGCTGTAGGTTTTGTCTCTTCATTTTTGTTGGATAATATAAAGGCCATTGTTCGGGGTGGACGTAGCCCAAACTGGGTGAACCACGTATATTTGTGTCTCTCTGGTTTTATGTGTTTTGTGTGCTTGTATTTTCTGCATATTTTATGTGTTTCATTGCTCTGTAATATTTAATTCTCTAACAAATTAATCAGAACAATATTTGGCTGATAGGATAGATATGAAACTGGTTTTAGTCCATTGGGCTATGGAGTCATAAAAGGGTTTAATTGTGCAACAATTTCAAGAGTGATCCAAGGGGAAAGTCATCTATATCAAAAGATATTTTTATATTAAATGATGAAATGGAACAATAAAAGTGTCGAAGGGGTGGAAAAAGATAGTAAATTCAACTAGGATTTATCAGTATTTCCAAACAAGAAAAGCCTTTTAAGCAACTGTTTAAATCCAACCAAAGGATAGGGCTAACCATAAAATTCTTTGGATAAGCTTGTATTGAAGCTAACTTATCAGACAAACAATTCAGTAATCCACATAATTACTTTCAGAAGGGATAAAAACAAATAAGAAAACAAAGTGCAACCTAAGATCAAGTAAGATACTTTTAAATCTAAACCTGCTTTTAGCATACTCTTAGGGAAAACTTTCAGAACAACCTTTGAAGAAAGAACTAGAAGACAGGGAAAACCATAAGCTTTTCTAGTCTAAATCTACTTAGCATATAATGAAAATATCAAGAACTTCTTTTCAAGCTTTGCACATCAATATAGGGGCAAACCAAAATTCCTTGATCATGTTTACACTTAAATTAAGTCATTCTTAAACACACAATTTGGAGGAAAACATAAAGATAAAGGTTATCAGTCAGAGAAGGGTACTGTAAACATTAAATCCTAACTCTATGCTTGTTGTTCGTTATCAGAGAATAAGTGGACAAAATGGCATACATGAAAGGAAAACAATAACACACTAAGAAGCACTTCACCAGTGATATAGACCAGGATCCCAAGAATCAGGGTGTATATTGATGTCAATCCAGTTACATGCTTCAAGTCCAATGTTTCAGTACAACAATCATCTTATCTTCTTAGCCTAACTTATTTGATCACAAACAGAGCTTCAAGAGCCTCTGAACACTATTTACATGTAGAAAGTTTCGAGCACAAGTATTATATCAAAGTTCAACAACCAACCTTTGTTTAATCTTCTACAGAAGTATTTATAGAAGAAATGAGGAGGTGGGATGAGAGAAAAGATCTCTGGGTTCAATTAATACAATTTAATGCTTATTAGCCCTTGAGGGGCTCAATGGAGAAGATTTTAGATATTTCCTCTGTATTAATGAGTTCTTATTAAGTATTTGATCTTCTTAGTAGAGTTTGTTGACTTTAGGACTCTTCGGGTAGGTTTTGAAATAACTCTGGCCGATTTTAAACAAAATATCACTGATAAGGCAATAAATATGCCTTTTTTTATTTCTTTGAGGCTGCAAGTGGCTTTTGGTAGCTGAAGAGGATTTAATTTTCCTCTGATGTGGCAGTGGAGGCTCTTCGGATTGATAAATGGCTTTGTCTCTCCCTAAAACACCCTTAATTTACTTGAGATCTGTGTTTTAGGTCTGATCAGGCTTAAGCTGTGTCTTCCGGTCTTCATGATGCTTTTAACTATGGATTAGGATTTTGATTCGTTGAATTTTATGCCTTAATCCTTCAAAATTGTGTTTAAACCTTTAATTCTTCACTTCTGCTTTGATTTCATGCTGTCAAACTGATACTCTTTGGTTGTGATGTTTGTTGTGTTTTCATTGTTGTTGCAGGCGCGTAGAGGGTTGTATAATGGCATCAGTGCACAAGAGGCATGGATAAAACAATATGTGGAACCCTGCAAAATGATCTTCTTTCAAGGATAAAGGCCTAGGGGATCGTCATCCCCGACCCCTGATTTCCTTTTTAAAATAATTGAAATTCCTTTAAAAACCTGCAAAATACACAAAAGTTATATAAAATCCTGCGTGGATGGGTTAAAACTGCTTTGGAGGCTTAGGTCAGAGCATGGCCATGGGATGAAAGCATTTGATAGAGAGGATTGTTTGCTGGGGTAAATGGAGAGGCGGTTGGGTAAAATGAGGATCAGATTAAGTCTGGGCCGTTGATGCATGTTGATTAACATTTGAGATTAATCGGAAGTTTTTAAAATGCAAGGGGGTGAATTTATAATTAAATGGGAGAAAATATGATGAAAATGGGAAAAACCCTTTATTGGCAGTGAAAAAAGGTTTAAATCAAAGTTTGGGGTCGCAAAATGATCTAGGTCATCGGATTGGACTAGCTAATAGAGATCAACGGTGGAGATTTATCGGAGTTCATCACATCGGGGGATTTGGGATGGGAGGGACAAATGAATTTGAGCAATGCGATGGGGAAGGCTGATGAGATGGTGCGATCAGGCATATCGCATCGGCGGGGGAAGGAAAACAAGGGTAACAAAACACTGGGGAAGAAAATTCCGATGTGATGTTTAAAAAATATAAAACCTTGCGAATGGGTAAATACACAGGAAAATAGTGAAAATGAAATGAAAAGGGGTCATTGGTGGTGGGACTGGGAGTACGAAGGAGGAGATCGGTGGGTTAAATGAGGACTTTCGGATTGCGATACAGATCAACGGCAGAAAATAAATCAGGAATCATAAATCAGAGGGAACAAGGCATGGTGCTTAAAGATTTTCCGATGCGCGATTTGTGATTATGCGCCAGCAGTCGGATCTGGAAATAGATCAACGGCCCATGGTTAATCAAAGGGTAATGTAGAGTGGGGATGGGCACACAATGGAATTAACGCTGACCATTAGATCCTAAGAGATCAATGGCTCAGAACGAAGCGGAGGCTAATAGACCAAATAACCATCGCATCGGAGATTTTAAAATAACAAAAGAAACGTGCTTGTAAAAAACTCCCAATTGCGATTGGCGCTCGGGGCTTAGCGCCTGGTCCTGGGCATGGGTTATATGGTGGGGAAGTGGTTTGGGGCTTAGCAGAAAGGGCTTAAGGCCTAATCGCATCAGAAGATTTGAAGGGAATAAACAAAGGTTTTTTTTTTTAACTGTGATGCAATGTGCCAAGGATTGTTGATTGGTTTTAGATCAACGGCTGACAATTCACCAAACAATAAACTGTCGGGTCTTGTTCAATCATATAAAAGTTGGGTTTTTCATAAAATACAAAGGAAAATTAAGTTTCGGGAAGGGTTTTTATTACATTTTAGCACCCGATTGCAGGCTTTGAGTTACGTGAAAAGACGAAGGGAATGGGGGCTAAGGACAAAGGGGCTTAAGACCTTAGTAGAAAAATGGGTTTTTTAGGCCAAAATGAAGGATTTTGAAGGGTTTTTGGAATTCAGTAAAAGAGGAAAAAGGGGGTTTTTAAACCTTCCAAAGGAAATTTTAAAGGTTTAAAGGGAATTTCAAGGGAATGAGAGGTAAATGAAATGTTTTATGAATGAAATGGAGAAGGAAAATGGAGAAGGGAAAATGAGGGAAAATGGAACCTTTTAGCAATCGTTTCCATTGGTAAACAACATATCTTTTTAGTGTTTTATGAGGGAAACAACAGTGAAGGTTTTTTGAAGGAAAAATAGACATCATTAAGGCTTCAAGAACTCACAATTTGAAAATGAGTTATTTCTTGAAGTCTAGAAAAGATCTAGCCACCATTTGATATGAAAAATTTTATAGGTGGCTAACACTGGTTTAAATCATCTCTGTGGTGGTTATACTCGGCTCTGTGGTGGTCATACCTCGGCTTTGTCTTCATCATACCTCGACTCTGTGCTGGTCATACCTCGGCTCTCTGCTAGTTTGACTCAACTCTGTGGTGGTTATGCTCGGCTCTGTGGTGGTCATATCTCATCTCTATGGTGGTTTTATTCGGCTCTGTGGTGGTTTTATTTGGCTTTGTGGTGGTTTTAATCGGCTCGACCCTGTGGTGGTTTTAACTCAGCTCTGTGGTGGTTTTACTCGGCTCTCTAGTGGGCATACCTCGGCTCTGTGGTGGTGGTGGTCATACCTCGAATCTATGGTGGTCATACCTCGGCTCTGTGGTGTTTTTAACTCTGCTCTGTGGTGGTGTTACCTTCGTTCGATGTTGCGTGGCTTACAGGTCTGTATGCTTCGAATTGTCTTTTCAGGTGCGTTTTTCAGCTCTAGATGTTGTGAACTGTGCTTTCAAGTGCGTTTCCCTATTGGTTTTAGTTTTTTTTTTTAGTTTTTTTGCATGTTTTCTAATGTTTGTGCTCTATGAATGATTGGGTTTTTGCATTGTTTCCAAGTCAATGCAGAGGCCAAGGACAATGCAGTTGGCTGGAAAGCTAAGGAGGACAATGCAGTTGGCAAGGAGGAAGGCCAGGAGGGAGAGGAATTCAAGGAGAGTAGTCTTAAGGTAAGACTCTATCCTACCAGTCATATGTATGTGTTTGTAAACACATTTAACCTGAAGGATATGTTATCTGTTCAAATTATTTACTGTATTTTACTGTTTTTTTAAACACTTGGGTTTTATGTAAATTTTCTATCTGGTTTTTTGTGTTAATTAAAAGAATCTGAATAAATTGAGATACAAGGTTTAGGGTTTATGGTTTTCTGTAAATGTTTAAAGTAAATTGGTAATTTTATGATTGTTTGTGTTACTTAAAAGAATTTGTGTAAATTGAGATTCTGGGTTGAGGGTTTCTGGTTTTCTGTAAATGTTTAAAGTAAATTGTCTGGTTTTTTGTGTTAATTAAAAGAATGTGTAAATTGAGATTCTAGGTTTAGGGATTATGGTTTTCTGTAAATGTTTAAAGTGAATTTTCTGGTTTTTTGTGTTGATTAAAATAATATGTGTAAATTGAGATTTCAGGTATAGGGTTTATGGTTTCCTGTAAATGTTTAAAGTAAATTGTCTGGTTTTTCTGTAAATATTTAAATATTTTTATCCACCATAGAGCTGAGAGCTGAGGTATAACTGTTTTATATTATGTACATGTTTTCTCATACTGTGTTAGTAATGTTGAGGTTTAGGGTAGGGTTTCTGTGTTAATTAGAAGGAATCTCTGTAAATTGAGATACAGGGTTTAGGGTTTATGTCATTTTCTCATATTGTGTTAGTAATGTTGAGGTTTAGGTGAGGGTTTTTTTGTGTTAATTAGAAGGAATCTCTGTAAATTGAGATACAGGGTTTAGGGTTTTTGTCATTTTCTCATATTGTGTTAGTAATGTTGAGGTTTAGGGTAGGGTTTTTGTGTTAATTAAAAGCAATCTTTCTAAATTGAGATATATGGTTTAGGGTTTATGGTGTTCCTTAAATTGATATTTTTATGTTTAAATATTGGTGTAAGCACCACGGAGCCGAGGTATAACCACCACAGAGCTGAGTATGTTAATCATGTTTTATATTCTGTACATGTTTTCAATTAATTTCATGACATTTTCTCATATTGTGTTGTTAATAATGTTGTCTAAATTCTCATACTACATTGTTAATAATGGTGGCATTTTCTCATACTGTCATAAATTGAGATATAGGGTTTAGGTTTTATGTCATTTTCTCATACTTTGTTAGTAATATTGAGGTTTATGGTAGGGTTTTTGTGTTAATTAAAAGAAATTTGTGTAAATTTAGATATAGGGTTTAGGGTTTATGGTTTTCTGTGAATTGATATTTTGATTTTTAAATATTGGTATAACCACCACAGAGCCAAGTATGTTAATAATGTTTTATATTCTGTACATGTTTTCAATTAATTTGATGACATTTTCTCATACCGCGTTGTTAATAATGTTGTCCAAATCCTCATATTGTGTTGTTAATAATGTTGACTTAATTATGAATTCAATTTCTTTGTTCACACCCTCTGTTGATTGTTCAGGGTATCATTGGTTTGCAGTTATGATTTTTATAATCCAATTCTTTTTAATCAATTAAGAGGTAGGACCATTCAATCAGGGTTGTTCTCATTGCAAGACACATTTTCAGAGTGGGGCAATGGGCCAAAATCCAAGTTGGAATTTGGTGTCATGGACCTTTTTTGCTTATGAATTCAGTTTCTTTGTTCAGAGTATCTTCCATTATTCAGTGATTTTTATTGATGAAGTTAGCAAGTAATTTTCAAAACCTAAAACTTTTCACCTAGCTACCTACTCCACCTTAGCAGTGGTATAATAACTACCTTGGGGGATAGTAACAACGAAGGTGGTCATCATGCCAAGATTCATCTATTTCTTGATTCCAAACCTGCTTGCAAGAGGAAGCAAACAAATTCTATATGAAATTATAAATTTAAACAAAACTTTACCCACTTACAAATATATAAATAATTCAATCTATGAAATTATATTTTTAACTGCTCCTCAGGGGTGAAAATGTGAAGTTGGGTTACACTTTTTGCCCTTTTTTGAGAAAAAAAATTCATTTTTTTCGGTTCTTCAACTTTCTTCAAACTATAATTTTTTTTTTGTGTAGAATTTCATTTTACGATAAAAATAAAAGTTGTGAGAAATTTTGTTAGCTTTCTATTACTTATTTTTTGAAATTTTTTGTTGCAGATTTGATATGTCAACTTAGAGTTTGTTTGAGTGTGTGTTTTTTAACAATCAAAGGATTCATAAGAAGTCATGTTATGACGCAATGTTGTATTCATTGAAAATTTATGTTTCTGAGAAAACAAAATGTGTTACAACAATGTAGATAGAGTCTACTTTGGTTTCGTCATATTTACAAAGCCAATGGATGCATATCATAATTACTAGAATTTTTTGAACTGGTCCAAAACGAAAAACTGCGTTTTTTGGATATGTTTCGCGTCACAAGAAATTTCTTAACATATAAGTTATAAACTAAAAATCTAAAAGCTACCCATTAGAGAAGACGGACCAATGTAATGCCCCATAATTTTTTCAATTTTTTTTACAATGTATTTTTGGAGATACAAAATTTTGATTTCACTGAATCACAATGATCCTTAGAAATTTTTTGCACCCATTTTATTAGAAAAATAATTAAAATTAATAAACGTTTATGAAATTCCATAAAAGTTATATTTCCTGAAAGTAGATTCAATTCTGAAAATGCTTGTCTTGGTTCCGACAGTTAATTAACAATCTTTCATGGAGTTTAGTCAGTCCAAAGTTGCAGAACCGTATTCAGAGCCTGGTTTTTGCGTAATTGGTGACGCGTTAGTTCGGTCGAACTTTTAATCTAAGTTCGGCCGAACTATGTTCTCCGCCGAAGGTTCGTTAAATCTAACGTCACAATAATTCAGCCAAACTTTTAAGCAAAAGTTTGGCCGAACTATTGTATAACTCTCCATCGGCCAGAAAGTATTGTGGAGCCCCTACTAAAACACATTTTGCGGCAATATAAATTGCCGCGAAATGATTCACAATTTTCGCACATTTCGCACATTTCATCTCATTTTACAATGATCTTGGTTTGGGTTCAAAAACTTATCTTCAAATTTTGGGTTTAAGAGCATTTCTTGGAAGCAAATTGATTTTACAAAGAATTGTTCTGGGTTTAAAAAAAAAAATTTGGAAGACATTTCTTGGAGGCGGCCTGATTTTGGAAAAAATTGTTTTGAACTTAAAAAAAATTCTTGGACGTACATTCAAAAGACATTTCTTGGAGGTATGTACGTGTTTTGAGTTGAAGTAAATCTTTTGAGCTTCGTTTCATTTTTATAAGACATTTTTCTCTCGAATTTTTGTTGAAGTAAATCTTTTGAGCTTCGTTCCATGTATTTTTTTCCAAAAAATTTACACTGAATTTTTTTAAATTAAATCTTCTGTGATATTTTTTGTAATTGAGTTATTGTCTAGGAAATTTTTTGAACTTCATACCCTATTATCATGGGAAATCGAAGAACTTGTGTGAGAAAATATGATCGAAAAAGAGACCCTGAGGAATGTAGAGAAGAGACGAGACAATTTCGCAAAAGAAAGTTAGAAGCCCTCTCAAATATTGAAGAGGAAAATCAACCTCAAGCAGAAATTGAAGCAGGTATGTAAATGTAAATATTATGATCTATTGATATATTTAAAATTTTCCTAATGTAAAATGTATTTTTATTTGATGAACTAGTTTGAAAAATATTTTGTTTAATGTAAACAGACAGAGATATTCCTCAAAATATTGAAGAAGAAAATCAACCTCAAGCAGAAATTGAAGCAGGTATGTAAATGTTAATATTATGATCTATTGATATATTTAAAATTTTTCTAATGTAAAATGTGAAGCTTAATTTTTATTTGATGAACTAGTTTGAAAAATATTTTGTTTAATGTAAACAGACAGAGATATTCCTCAAAATATTGAAGAAGAAAATCAACCTCAAGCAGAAATTGAAGCAGGTATGTAAATGTTAATATTATGATCTATTGATATATTTAAAATTTTCCTAAGGTAAAATATGAAGCTTAATTTTTATATGATGAACTAGTTTGAAAAATATTTTGTTTAATGTAAACAGACGGAGATATTCCTCAAAATATTGAAGAAGAAAATCAACCTCAAGAAAAAATTGAAGCAGGTGTGTAAATGTAAATATTATGATTTATTGATCTATTGAAAAATATTTGAAATTTTAGATATATTTATTAATTTAGTTATTTATTGAATATGTACTATTTTTTCGAATATGTACAGATGAAATCACTATCGATAATGAGATGTTATAAAATGTTGACACCCACACATATGGAGATAAAAAACCTGACCATGTTATATGATATCGTGTTAACTGCATTTTTGAAAAGTATTTCTTAAATGAGCAGGTGACAGTTCAGGCTCAAATGTTGAAAAGTCTCTTATCATTAAGGAAATTAAAAGAAGCTACGACACTATTGGGTATTTGGAAATCAACCAAAGATAAAAAAATGAAGGAAGAGGTGATAAAAAATATGAGTAGTGCTATAAAGTCAATTAAGAGATCTAGAGAGAAAGTTGTTTCAATTGTACGTAGAGGAATACATATGGCAATGGTTTCCTCAAGTACTCAAGAGAATCGTTTGGTAACATCTATGGCACGAGCACTGGGAACCTCGCGAAAAACTTTGCACAAACATCGAAAATTTCGGTTGCAAATAGATGTAAATGATGAAATCGCTTGTTGGAGAGCTATTTGTAGGCAACCATACAAAGATAGACTTGGAGAAAATGTTAAAAAAATAATATATGAATATTGGAAGAACAATTCGCGTGTTTCACCAACTGCAAGGCATGTGATGCGAAGAAGAATAGAACGAAATCAGTATGAAGAACATGAAAAACATCTCTTGGAAACCACTCAGATAGAGTTATTCAACAAGTTCAAAGAAGAGAATCGTCAAATTCATGTTTCACTCATTGCTTTTGTTCAACAAAAACCATGGTATGTAAAACCTATCACCGTACATGACACTTTTTGTTGCCGTTATCATGTGGAATTTGAATTATATTATGACACATTCCTTGATTTCGGTAGAACATTATGGAAGGATTCACCTCCTCCTTCCACTATCCGTGATTTCATATCTCAAATTCTATGTGAAAGAGAAAGCGATGAAGTATTTTACAAAAAGAAATGTGTTGGTGGTAAAAAATGCGATGATTGTGGACATTTGACTAAATTTCAAAACAAATATCGTATTGATATAAATGATCAATCATTGTCCAACATGAAAGTGAAATGGAAGAGATATGAATATAGCGATACATCGATTCAAGGTGCAAATAGTGTTAAAAGAATTGAATTACTAGAAGACGAAAATTTTCTGATAGACTTTTTGAGAAAGTTTGAGGCAGAAATTTACAAATACACCAAGCATTCCCATAGAGCTCGATGGCAAGACTTGCAATTCAAAAAATATCGTGAAGTTTTTCCACCAGGGACCATTTTGTCAGTGATTGATTTTGCAGAAAACTACACATTTGTTCCACAAAAAGAAATTCAAAGTGAATACTATCATTCTGACCAAGTCTCCATGCTCGTCCATATTCTATATAGACATGCTGAACAAAATGTCGATCATATATAAAGCACGAGTGAAAATTGACATATCATTAAAGAATATCACTTTTATATCAGTGACGATCGTACACATGATACATGTTTTGTACAACATTGTTTTGGAAGAATTTATGATTCATTTAAAAATCGTGGAATAACATTCAATGAACATTGGATATGGTCAGACGGATGCGCAGGTCAATTCAAATCTGCACGATCATTTTTTTGGTTGTGTTGTCTTCATAAGAAAACCTACATTAAACATTGTTGGAATTTCTTTGAGACTGGCCATGGAAAAGGAGAACATGACGGTGCGGGAGCATGCATAAAACGAGTACTTCGAAGATATCAAATGAACCACTTTGCACGCCGACTTGCAAACGCTGAAGAAGTTGTTCAATGGTGCAAAAATGCTCTAAGCCATGAGATTAACCCATCACGAGAAGTGCAAAGGTACATTCAATTTAATTTATATTGGTAATCTAATTATAAACATTGTACATTTATCATGCAATGATTATTTTTAATTGTATTTTGATATCATATTTACAAATTCTTTTTCTAATTTTCCATATAAAGGTTTTTCTGGCATATTGGAATCGGAGACGTAGATAGATCAATTGGAAATGACGTTGAAACAATAAAAGGGACTCGAAAATTGCATTCAATTCAAACAAAGTTGTCTAGAAATGTGTTTGCATTGGATAAAAGAAAATATTCTTGTTTTTGTGATGTTTGCATAGACAACACAAAATCCAATGACGTTTGTGAAAACAAAATGTATGTGAATGATTGGAAACATACATAGCTAAATACAAAGGGAAAAATGTCTATTGCAATGTTTGAAGAAATGCAATCAGAAAAAACTACAATATCATTCGATGGTGATCGAGTTTCTGATCTTGTTAGAGAAGGTAACATTTGAATTACTTTCTAATGATTTAAAGATCTAGAAATAAATTTGAATATGTATAATTTTTTTAAGTTTGTTTTATTGTGCAGGAGATGTTTTTGCTGTAATTGCACCTATTGACAACGATGAAAATGTGAAGTATTATTTGATCTGTTGCACTGAACGAAAAATGAAATTATTACAAAACTATAATGATCACAGATTTCAATATGACAGAGGGTCTATTATACTGAAAGGTTATTTTTTCAAACAAACTCATCAAAGTGGAGACTTTGTTTACTTTGAAGACTATGAACCTGATTCCATAAGTTGTCAATATAGTCACTTGGTGTGTGCAGCATGCATAAAGTTGATAGAAGTTCAATCAAAGAAAAAATCGAAAATTAAGAGATGGAAAATGTCAAAATCCGATCATGAACGGATTATTGAGGATGGAATTCCATTAGAATTTTTTTGAGTGAATTGTCCAACAATTTATTATCTTTGGATTAAATATGTTTTAGAACTTCCAATACTCAACTAAAAATTGAGCTTCTTATGTTATTTGTGCAAGTGTTTGCACATGTACAAATTGTTTGGGTACAAGCATGTGCTCTAGTATCAACTGAAAGTAGTTTTTCTATACATGTTCATTGATGAAAAATGTTATATGTATTGGATATATATATATATATATATATGTATATGTTCTAGAATGAAATTAATTGTTCTAGTTTTAATAATGAAAAATTATTTACGTATTCAATATATATGTTGTAGAATGCAATTAACTGGAACTAGTTTTTCTATGTGCATTAATGAAAAACTCGTTGGATTCTCTGGTAAAAAGTATGGACACAATGTAAATAAATCATCTACAATATAGTTTTGTACGAAAATTCCTTTCAAACAAGAGACTCGAAGCACTTCTCCGAAATTTGGTGGGATTTGACCCACATCTCTAATCCTGATTGAAAATCTAGTACAAAATATGCTTGTCCAATGGTCGGATATGTTCAATGTCATTGATGAAAAATGTTACTTTTCTTGGATTGAAATGTAAATTGAAACCATCTAGATTGAAACTCAACTCCCTTGTTACATTTCTTGTAACAAAACAAGGGTGTTGATTTCACTGTATATGTTGATTTCTGATTTGATATAATTGCATGTATGATTACAAGTATAGTTTATGTAGCATCCATAGTTTATAGCCCCAAATTTTCACCCTTATTTTTTCTTCTAAATATGTTAAATTATTTTATGTAAAAAAATTTCAATATAAAAATTCCTATTAATTACATATAATCAATAAATTATATACTAACATTAACAATAATATGAATTTACATGTGACCAAGAATTTATAACCTAAAAATTTTACAATAACGTTTTGAGATTATACATGAATGCCCATCTTTAAACTATATCCATTGAAGGTAGAATCATGTTTAAGTTATTCAATCAATTTAAAGTATCATTCACCCTAGGGAGTGTAAAATATTCAATGTAGGTTGGTGACGATGCTCACTCCTAGCTTGAAGCAGCTCCAATGACCAATTCTTTAATGAATTCCAATGTAGTAGACCAAAGTTGGTGACCCACTTGGTTTTTCACCCAAGAAATTCCAAGGTACTCTTCTTACCTTTGGCCCCCAAAGCTACAATGGAATTATATGAAGGTGAAGAATTTTTTTTTCACTGATAGGAATTTGGTCACATCCCTTATCTCCCCTTATCAAAAAGTTCCTATCTACTACATTATCTAGCATGTACTCAAGATCACTATTTCGTAATTAGAATATCACAATATCATAAGTTCTCACAAAAATACATGGAATGCCATTACAACACTCATCTAACAATGGGGAGCTCAAAACCTAGAAAGCTCCTCGTCCCCTTAATAATAATGTGTTTAATTTAGTCTTTTAGGTGAGGATTAGGTGTGAATATTGTTTTCACATACAAAAATAATTAATTGTTTAATTCCATAAATTTGATTATTCACCAAAATACATGTCATATCCACTATTTTTCTCTCCTACAAATTCCCATTATTTTATTAAAATATGATTTTATCTCACCCAACTATCACATGTTCCTAAATTTACTCCTAATTGTTCCCTATGCCCTAAATGTACTCCTAATTGTTCCCTATGCTGCTTTTCCCTTACTTATTTTTAGAAAGTTATCTTCCTAGATCCATCATAACTATGGATCTATCAAGCGCCGAGAGGGATCAAATATCTAGAGGTGCAAACCTCTTTTTTGAGTGCAAAACTTGAGGAAAGGTTTGCACCTCGAGATATTTGATCCCTCTCGGCGCTTGATAGATCCGTAGTTAAAATGGATCTAGGTTGGTTTCAGTCGTGTGCAACCAAGGAAAAACTATCGATAATATGAGAAACATATGATTAATTTTATCAATAATATGTAAATACATCTAATATTAATATAACCATTTTAAATATGCTAAATATGTTTGAGATTTATCAAGTCATTTTAATTTTAAATTTTCTTAGTTACCTCAATTTGTTGAGGTGATAAATATTGTAGAATAATTTTAATAATGGAAAATGATCAAATAAAATTTTTGAATGCAAAGTGACAATGTAATAATATTGAATGATAGAATGTGAATAATTAGAATGTAATCAATTACAAATAGCATTTATTGTGATCAATATTAAACTATTTTCTTCTTCTATTCTTATTGTCACCCTTATTAGTTTTGTCATCTTTCCATATCGATTATATTAAAAAGAAAGTATAAATCATAAATCATAAACCATTTAAATATTTAGCTCGAACTCTTGTAGTAAACACCATACCTCAAGTCTCTCTTGCTCTCCAATATTATTAGGTTTAATTATTATAACACAAAAATGGTTCTACATTGTCAATAATTTTTTGCGCTTACACTGAAATCAATGAACACTATTAATCCAATGACTTTACAAGTAATGTACCATCATACATGCAATTATATCAAATCAGAAATCAACATATACTACATAATGAAATCAATGCGGATTGTTTTGTTACAAGTAACATTCCAATTTACCACGTGCAAATGTAGGTTCACATTCTATCATTCATGTAGTTTTAAAAACTTCAGATACCATTAGAATTATAATTCAACTATCCAACAAAAACATTTAACATTAAATATCACATGCCATGCCAATTATAATTCAACTATCCAAAAAAAACATTTAACATTAAATATCACATGTCAAATGTAATTCAGATGACAACATTACTTCACATTCACATGCCAAAAGTACTAAAACCATCCAAAAATTAAATAAAACAAATTATATAATAACAATGTAATAAAATATGTCCAAAAATTGTAAATCTCACAAGTATCAAATTGTATCAAGTTTAACAAATTTTAAAACCATCTAAATTTTGAAATCAAATCTACTATAAATCATGTCCATCAAATGGAGGATCTAGCGTCTTCCCTACTAGGGTCTCAGTCCGCGCCCTATCCTGTGAATGGGAAACCTACATACACAATGCACATGTACTTGAACATTAAAATTTGAAGTTTTAAAAATGAATGAGAATATATATATCTAGAACTTCATGTAAAAAACAAAATATAACAAAAAATCATGCAATACCTCGTAAGGTTCCCTCTCCATTTGATGAACAGGTTCTGCCATAGAAACATCTGCAGTGGTAAACTGTACAATATACATGTACAGTTAAATATAAATATATATATATATATATATATAATTTATATAAATTAAAAACTTTCAAATGAAAATGCACGTGTACATATATAAACTTATTTTCAATAATATTAAAAAAAGGAACTAAAGACAACTTGTTCAAATGTTGTGGATGTTCCTATCTCCGTCGCTAGAGTCCCCGGATTAAAGAAATCTTCTATAGGAATCTAAATTCAAAAATTTTTAAATAACTCAAAATATAGATCTCTCTCTCTCTCTCTCTATATATATATATATATATATATATCTCAATTTTTAATGGAACTTTTTGAGGTAGAATATATATATATATAACTTTTAAACATAAATTTTAAACTTGTGAAAAATTTTCCATACTTGTGGCTCATCTCCCAATGAAGTAGAAGGTACATCTCCTAAGGAAGAAGAAGGTACTGCCATCCCAAAAACGTCAGACGGAATCGGTACCTGTTAAAACATTTTATCAAATTATATATATACATACATGTACATGTGTGGCAACAATTATTTATTTTAGAGTCACTTAAAAAACACTAACATGTGCCAAAATATCATGATGGTTAGACCCGTCTGCATCATTTGAACCGGAGGTCCCAAATGTAATATTAACATTTTCATCACGCATCATGCTTGAGAATTGCAAATGGTGTTTTAACATATAATCATATATTTTTGTTATATTAATGTACACATACTTGAATAAATGTATACATGTACATACATATGTATTTATTACAAATTGTACACATGTATATGTAAAAATAATTTCAAACCCTAAGGTCACTAACACATACCGTTCTGGTGCCCTCTTCCTCATGAAAAATTAGGTCTTGCAGACCATTGCGACAATTTATTGCATATGTTTGGAGATCTTCAACATTCATGTTGTAAATCTCCTCATCTGTACGATAAAAAAAATTGGCACGTGCATTTTCACGTGCTCTTTTTCGATTTAAACAAAGATCGACTCCACTCAATCTGCTATGAACATTGTCGATCATAACATCCCTTGCTTCTCGACTTATTTGAGAAGTCGCATCCATCTCTGATCGCAGAGTTTCGACTCGAAACGGTCGACACACCAATGGTAGCTCAGGGTGAGGCAACTCCACATCTCGCTTAGCACCCTTACGGTTACATAATCAACCTTTCCCTGGGCCAAAAAATTATGAAGGAAGGTCATTGTAGTTGGGTTTCATACCCAAAAACAATTCTGCATAAAACATCTGTGCAAAATAAATAGGAACCTCATCGTTCCATGGAAGCCTTCGAAAGGCCGCAAGATGTCGATCATACAAATAACGAGCTATTTCTGGGTGCTTGAAATACTGCACCTTCAACATTTTTCTTTTTGGTCCTTCCTTATAATTAAAAATTGACTTGGCCACGTCTCTTTTAACTTTTTGTTTAATGTCCTCCAATTTATCGGGACCCATCACTGTTTCTTTTCTCTTTCTCATCAGTTCTACAAATGAATCAGTCATTGGCCCAAGATTTCTGTACACCTTTACCATTTCACCCAATGAATGTGTAACTATTTGAAGGCTTTGTCGACTCTCAGCAGGTAGAGACAAAGCCACGAGATCTCTTTGCAATTTTTCATGAAGGCTTTCACACCTTTGTAAGGTGCATTCCGCCATGTTGGTTTCCCATGGTATATCAGTAATCTCGACCGGATAAGTTGTGCTGGGTTGACAAACTTCTTCTTGAATGTAGCGAGCTGCCTTGTGTCTATTGAAATTGATGGCAACCTTGATGTTGTTGGTTAATATCTTCTCCAACATGACCCTACTGAGAACCAGACCCAGAATGACGATGCTGAGAAGCAGACCCACAGTGACCCTGTTGAGAACCAGCAACCGTTGATTGGCTTTCGGGGGAATAAATATCACCCCCTTTCCGCATCCTGCTACCACTCATACCTTGACCAGTTTAACCTTGGCCATGCTCCACAGATGGAGTAGAAACCCTTCTCCTCTTACCTCCTAAGAATTAAAATATGAAACTTATTAACAACTAATTTAACTCACAAAGTTAATAAAAAATCAATTCCATATGTACACACATGTACGGAGATTTAATATTATATTTAGATACCGTGAACATCCTTCGATCCCTGAACCTCCATATGGGAGTCAAATGATCTTCGTCATTCATCCTCCATGATATATATCTATTAGTCGACATTTACACAAAATAGATTTCAAAAAATCAATTTGTAATTTAGTGTACACAAATTATGTAGAACACAACTTTCAAATAAATAATTGATCATGTGTGAAACTAAATTTAATCGAAAAAGATATTATAAAAATGATAAGTTCACCAAATTTCACTTTACATGGTGGGAGCACACTTGGTATAAAATTTACCCCTTATACACTTTAGTTTGTGGGAGAAATGACACATGTACATAGTTTACCTTAAAGTTATTGTGTTTTATGGATATTAAAATGAAGAACTTCTATTTAGATCCATTCCAGAGATTGACTGTAGGGGAATTTACTAGATATGTCACATTTTATAAAAGATGAGATCCAGAGGCTACCTGGCCCTTTACAAACTCTGCCTATAGAACTTGTAGAAGTAAACACTTGAGGAATTAACAATATAAAATAACGTTTTCATGCTCAGACATGGAAATGTGTCTCTTTCCCTACGCAAAAAAATAGTTCAAGGTAGTTAATCTTCATAGACACGTCATCAAGCAAGTCAATGTGATCATCCCCAACTTACTTTTCATGAAATTAGGCTTGGAATCCTCTACAACATGGTGGATGGAGTTGAATGGGAACTAGGTCAAGGCCTTTACAAAATACATGCTAGTGAATAACACTTACTAGGTTATGCCAACAAATAAAGTGGCAGAAATGTTTTCTCCTCGAGGTTGTCCAATTGGGTGTGTAATACCAACTTCACCCATTTCCTAATAGGTTTCTCTCTTAGGTTACAAATGTCTTCCACCTTATTGGTTATATATTTTTCAATTTCCCATGGATTTCTTGAATTTTTTCTCCTACCATCTCCCTCTCTCACTCCCCAAATTATTGTCATCAAACATGCCCCATTGAGGATCTGGAGCAATGTTTGCACCATACTTAGAACTGTCATTGCTGCTAATTGAAATTGGAGTCATGTATACTAGATTGCTTGCTTAAGTGGCTCTTACTTGGACAATATCTTGAAATAGTTTGACATGATGGTCATATGAGGTTGGAAGCTACTTGGTGTAATTTTCCTTAAATCTTCAAAAAAACTGAGCAAAAATGTCATTTTCGATCATTTTTTATTAGGCTTCTGCATACAGCAGATGTTATCACAATTGCAACACAATCATGTTCCATGAGCATGAATTATGAATGTCGCAAGCCAAATTGCAAGGAAATTTGCATTCATTTTAGGCAAAAGAAGGCTATGACATTAAGGTCCATGCTAGAAAAAAATATGCAAATAAGGTTGCTAAGTCTTGATACTTACCATGTGTTTCAAAGCCATAACGAAGGTTGGCTTTGAGAGTGTCCTCTCAAAGCCCTGTCTTGAGATGAAATTTAATTCAATGTCTGTTAGAGTTGCAAGGTGGAATTAATATAACTATTTGATTTCTTTACCATATATGGATCAAGACATGTAATTTAACTTTACAAGCAGATTGAAGACGAAGAGATTTTAGATTTTGTTGTTCTCACTGAAGGTTTTTGTCTAGTTTTGTTTCTTAAACCATAATTTTCATAGGACATTTTTGGTGAATAGATTCTTGACCTTGATGAGAGGATATGATACCTTGAAGAGGCTACATCTTTTGGTGACGCCACTAATTGTTTCTCTATTATCATGTTTGTTAAACATCTCGCTTAGGGCGAGGAAAATCCACATAAATGTACAGTTTATGGGACAAAAAACAATATGTAGAAATATTCACTTGGTTTTTATAATTGGATAGAAGAATGACTTAAAATAACCTTGTATGCCTTCTCATTTTAGAGCTCAAATTTTTAGGAAGGATTTAAGTATCCACCTTTCAAAAATCACTAGAAGAGCTTGATAAAGAATATAGGAAGACAAAAAACTAACCAGTGGTGTACTAAATGTATTTCTTGGGAGGTAGATTGGCATATGGACTTTTGGTAGCTAGAAATTTTCCAAATAAGTGAATGTATTTGAAAGCCAACCCTCTAGTTTATTTTGGTTTAGACAAGGTCTAGAATTTGAAAAGTGAATTCCCTCTTTCTTCCTCTTACATGTCCAATGATCGGAATCTGGATTGAGGGAAACAAATTTCCTAAATAAAAATTTTGCATTTTATTTGTACACATGAGTTTTTAAAAGCTAATTAACTCATAAATTTCTCACAAAATACACTTAAATCTTAACACAAACCCCTTCCCAATTGGCTAACTTTAGACGATACTAAACACATTTTTATTTAACTAATGAGGGAGATAGCCCAATAAAACTAGTTTGTCCATATTAAAATCAAGTTGCTATCAAAGTAAAATTTAGCTCATTTTAGTCAAGGTTAGTTAGAAGAATTAGCTATTGGTTTCTGTCTTCAATTTCCTCTCAAAATGAATGTGTACGTGCTTTTGAAAGACACACTAGAGGAATAACGTCCAAATTTTTGATGAAAATGTGCTATGAAAGTAAAGGGTTAAAGGCAAACATGTACAAGGCATAGTTAATACAAGGCATAGTTGAGCCAAATGTTGTTGAGGAAGGGCCTAATTATTTGGGTCTTGTTTATGGAAAACATGGAGAATGCTCCAAAGCCAAGGAGGCACATGAAGTTATTCCAAGAAGGAATTTTATTTCGTGTTCATTACCTCAAGCTTGTGAGGTTTGTGTTCATGATGAATGGAAAATTTTGACACCCACTTTGCAAGAAGATGTTAATAAACATGCAGCTAATGAGAATGTAAAAGAAGAGGATGTTGAAAGCTCTATCTAGTCATTGAATTCATTTCTATTATTCAGAGGAGAGCCACTAACTCATCAAATTCACCTCCTCAAGAAGGCGACAATGGTGAATGTTCAAGGTATAAATTTTCCTTTAATCAAATTTCTTTTGATTATGATAAAAATGGTAAATATTCACATAAGATATATAAAATAACTTGCAGATGTTCCTTTTGTGGTTTGAATAATCATAATGTTTATTGATGTTGGAAGAAGATATCCATACACATTGAAACTTTCTAAATAAATGAGGCAAAAAGTCAAAGGCCCATTGGACAAGGAAAATGATGTTGAAAATAAGATGCAATTTTTTAATACTCATTGCCATAAGAAAGGTCACCTTGTGGACAAGTGTTGGACTTTGTATCCAACAAGTCATCCACAACATCTGAAGAAGGTGGAAAGAGATAACGACAAGAATGGAAAAGAGGATTCCATAATCGATGAGGGTCAAGATGATTCACATGATGAAGTGTGGCTAAAAGATGCGCCATTGAAATGGTTTTCTAATAGATGGTTAGATTTCTTTTCCAATTAAGGCCTTGCATGTATTTTGATGTTTCATGAATTTCTTTGCAAATTCAAAGTATGGTGCATGTTGCATAAAGCAAGATGTTGAAAGTAGAGTTACGTTGACACACTTAAATGCAACAAATATGAAAATTTGTACATGAGCTCTATTATTTGACTTGAGAGTCAGTTGTTTGAAGAGGCATGTTTCGTCGATTTGTGTTTGGTTGATGGTTTTGTACACTAATATGTAAGAGTACATGGAGATATTCACATGATGTGAATTTTTTTTCTTTGAAGGAGAAAAATGACATGTCAATGAGCTATGTTTCTTGCATGATGTGTTTTCAGTTTGATGGTTTTGTTTGTGACAAGACGTTAAAAGATTTTGGGAAGGTCCACTCTTGAGTGAGAGCCTCATGATTACAACCTAATCATGAGAATAAAATGGGAGTGCATCCTTATTTTGAAAACAAATAGGATTCTGAGCTACCTAGGACTCAAACCATTATTTTTAAATTTGAAATATCATGGTGTGTTGTCTCAATGCCTGAATCCACAACCCTAACATAAATTGTTTTATTCATTTTTTGCAGGATTTAGTTGGTTATATTAAAATTCAGTTGAATTTAAAATTCTTGGCTTAGTGGCATGAACCAAACATATTGTACATATTAAATGAGGAATTTCGCTCTCCTAATCATTTCTAAATCACCCATATCACCAAGAAAACATGTTTTAAAATAACATACTTTGGTATGGGAAAGACATTAGGTTTCAAATATTATAAGAAGGTTTTTGATATGGTTGAGAGAATGTGGAAAATAGAATCCATAAAAAAATTATTTTTCAAAACGTATTACTTTCAAAGTATCAACAAGGAACATGTACAAGGGTGTTCAATGAATTAACGCTATTTATTTAAATTCCATGATGTATATCTTACTCATAATTTTAAAAAATTATTAAATAATGATCTAGATTGGATAATTATATTATTTGTCATATATTTTGATGCTTATAGAGTGAAAAAACTGTAAGAATCTACTTGTAGGGTCATTTTAATGGTGGGTGAAGAATTGGGGTCTAAAACCTTTTGGAGTCATTTTGAGGCATTAAATGACATTTCTGGGGGTCAAATGATTATCCCTTGTGTCGAAATCTTGACCATTATTCTACACTTAAATACATATCCAATGGTGCAAGAAAAACATCAAACGAAGTTCATTCAAAATTTATGCCTTTAGTAAGTTGACCTATCATGTTGACCACCATGGTACGAGAGAAAGACATCTTAGCCCCATTACTCATGCATGGCAAGCTAGCTACATGTGGAATTTTAACGAGACTCTAAAAGGTCTAAAATCACAAACCTCGTTAATGGTTGACAGAGTCAAATCTTACACCTAGTTGGCTATCGCACTATGTTAAATACTTGGCCACTAGGAGGAATAAGAGTTCCATTTTGTGTTATTGTATTTTGTTCCATAGTTGAAAATACAACTAGGAGTGTGAAGTTAGAGAGAAAAAATGTATGAAGTTAAGTTTTTATAGCAACCTTACACGCTAAAAGTCTTAGCTAAATCTAGAGAGATTACCTCTTTCTTTGTACTCACATATTTTCCATACCAGAAAAGAGAGAGTAGAGCATGTTTACATTTTAGTGTTTTTTTTCTCCCATAAGGATTTCCTAGGGAAAAGGGAGTGTAGAACATCATTAATTTTTAGGGTTGCTTGTCTCCCATATAAGGATTTCCTAGGAAAATAATTCTGTTGATTGTCTAGAGATATTTATGTGTGTGTTTCATTATGTTTTATATTTCTTACATTTCTGCCCTCCTATTTTTCTTTCCAATCAAGGCTTATAAAATAACATGAGAAGCAACATGAGACTTGGAACAATCATTTTCATATCTATATGGAAGGCAAGAAGGATTATATCCCCTTAAGCTTAAGCTTATGTAGTTTTTCAATTTTTATCATATATTTTTTGGTAAGGGTAAATGTTTTTTTATCTATAGTACAAGTCATGAGTTCCCCAATTTTACCTCATATAAAGCATGATTCTAGGATTACTACAATTTGTACCTGGTTTTTTATTGTGATGATGCCCTGTCTCAATCACTTGGCCATCTCTCTATGGGCAGTTAAATATTTACAATAATACTTAAGTAATATTTATCTATTTGTATTATGTGAAATGTAAAAAATGGTATACTATTTTTCATAAAATTGGGCTGAGTTTATCATGTATATTTCGATGAAAGTTGATTATATGACATGTTTTCTTTAAAAGGATCTAACAATTTTGTTAAGTTATGAATTTGCAATTTTGTGTGGCTCTCTATCAACCTTCACTTCCTCATTTCTAGAAAAAATCTACTTGCTCATTTGTATACCCACTTTCTATTCAAATGCATCAGTTTTGAACTCTCGATAACTATGTTTTTCCACACAGGAAAATTATATGTCACATTTTATACTAAAGTTCTAAATATTTTTTTGAAGTTTGGATTACTGTTATTCTTTTATATAATTTAACATTAGATATAAGTTTAAATTGAGAGCCACTTAGATGAAATATAGCTTAGATATGGCATATGCAAATTATGATCTATTTATTAAACTAAAGGACATAATTATTACACATGTTTAATTTACATTCAAATGCTTCTTTGATTTATCTCCTATAGCTTAATGTAATGCTAGATATATAATTTAAGTTGAAGGCGCATGAGATAAATGACTTCTATGTGACATTTGTATTGAATCATCTATTTGTTGTGTTATATGAACATAATTTGTACGGATATCTAATTTACATTACTAATATGTCATGCTTCTTTAATTTATCTTTTATAGATGACCGGAGCGCATCCATTTTTAATCTATCCCTTTTGACTTTGGATATGTGGGCAATATTTATCCACATATTTTTCTATCATAAAGTAGTGAGTACAATTGTAAATTCCATTTGTGTCAATGTTAAGGTTAAGCACATGGATTAAAGTTTTATATATTAGATGAGGAGGCTATGTATTACATATGGTCTTGAATGAGCTTTTGGACTCTTTAGATATATATCTAAAGATTCCAAATGCTCATTCAAGACCATATGTAATCCTCATCTAACTTAGCCAGGGATTTGCAATACTATATTTGAGTTGGCTAGCTCCATTTCAAGATATTATAATGTTAGATTATTGTTTCTATAGATTTTGATTATGGTAGTAAAACGTTACAAAAAATTGGAAACTACAAATAATATTATTCTAGATATATGTAAAAAGGACATGGTAGAGAAAATCAAACAATATTAAACTTTTCATAAATAGTTTAGATATAAATACATTTTCTAATTTTGATTGTAAATTCCAAGGCTTAAAGCAATAATTTTTCTAATAATTTTTTTTAATTAATCAATAAAAAAGAAGCATTTTCAATCAAAATGACATCCAACATATAATAAAAATAATAAAAACAATTTAAAACTTCATACACTATGAGATTAATATGGCAAAGAGCATAAAAATATACAAGAAAAAATTCCTTTTATATAATAATGGAGAGCTTCAAATATACAAGAAAAAAAATATTTCAGCCTTCTTGTATCCCAGAGAAAGAGTTGCTCAAAAAATCATATTTTAAACAATTAAAACTTGGAGAGAATCATCTGTTTTTGAATTTCAATTATATAAAAAATTAGTCAAATATTTCAAATCTGTTTTTTGGCTAGTTGTAGAGTGTAGGTGCAGTTCTAGCTAGAGAGAGACTCCAAGAAGGGGTTTCAAGAAAGAGCAGGTTTCCAACATTCCAGTCAAGAAGGGAGGCAAATATTTCCAACAAAAGAGGCAAGAACAAGTTCCCTAGTGGTAGTGCTATGCAACCCAGTTAGTCAGTGCATGTTGCAGGCAAGAGTGCGAGTAGCTGGTAGTCTCCAAAGAGAGTTTCTAGAGGTAGAACGAGTTTCTCAAAAGCAGTACTACACATTTTATTAGGTAGGACTGCATCTAGCATGGAGAAAATCATCTGATTTTGAATTTCAATTATATAAAAAATTAGTCAAATATTTTAAATATGTTTTTTGGCTAGTTGCAGAGTGTAGGTGCAATTCTAGCTAGAGAGAGACTCCAAGAAAGGGTTTCAAGACAGAGTAGGTTTCCAACATTCCAGTCAAGAAGGGAGGAAAATATTTCCAACAAAAGAGGCAAGAACAAGTTCCCTAGTGGTAGTGCTATACCTTGATTAGTCGGTGCATGTTGCGGGTAAGTGTGAGTAGTAGGGTCTGAGGGGTTTCTGGGGGTAGTGAGTTTCTGGCAATTACACATTTTTATTAGGTAGGAATGCATCTATGGAAAATCATACGTTTTGAATTTCAATTATATAAAATTAATCAAATATTTTAAATCTTCTTTTTTAGCTGGTTACTTGGGTAAAGTCAGTTTCAGAATGAAGCCAGTTTCAAAATAGACGGGGTTTCCAACATTCCAGTCAAGAAAATCATTTGTTTTTGAATTTCAATTATATAAAAAATTAGTCAAATATTTCAAATCTGTTTTTTGGCTAGTTGCGGAGTGTAGGTGTAGTTTCAAGATAGAGCCAGTTTCAAGACAGAGCAGGTTTCCAACATTCCAGTCAAGAAAATCATCTGTTTTTAATTTCAATTATATAAAAAATTAGTCAAATATTTCAAATCTGTTTTTTGGCTAGTTGCAGAGTGTAGGTGCAGTTTCAAGACAGAGCAGGTTTCAAGATAGAGCAGGTTTCCAACATTCCAGTCAAGAAAATCATCTATTTTTGAATTTCAATTATATAAAAAATTAGTCAAATATTTCAAATCTGTTTTTTCGCTAGTTGCAGAGTGTAGGTGCAGTTTCAAGACAGAGTAGGTTTCAAGATAGAGCAGGTTTCCAACATTCCAGTCAAGAAGGGAGGCAAATATTTCCTATATATGTTTCACCCTTATTACAGTTGTGCTTTTTAACCTCCTACTACAGGTGCTGCTAATGATCCTGCTAGTGGTTCTTAGTAAAACAAACCTAACTTTTATGGGGTCATCTAAGATATATATATATATATATATATATATATATATATATATATATATATATATATTATTTTTAAATAAAGTGTAAATATTAAATGTACATACCAAATTGAACTAGTTTCAATTGTTATGTACTTGGCTATTCTCAGGCCTTAAATAAAATTTTGATCAGTGTCTCTTACTTCACAGGAAACCCTGCGTGGTTGGCCTCCAGTTTTGTTCATAGTCTACTGCTCCTTCAAAGCAAGGCTATATACAGCCCAAGAATACACAGTCCAATTATCAGCTCGCAAAGGGGCAGGCCTTTGAAGCTCGATGGCTAACCATTTTTAGGCCATTTTGTAATCTCATGTATTCTCTGTTTCTTGACTAATATAATACTCTGACTTACAAAAAAAAAGAATTTTTAGCAATGGAAGAACTTAGAATATAAATTGAAAATGTGCATGATAATCTGAGATTCAGATTTAGATGCCTTGAGTACTGTGAATTGAAACTGAGTCAGTGGTGAAACACTCCCGCACATTACTGGCTAAATATAAATTTAAATAATAAAATGAACTTACAGTCCAAGTAATACTGAATAAATTAAATTATATAACAAATTCCACAAATATTTATAAATATAATAACTTTAAAGTGCAGTGTGCACAAGAAAAATATCATATTAGCTTAGAACTCACCAAAATGCTGAACCTATCCAAAAAATGATTTCCTGGCAATTTGAATTAACAAACTACTTGCATTATAATTTAAATTTAGTAATTTACAATTTATTTCAAAAGTCAAATTATTTACTATTAAGCTAAGTTTGAAAACAACTTACAAAATAATAAAATATGCTAAAGCCTAAAAGAATTCTGAATTTCTAACGTTAATAGAAAAGATAAAACTCAGAACTGTGACGCTGTAATGTCTAGCATTTAAATTTTAAAATTTTACTACAAAACAATGAAAAATTCATTGTAATTCGGCATTCGGCATTCTAAATAACTCTCGATAATTTTAACATACCCGAGAAGTTCTACTGGGTGCAGAGTAACTCAACGAGCGAGGACGGCAGGAGCACCAGGGCGGCCGGGAGCAGCAACAACGCAGACAGAGCGAAAAAAAACGCGCGTACAATGAAAATTGTAAACCATCGATCTTCGCGGGAAATTTATTTATAGAAAATAGTTCAGCCGAACTATTTTAAAAATAAAAGTTCGGCCAAACTCATAGTTCGGCCAATTTTTTGATGCCGGTTTTCCAATCCCCAGCAAAAATTCTATTTGCCCGCGCCATCAGTGTGCCATCAATCTAAACGGAATCACGAGTTCGGCCGAACTTTATAATAAAGTTCGGCCGAACTATTACAAAGTTCGGCCGAACTTTGTAAAATGTTCGGCCGAACTATTGTTGAAAAAAAAATTCGGCCCCCAATTCTCACAAAAGTGTAACCCAGCTTCACATTTCCGCCCTGAGTTGTGATTATTTTTTAGTGTCAGAATGTCCCCCAAACGTTTTATACAAATTCTCTGGCAATAATATTGATCATTGTATTCACTTAGTCATGTTGAGTGAGCTGAGGAAGAAAGCTTTATTGTTTAGTGTAAGAATGTCCCCCAAACGTTTTCTACAAATTCTCTGGTAATAATATTGCTCATTTTATTCACTTAATCATGTTGAGTGAGCTGAGGAAGAAAAATTTATTGTTTAGTGTAAGAATTTCCCCCAAAAATTTTCTAGAAATTCTCTGGTAACAATACTGATCGTTATATTCACTTAATCATGTTGAATGAGCTGAGGAAGAAGCTTGCGAAAAAAAGTACATAAAAGAAAATTGGATAATTAACATGTCTCTAAATTTCAAGAGGGTATGCTTGCCAAACAATTATGGGTAAGGCTACAAACCTTCAAGGAAATGCCATTTATTTCCCTCTATTTTGATTCCAAGGACTTGAATCTGCCTTCTATGGAGGTAGAGCATCATTCATATGCTATTTTTTATGAACTTTTGAGCCTAGAAATAGAAAAGAAATAAAAAATTTGTAAGAGGATAAGAGAAATTCTTATCAGGCATCGAGAGATATATATGTTGCTTTGAACCAGACATAGATTTTGTATTTATTAGAGATTCATACCAAGAGTTAGAGTTGATTTGGAACGACCCACTAATCATTTTGCACATGTATCATACAGTTTCAACATCTATTCTTAGACTATCAAAACCCATTTTGGATATGATCAGGAACAGTTGGACAGGTCTTCAAATACTTAGAAGATTGTGATAGGGTACATATCATTGTTTATCACTTAAAGCTTACCTATGTACAGTCTAAGAGAAATGTATTGATATTCATCTACTTTCTCAAAAGTACGACTACAATACATCGATGGTGACTGTGTCAACAAAGGAATTGTGGGATTGATGAAGAGCTGCCTAGGGTTGAGTAGTGCCATGCTCTCATGAACGTGGCATGTCATTATGGTAGTTGCATCAATTATTGTTGCAACTACATCCTCCCTAACGTCAATAATTGCCTCAAAGCAGGTTGTTCAACCCAGTGCTCCAACTGTTATTAATGCATCAATTATTGCAGAAACAAATATTCCATCTATTATCGCTACATCTACAATGACTGCATGTACCTATGCTTAGTCTAAGAGAAATGTATTGAGGTTTAGGTAGGACCATTCAATCAGGGTTGTTCTCATTGCAAGACACATTTTCAGAGTGGGGCAATGGGCCAAAATACAAGTTGGAATTTGGTGTCATAGACCTTTTTTGCTTATGAATTTAGTTTCTTTGTTCAGAGTATCCTTCTTTATTCAGTGATTTTTATTGATGAAGTTATCAAGTAATTTTCACCTCCTACATTGAAGCCCCCACATGGCATGGAGAATGAGAACAGGGTGATAATTTGAAACTTTTAGGGGAGAGGGGTCAGTCATTGGACACCTCCGCAATGACTAGCCCCCATTCCATGTAGGACTGATAGACAACATGTACGACACTTGTCAACCATTTGATTGATGATTGGTATTATGCCTTTGTAAGTGAGCAAGTTAGACACTAAGGCTAAGGCTATAACTCGAACAGATTAAAAAACTTGTAGGAATTAAAAACTGTTTGATATATAGGTGTTTGATATATAACTTCATAAAAAATCTGATATAGGCCAAGGCTATAACTTGAACATATTAACAAACTTGTAGGAATTAGAAACTATTTTATATGTAGGAATTAGAAAGTGTTTTATATATAACTTCATAAAAAATCTGAGATAGGCTAAGGCTATAACTTCAATAGATTAAAAAAATTGTAGGATTTAGAAACTGTTTGATATGTAGGAATTATAAATTGTTTGATATATAACTTCATAAAAATTTTGATATAGGCTAAGGCTATAACTTCAACAGATTAACAAACTTGTAGGATTCAGACACTGTTTTATACATACTAATTTGAAACTGTTTGTAACTTCCCAAGCATCCATGGATGCTATCATTAGCAAACCTATTTGATCCTTACCAAAATCACAGTGTCTTGTGGTTACAAAAATTATGTCATGGCACCGCTATGTTTGATGGCTTCCATTTCCTACATTGTCGAAAATTTTTGAGTTGATTTCCTTACCCAAGTATGGTGGACTACCCAACATTGGATGATTAGGATGTGCCTGAATGTTGACATATGGTTGAGTCCAATTTTCTCCTTGTAGCCATGGTGGGACTAAGTAGCCCAAGTGTCCACTTATGATACTAACCCCAGCACTGACTGCAGGTGTCATATAAACACAGTTAGGATTCAAACCTGCACTGGTAGGGTTATAAGAGGTGGGCCTAACCCCTGCCTGATAGCTGGGGACTTGGATGTTAATCAGGTGTTGGAATGATGGTGTCTGATTTGCAATGTGGTCCAGCATGTTAGACATCAACCTACTTTCCTCAAACTGCCTTGAACCATGGTCTTCTTTGCTTGTCACCCATCCTCCTTTTTCCAACTCTTGCTGAACCTTTCTTCCCTCTCTCTCTTTCCTAGCCAATTGCTTTTGATGTTCCTTATCTTCCCTTGCTTTTTTTCTTTCAAAACGTTCCTTTGCTCGAGCTTCTGCTATTGCAATCCTTGCAGCCCTCTTTTCAGTGGATAACTTCTCCTTTTTCTTTTTAGCTTCCTGAATTTCATTCTTTTTATGTTCAGACTCAAACATTAAATTCATATAATATTCAGATGTGAGCAATTGTGAACTCCTCCCTAAACAAATATAATCTGATGTTGAGTTCCTTTATGAGGCCTTCACTCTCTCTACTGGTAGCTTTAGGAATGCACCAAGTAATCTCTGCTTTTCTGTTGCCCCATGCTCCTCTGAACCTGGCACTTGGATTTCATCTTCTGGGACAACTGATTGGTCCCCATTGTTATCTTCTTCAAGTACATCATGCTTAATAGGCTCCTCTTCCAGTGATCCATTGTCCACAAAATAATGAACAAGTTCGGTGTTCAACCCTGATGGTTGTGAAGTCATGTCCATGCTTTCATCCTCATTGGTGGTAGATACCTTATTTCCAATGATATTTATCATGAACTCTGCCGGCCATGATGGTGCAATTACTTGGGTTGGCATGGTCAATTGCTCATTTTTAGCTGCATCAGTGGGTGTCACATCCTCATTGATATTGTTAGTTGGTTCATGACTGAACTGTGTCTCACTAACATGCTCAACGTCATCACCACCACAGAACAACCCTTCAGAAAGGGACATTATACCTTCAGCAACAGCTACATATTCTTTGGTACCAACATGCTCTTTCACTTCAAATTCTTGGCTACAATTGGTATCATGGATAAGAGCATGAAAATTGAGTGGCCATATACCAGTCCTCCTAAATCCAGCCTTGATATTAGAAGGTGTGAGAGCCCTTTTAAATGCTTCACTTGCAAGCTCAGCTAGCTCAAAACTCTTTACTTCCACCCCTGGATTCTTTTCCATCCGTGAAGCTCACTTGATCCTGAAATAGTTCTTGAAAGGCCCAAACACGCTCACATCAAGGGGCTGCAATATGTGAGTGGTATGAGTCGGTAATGTTAACAGGCCAATGCCCAACTTATTGGCCTCCTCAATTTTCTGCATAGCCATGTGGCTTCCATGGCCATCTAAAATCAATAAGTGCTTATTTTCAGGCAAGACACCACCTGGTACAGAAGCAGCAAAGTGGCAAAGCCAATTCAGGAATAGTTCCTTTGTCATCCATGCATGTGGATGTGCAGCCATGCATGCCCCTGGTTCACAATTCTGTATATAATTTTTTAGTTGAGTTTTACCTTTAAATAGATAAAATTGTGGTATTTATGAACCAATTTCATTGACACAGGCAAGAATTGTGATCCACTCTATGATCTTAGGCAATATCTTAGGCACATTTCTACTCCCTCTCTTGGCAATTACCTCCATACCACAATTTCTTTTTGCCTGTAATCCTGTTTCATCACAGTTCTATATATGGTATGGGGCATATGAGTGTTGGTCATATGCAGCAGAAAGAGTGTTATAGAACTTGGAAACAATTGCAGGGCATATATTTAAAGCCCGATCTCTGTCAAGGCCCTCTGCTATATGTAACACAAGGTCTGGATGCCTCTTTTTAAACCCAATACACCATGAATTACCAGAAA
This sequence comes from Pinus albicaulis, assembly GCA_034641835.2. NCBI lineage: Eukaryota > Viridiplantae > Streptophyta > Pinopsida > Pinales > Pinaceae > Pinus > Pinus albicaulis. The sequence continues at coordinate 481,998,877 of CM076584.1, forward strand.
AACCATCTTTAAAGGGGTTTGGCCTCCCTTGATAGATTTGAGCTATAGTGGATTTAAGTTGTATAAGCTCTAACACATGTCCCAATTGGGCCATCTCCTTACACCACTCGACCACCTCATCCTCCTCCTCCTCAGTCATAAGTATAACAGGCCCTCTACGCTTTCTATGAGTCAACCCATTTATCCAATAATGTATGTTAGAGGCAGCAATACCATGTTTTTTTGCAGATGCATGGATTGAATATCTGTTAAAATTGATGTCATCAATTGCATCGAGCATGTCTTGCTTTGTCCAGCCTCTGATGGCATTGATTTTCTTTGTTGAACTTGCGCCTTGTATTATGGTTGAAGGTGGCTCTGTGGCTGATGGTGGGCTGGGATGATCTGCTACCACAGGGTCCTTTTCAACTACATTGTTGGGAGCATTGGGAGCATTGACATCCTCATTTGATGAACTGCTCTACAGTTGGGCACCCATTCTGCCTCGCCTCCTGTTCCTTATCTGATTTGCAATAGAAACTCTTGGCATGGCTACAACAACCTACAATTTCCAACATCGTTAAGAAATTTGATAAGTATTACAACAAAATTGTATAGAGTAAACTATAATTATGTATCAATTCAAATATTACTGCTAACAACGTGAAATCTTCAGGGCTTTGTTATGAATTAATTGAAATTGAAGTGGAACACACTTGATTTACCTGAACAGTTGAATTTGAATTACATTGTTATTGTGAATTAATTTTTCATTATTTTGTATTTCAATTATATAATACTTGTAATATCATCATGAGAAAGATATGTGATACCTACATGGATGTTAGCTACATGGACTTGTCTAAAATCAGTAAGTGTTTGTTTTAAAATGGAATTATCTTTAGACATGGACTATGTGTTGGAACTATTTATGGTTGTTAGGTACATGGAATTGTTTTTAATAAGTGCCTATTTTAACATGGACTTATATTTGGACATGGACTATGTGTTGGAGCTATTTATGGCTGTTAGCTACATGGACTTGTCTAAAATCAGTAAGTGCATGATTTAACAAGGACTTATCTTTGGACATGGATTGTGTGTTGGAACTATTTATTGAAAGAATTTATTGAATATAAAGTCAATATCTAAATCTAGTTAATAAGCACAACAAAAGGAGGAGGCAACTACATTTATACTGTAGGAAACTAGAAATTTACTGTAGGAAACTAGATTTTAAGCTTAAAAATTGATATTGTTTTCTATTGCCTCATATGCCTCTAAAGCCTAAACGAGGCAACTATATTTATACTGTAGGCAACTAGATTTTAAGCTTAAAAATTGATATTGTATTCTATTGCCTCCTATGCCTCTAAAGCCTGAATGATGACAACCACATTTGCTCCACGCAAATTGATGTACTATGCCAATCTACCTCAGGTTCAATGTCCAACTCAGAATCCTTTGTTTTTCTTAGGAAAACCCTTTGCCCGATTTTCTTCCCATTTTTGTTAAAACAATGACGGCTTATACGGTGGGTTCAATGGCATGCAGGCACTTTTCCTATGTAGTTAGTAGGTTGCTATTCTTATAAATTTTTAAGGGCACTGTTCTTAGGGGACTGTGTGTTGGAAAAATTTCTTGAAAGATTTTACTCATAAAAATAACTCTACGTGATTTTCTTATAAACATAAATCTCATTACTTATAAAATTAACATAGTTTCTCAACTAAAATAATGATAAAGTACTCAATATCTTGAATATACCAATGAAATACCTATATGTCTCCAGCAACGCTCCAACAAGTGATGAAGAGAATGAATGTAACAATGTGCACACACTCAGTCTAGAATGTAACACTGAGCACACTCTGTCTAGATGAAGAGAATGAATGTAACACTCTGAACACACTTTTTCTGGAATATAACACTGAGCACACTCTGTCTATATGTCTGGAACATTGTCTGAAAATGATTGTATGTCTGCAAAATGGAAACTCACTGTCTGAAAACTCACTTTCTAGAAACGATTGTATGTCTACTAAATGAATGGAACATTGTCTGAAAAATATGAATGTATCTCAGCAGTATATTAAGAGTATAACGAATGCTTCAAATGCAGTAATAGTTGATGTTTTATAGTTTTATGATCTATAATTTAATTGGTAGGGAATATTGGCATGGATTGCCATCTCCCAAATTTAATTCTGTGTTGTGGATTGATTTGTACATGATCCAATGGTTTATAAGCTTTCATGGTTGATCCTTGTGCTTTCCTAAATTTAATTCTTGAATTGAAATGCTTTCTTGAATTGAAAGGGTTGTTGTGTTTAATTCTTGAAATGAAAGGTTTGGGTGAACTATTTCTTGAATTGAAAGCTATCATTTAATGTCTTCAATAGGCTGAATGGTTAAACAGACATGTACATATGGCTGACACACATTTCACCTATTTTTGTGTAGGTGTTACCCAGTCCTTGTGCAATTGTTACCCAGTCCTTTTCCAAGTGTTACTCAACAATGGGATCTATGGCCCCAATGCAAAATCAGTGGGTGACTGTTTGATGGGATAGCTGTACTTTTGGATGGAAAGCATTGTAATTTTTTGTAGTGCATTTTGCCTTAGTTGGTAATTCAGAATTGGAGGTACTTGAGACAACAGGTCTTGTCAACTTGTGATGTTAGACTTGGTGTATGAAAGTTGTTGGTCTAGTAAAAAACTGGGCCCATTTTGGATATATTTATATAACTTATATAACTTATTATCAAATATTTATATGCATATTTTAGTGAGTTTGTCATTCTTGTTTGATGGATGTGTGGGACAAGTACTATAACTACTACTGGTACTTGCAAAACAATAGAAGCCTCTCCCCTATTTGCTTATGTGGTTGGCCTACAAGTAAAGTTCCCTTTGTCGGTTGATAAATAGAGTCTTCTCGAAGCATGAAGTGTTGCAGAAAAGGAGAGGATAAGTGGGATGTCCTTATTTCCATACTGACATGACAAGACACACTATTTATTACACTATATGCTTCATGTTGTACGAAGTTATGACTTCAGAATAAGATTATAACAAAATAAACCAATCAACTGTTGAATAAATAAAATTAATATATTTAAAAAATAAATAATTTGTGTTTTATAATGTAAACATTATATATTTTAATTCATTTTTTTTGGCGAAGGTAAATTAATGGATAGTCAACACAATATCGATTGCGTAATGCCTATGAGTGGCAGGATAATAAATAAAATAAAATCATATATTAAAACAAAAGAACTTTGATATTAAAAACAAAGTCCTTTTTCAAAATTTACATGAAGTTTTTTAAAGTTAAGTGACATGTTTTAAGTGGCATGGGGATGAGATGGTGGACGCCCATGTGGGACTGGGACCTCCTTTCATATTTTAAACTTAGCTTATATAAAAAACTCAATCCCATATGTTTAACTCAGATTTCCTCCAACATGTTAGCGTGAGTCATTCTAAGGCTCAATCAACCTAGGAGAATATCAAATGGAGTAGCCTATAATGCGAATTTTCAGATATTCCGATCACCCGACATTCTTCCAGTCAATGGAAAAAATTTCTCCCTTCGTCGTTCAACTCCTATCCAGCTCTGCTTCCATATTTGTTAGCCGTCCAACTCGCCGTCTTCGTTACCCCTACTAACTCACTAGTTTCATGCATTAACTTTGCCAACCCCTGCCACACTTCCCCAAATGCGCCAATTCCATTTGATTTTTTTGAGCTACAAACTTCCATCCCCTCTTTGCTTTCCCTTATGCAGAGCACCAAGCACCAATAGAAAAAAAACGCAATGTAGATTCAAAAACAAACTAGGTTGTCCCTGCCCAAAGGTATGTAGACATGCATGTAATGAATAGCCATGTAATGACATGCACATAATAATCTTACCTTATATTTTTTGCACACATTGTAAGATTATAGTAAATTGGGCACTCCAATGATTAAGTGCCGAAAAAAAACCCAAGTTCATGAGTCTATTCCCATGTTTTCTATTGTCACTTAAATGGAAAAGAGATCATACATTGATCTCTGTTCATTTTGTTGAACCATCTTGATGTGGATTGTATGTAGAAAAATGAAGTGCTTTCGTCATCACCTTACAAAAATCCATTGGGTTGTGGTTCACCTTACATACCCAATCCAAATTCTCAAATTATTATTTAGGTCGAAGAATAACAAGATCGTGGAAAATGATCAAATATTTATTTAAATCAGTTCTCAAACATTGTCTCAATTTGGTTCTCACGCCATGTATATATTTTTCTTGGTATATATCTTAAAACATAGCGAGGTTGTACGATGAACACTAGCCTTGCTATATACTTCTATCTAGACCTGTTTCGAAATAGAAATGAGCCGCCAAATGACCTTAATTTTATTGAAATTTTTGGAATATTTTGGAATAACATAGAAGATTATAGATTGTTCAACAATCTGAATTCTTCCTATCAAATTCCAAAATATATTGGTAATATGCAATGAAGATAAGTAATAGTTGATTCCATACAAACAACTACATTAGTGGCTAAAACCAATCAACTTACTTCTCTAGAAAATAAGCACAAGGGCCAATCAACATCAAGGCAATGATGTTTCTATACACTGGGAATACCACCTTGCTTACTGCCATATTCAAAGTTCCTCTGGAAAAGATATGGAATCCAGTGTAGCCCAATTGAAGAGAAAGCATGGATGCATGCATATTCACCCTCTTAGACATAAAACCATTACACCTTTCCATAATTTTAGTACCCATCTCGATTACTATGGACCTATACAAACATCAAAGCATTTAAATCAAATTCACACATTACAATACTAAAATTTCATTTCACCAGCTATGGAATCCTTTATTTAATTCAAGTGAATTTTATGCTATAAAAAAGTACTAAGACATTAAGCTTGTTGGCCTAAACTTATTGGACTGGATTGGATACAAATTGATCTAGTTGTACTCCCAGCACATGCCATAAAGGGTTGTTATAGCCTATGCTACAAGAGAATGGCTTTGAATACTACTTCCACATAGACTATCCTTTTAAACACAAATCACAGTAATCTTAGAACATGTTGTACAATAAATGAAGATCTAGACACAATGCTTCCTGCACAGGGATGATAGAGAGAGAATTTGAGAAAAAATATAGGATAAATTTGAAATGTTTGTACCGAAGAGGGCTTGACATCAGAAATTTTTTTGTAGATTGATATGGGTATTAGTTCTAGATTTCCTATATACCATTCCAAACTTGACTATTGAAGAGCCCAATAGACCATTAGTGGACCAGAGCGGACCTACCACTTGGCCCACTAACTTCTTGTCTAGTGACCATATCCCAACTTTCCTTTTTTCTTGTTGTTTAAACTTTGATTTTCTAATTTTCATGTGTTCTCCTATTGTTTAAATTTTATTTTTGCTTTCCTTTTTTCTTTTTTGGTGAAGCACATTGTATCTGAAGACTCTTTCTTTACAGATATGTAGGCTCGGTGGTGGAGGATATTAGGTTGGTCCCTTGACAGGGCTCTCTACATTAACTTTTCTCTACTACGCTTCGCTTTTGGAGTTTACTGCTGAAGTTGTAGTGTATAAAATCCAATTATACAACGATATTGTCTTCTTGTTGAAAGAGTTGAAAGATATCACAATACTTTAATATTTTGACTTTATGAAATTATTAAATGCATGGCATCCCATGGGTTCTGTGAACTTTTAATTTCTATGTGCGTATTGTCGACAATTCTTGGATACACATGAAAACACCATTAACCAAATTTTATTATTAGGATCCCAAAAAATTAGATATGTCAACAATTTTTCTTCAGCCAACAAAAATTAGACCTGGAAAAATTTTAATTGGAAATTTTATTTTTATTTTTTTTAAATTTAAAATAATAATAATTTCACTAAAAATGAAGTCAATTGGGGTTATTCTCCATGGTTGAGAGGAAGGAATCAAATCCTCCTCAGACAAGTTCAATTTCCCCAAGTAAAACAAATGTTTTCAAATTATTGACGGTATATTGACAATATTTATTTTCTTCCCAGATTTATAAGGTCCCACATGTGGTATTACTAACCTATTCTAGGTTAATATGGATCTCAATTCATTTGACATGCTTGTGAAACACAATGGAGAATAGAAACTAAATTTTCAATATCAAACAACAAAAAAAAATTGTTTGTTTTATATATTTAAAATTGGAAGAAAACAACCCCAACAAAAGGATTCAAATCTAAAATTGGAGTTATACTACCATTTTATGCTTGGAAAACAAAAGCATATGAAGGAAATTAAGACCTTCAATACCTTGGAAATCCATGTACATTTCAAAATTTAAAAGATCTTATTGATGACATGTCAAATCAAATCATTCAAGAGTCTAAATCTAGTATCTGGAAAACAATATCCTTGATGTTCAAACCTATGGCTCTACATGGGAGCCATAGAGCCTAATCCATGTTCGTAACACCACCAAATTTTCTTCAAGGTACACATTAGTTTCACAACAATGGAGAATTATTGAAACAAACTCCTTATTTAACCTTCATCAATCCCCACTAGAGAAAGTAGATATGTCTCCCTCAATCCATAACTACATATATGGATCCCTTCCGAGGCTCGGCTATTTAACCTTTACTTATAATTCAACTATTTATTCTCTTTTAAAACTTCAGTTTTTAGATTCAACTTCCTATTATGTTTCCACCTTTTTTTCAGATATTGAGGCAACATGGAAAAGAAATGGAAGACTTTCATGGGTCTTGAGGTGGAGACACTAAATAGAGAATCACATTTTCTAGTAAATATTTATTTTTGTCTAAAGTATACAAGACAAACATGAATTTTTACAGTGTTACAAAAATTCCTATTAAAATAATTATTGATTTTATTCAAGGAGAAGAATCAAATCCATATGCTCCATTTACCTTCCAGCATTGAAAAATCAAACGTCCAATCTCAAGGCCTAGTGTTGCCTTACAATGGGAACTGTAAGTATTTTAGAAAATCCTTGTTTACATCTTGAAATTAAAAATTCTTTATCATTTTTCATATGTGTTGACATTTCAAAATTTATTTTGTAGTTATACTTGCTCATATGGTCTAGAGGACAAGAGAGAAAAATGGAAAACCAAACCAAGGCGTTCAATTGTCAAAAGGATGGGTTATCAATGCCATTTTATTATAAGGGTCATGGTTCAAGATCTTGATGCTGCAATAATAACATACAACATTTATGATCATGAAGATGGGCAAGGATGGCCTTGTCATGGAAAACACGAAAATTTAGGTGATGATGGTCCTGAGAGGAAGCCAAGACTTTCAAGGGAAGTGATTTCTTATTTAGAAAGTTTATTTTTTATTCAAGTGCCAATTGACTATGTCTGTAAAATGCATATTAATAAATATGTTGACATAGATGCCACAACTCAGAGTAGGGAATTTTCTCATGCAGAAAATATATTGTAAACATCTATAATCATTTGATAAAATAAAATTACCAAATCCATAGAAAACATGAAATGAGCGTGAATCTCTTGTATGGAAAACGCCATAATGATTTCTTCTTCTACCAGAAGCCCAATGCTAGAGAGATTCCTTTTATAGCTGGAATACAAAACAAATGGATGCTAGAAACTATGTTGACTTTATCCCACAATAGCTTGATAGCCATGGTCTCAACATTCTGTACAAATAAATATCGAGTGAGTATTTTTTCAATAATTGTTTTAATAAAATAATTTTGGTTATAATGATTCAATATGACTAAAGACTTAAAAATAACTTCATTTTATTTTAATTTGATAGTATAAATTGTACAGGCTCGTGGTGTTTGATGAGCAACAAAGTGGGGTTCTAGTTGCATGGGTGGTGATGCCACGTAATACATCACAATATATAGCGGTATGGCTGGAGAACCTCATGCATAGGTGTTTTCAACTTCATCCTGACTGGAAGGTCAATGACATTATAGTTGTTGATGCATTGGGTGAAATCGTTGCTTTGAGGTAACATCAATATTCTTATTATACATTGCAAGTTGCATTCATTCTAAACATTTCTCACTTTAAATTAATTAAATATGGTAGGATAATAACTATATGTGAAGTGATCTTATGTATTTGGCATGTAAGGAGGGTATGGCTAAATAATGTTAATCAGTTGGCCATCAATTCCAGAAAAATCAAAAGATTTGTTCAATGAACTTTCTTATACCATGAAAATTTTTTATAATGATGAAGTGGATAATTTCATAAATGGTTTTTTCACCAACTTTTCAAATGAGGAGAAATTTTTGCACTATTTCCAAAAGAATTGGGTTGTTGGTGACAAGATTCGTAAGTTCACATACTATTTTTTTTAGTTCATACATTTTTTGTTTCATAACGAAAATATGTATTTACTAATCAAGTTTTTACATTTAGGGATGTGGGTTAAAGTCTGCCGAGATTTTGCTCATGCAAATTAGGAGACAAATAATGTTTTGGAGTCATACCATTGTTATAGCATCATTTTTCACCCTCATGTGATTCATGATTGTCTCTTTGGCCTTGCGCATCCATTCCCACAGACTTGAGTAAAAGTTCATAAAAAATAGTGTTTAAAATCCCATACGCGGATATGCCCAGACTTTTCCACGTGTATATGTGAGTCCAGAGATACTTTTCTGCATATGCCATTAAAATCATTAAAAAATATATAAAATCCCTATTTTTGAGGCTGGGTTGATGGTTTTTCTTGTAATTCAACCACCCTAGCCCGTGGCCAACTATTTCCAACAGATTGAAACTAGTTTGAGGGAGTATAAAAGCCCCTCATATGCATGGCCTAAGGGAGAGAGAAAATTATAGACATTATACTCTATTGGAGCCCAATTCAAGTCTGATTTCCCATGCCTATTGCACTTCCCAGATTTTTATAGGAAAACCTTGTTTCCTGGAGATGTTCATCAGCTTATATGTCATCTCGTGTGCACAACTCTTGAAAGAATCCTAGTGAGGCAAGCGCGAGACGGATCCGGACGACAGTCTATTCGAAGATCGTGGAAGGATTCTGGTGATCTCTCCACCTTTCATTATTGTACATGCTATTCGTAATGAAGAAGAACCATCTTGTTCCCGAATTCACGTGTTAGTATCTGCTTGCATATGTGAAAAGGTTGTTAATTAAGCATTTACTATTTCTTATATGATGTTTCACATGGATTACAATGACATTTAGGAAAGATATATGTTGTACAACTAGATTTCCGTGCATTTCTCCTCTTTATTTCTAGGTTGAAGAGGAAGAAGAGGTGCTAGGGGTTTGGACCCCGCGGGATCTACATCAAACGTAGGATCTATGGGTGAGTTCTACAATCTATAATATCTAGCTTTTAGCATACAAGTTTGGTTGTGTGAGTCCTTCTTGAATAGCATGCCCTGATCTGTGGAGGTTTTTGACCCAACGACCTCTAGGGAGTTATTTCCCGAAACAACCATGGTTATATTAAGACAACCTTTCTATGTGATAGAAGAAATAAATTTTGAGCCATTTTATCAATTCAAGGAAATTATGAAAAAAGAAGGATATTTGAACAACCATGAGAAAGACATGCAACTTGAATCATCAATGGAGAAAGCTTAAATAATTCCATACAGTGATTGTAGGCCTCATGAGAGAATATCTCACACTTATTGTGTGAGGAGTCAAAGTAAACCTGATAATAAATATCTTATCATATGGCATCACACAAATTTTATCACATGTGATTTCCCATGGTATATTCCTGACAACATTTGCAAGCATGCCATAAAGGTAGATTGGTTGCATTCCTCCTTAATGGATTCATATCATTTATTGGATCTTGATACCACACCCAATACATTGAATTCCACTCTTGAGATAAGTATAGAGGCACCAAACCTTGATGAAGATACTAGAACAACTATTATGGATGATGACAATGTTGAGGAAATTAATTTGTCGAGAGAGGATTTGTTTGGCTAAAAAAATTGTGGATAATGCTAATGATATTCATGTTATGGATTATGACTTCACTCTTGGGTTGGGTGCTTATGAGTCATCTTTGAAGAGTTTTCCCTATCCCAGAAATAAAAATAAAAGAAGAAAAGAAATTTCAGCTTGGATATTGATTTGAATGTCTTTGCATCTGAAGATGAACCATTTCAGTTTCAATACCTCAACAAGTGTGGTCATCATCACTCCAACAATGCATCCTCTATTGTCCCAAGTAAGTTGTATAGAGAGATGAGTTTTTGTGTGTTTTATCTTAAATGTGTGCACTCATTTTTCTTGATTTTTTTGATGTAGTGTTTAAATGTTTGCAGGGGTGCAACATCCTAATATTGTGCCTTCACTTGAAGCACATAGATAAAAGCACCATCCCTCTATTCATCAGTTCAGTCAAGGTGCGTTTGATGGGACACGTAATTAATGTAGTCAGTATTTTGATGCATGTACTAATTCACATGATATTATTTTCTATAATGGAAATTGTATTGTTATATTATAGATGCAACAAATTATTCAATGGATGACCCTCCATTTGAAAATTATTGTCTCATTGACAATACCCAAATTGGTTATTTTCCAGGTTTGTTACTATGTGTTTTCTCTTAACTATGTGCAATGGTTGTTTTTGATGTTGTTAATGTAGTGTTTTAAAGTTAGTATTGGTGCACCATCTTAATTTTGTTCCTTCGCTTGAAGCATGTAGACAAAAACAACATCCCTCTATTTATCAGTTCAGTCAAGATGTGTTTGATGGGACACCTAATTGATGTAGTTTATATTTCGATGCATGTATTAATTCACATGCTATTATTTTCTCTGATGGAAATTGAATTTTTATCTTACATATACAACAACTTCTTCAACGGATCACCCTCCATCCGAACATGATTGGCTAACTCACAACACACAAATTGGCGATTTTCCAAGTTTATTGTTGTGTTTTCTCTTAACTTCATCCACTGGTTGTTGTTATTTTTTTTTAATGTAGTGTTCGAATGTTTGCAGGGGTACACCATCCCACTATTGTGCCTTCACTTGAACCATGTATACAAAAGCACCATCCCTCTATTTAACAGTTTAGTTTGGGTGCGTTTGATGGGACACCTAATTGATGTAGTATGTATTATGATGGCTATATTAATTCACATGATATTACTTACTCTAATGTAAATTGCATTGTTATTTTACATATATAACAACTTCTTCAATGGATCGCCCTCTATCCAAACACGACTGGCTCATGAAAACACCCATATTAGTGTTTTACCAGGTTTGTTTCTATGTGTTTTTCCTTAAATTTGTGCACTAGTTGTTGTTGATGTTGTTAACGTAGTGTTTGAATGTTTGTGGGTGTAAAACATCCCAATATTGTGCCTTCACTTGAAGCACGTAGACAAAATAACCATCTCTCTATTTATCGGTTTAGTCAAGGTGCATGTGATGGGACACCTAATTGATGTAGTCAGTATTTTGATGCCTGTTTTAATTCACATGATATAATTTTATCAGAGAAATTGCATTATTATCTTATATACAAAAAATTTTGTTCAATGGATCAACCTCCATCCCAACATGATTGGCTCATTGGCAACACCCAAATTGGTGATTTTCCTGGTTTGTTGCTATGTGTTTACTATTAACTATGTGCACTGGTTGTTTTTGATGTTGTTAATGTAGTTTTTGAATGTTTGCAAGGGTGCACCATCCCAATATTGGTCCTTCACATGAAACACGTAGAAAGAAACACCATTCATTTATTTATCAGTTCAATCAAGGTGCGTTTGATGGGACACATAATTCATGTAGTATGTATTATGATCCCTATATTAATTTACATGATATTATTTTTTCTAATGTAAATTTCATTATTATCTTACAGATACAACAACTTCTTCAGTGGATCACCATCCATCTGAACATGATTGGTTCACTGACAACACACAAATTGGTGATTTTCCAGGTTTGTTCCTATGTGTTTTCTCTTAAATGTGTGCACTGGTTATTGTTGATGTTGTCAATTTAGTGTTTAAATGTTTGTAGAGGTGCACCATCCAAATATTGTGCCTTCACTTGAATCACGTAGACAGAAGCACCATCCCTCTATTTATAATTTTAGTCAAGGTGCATTTGATGGGACACCTAATTGATGTAGTCTGCATTTTGATGCATGTATTAATTTACATTATATTATTTTCTCTAATGAAAATTTCATTGTTATCTTACAGATACAAAAACTTCTTCAATGGATCGTCGTCCATCCAAATATGATTGGCTCATTGAAAACACCCAAATTGGTGATTTTCCAGGTTTATTTCTATGTGTTTTCTCTTAATTGTGTGCACTAGTTGTTGTTGATGTTGCTGATGTAGTGTTTGAATGTTTGTAGGGGTGCACCATCCCAATATTGTGCATTCACTTGAAGCACGTATACAGAAGCACCATCCCTCTATTTATGAGTTCATTCAAGGTGCATTTGATGGGACACCTAATTGATGTAGTATGTATGCTGATGAGATTATTAATTCACATGATATTATTTTCTCTGATGCAAATTTCATTTTTATCTTATAGATAAGAAAAATTCTTCAATGGATCACCCTCCATCTGAACATGAGTGCCTCATTGAGAACACCCAAATTGGTGTTTTTCCTGGTTTTTTGTTATGTGGTTTCTCTTAACTGTGTGCAGTGGTTGTTGTTTATGTTGTTAATGTAGTGTTTGAATGTTTGTAGGGGTGCACCATCCCAATATTGTGCCTTCACTTGAAGCACATAGACATAAGCACCATCCCTCTATTTATTAGTTCAACTAATGTGCATTTGATGGGACACCTAGTTGATGTAGTATGTATTATGATGTCTGTATTAATTCACATGATATTATTTTCTCTAATGGAAATTATATTGTTATCTTACAAATACAATAACTTCTTCAATGGATTTCCCTTCATCCGAGCATGATTGGCTCATTGACAATACGCAAATTGGTGATTTGTCAGGATTGTTGATATGTGTTTTCACTTATTTTTCTCATGAATTGTGCACTAGTTGTTTTTTATGTTGCTAATGTGGTGTATGAATGTTTTCATATTGAATGAGAACACAAAATAAATCGACAGGGATGAGGAAAAGACATAAAGGTTAGCCAAATTGTAGGCTTACCAAAATAGTTATGCGAAAAACTGCAACTTCTTCTTCTTTAATCTCCCACATAAGAAGGTTCATATCATGAATTTAACTGCAGCTGATGATGCTAGGTTGTTGAGGATTCTTGTTGTAGTGACTAGATTTCGTTAGGTGTTATCCCTATCTAGGAGGAGTTGGTTCTCAGGGTTTTCTTGGTTTCCTAACTAGGTTTATGAGAGCTTGAAATTGTTACATCTTATGATAAGTTTCAATTATGTACATGTACTTCATATTTTATATATAAATAAAGTGTTTTAGCGGTCCAATAATCTAGTACTTGCATATTTGATTATGATCTTGTCTTCCCTTTCTTCATTAGGTAATTTCTAGCACTTTTTTTTTTATAATGACAATTTGACATGACAGACTACAATAAATCATTGTATACAACAAAGACTGCAATGTCTCTTACACCTCAATCACTTATTATATAAAAGGGAAGTAGATCATATATTGCATATGTAGACTTGATGAATTCATTTCTCGTATGAGACCTGTATATAGTGAAGGAGGCTTGGTGATTGTAGATAAAAAGCTACACATATTTATAAACTTTCACAAAATATGACATCCATGAAATTATTCCAATGCCTTTTAGTGAATTATTCGATATACACAACACAAGTTTTAAAAAAATATGTTGTTATGAACCTACAAGTAAATGGAAAACAAGTGCAACATTTACATGACATTGGAATCTCTTAGCAGTGTCTGATATGGATTTTGCTGGTTAATAGGGTGATCTAAATGATTGAAATTTCTCTAAATGACTGGAATTTCTCTTGTTGTTGGAATCACCCTTTCTGAAGCATCCCAAGACACTGAAATTTTTCTTGATGAAATTATCCTTCCTGACACAACCCAAGACACTAAACTCTCTCTTGATGAAATAAACCTTGCTCAAATGGCGTGAGGGTAAAATGAGAGAAACAAAAATATACTGATATGAACCTCCAACTAAATGGAAAACAAGTGCGACATTTTCATGACATTGGAATATCTTAGTAGTGGCTAATATTGCTTTTGCTGGTTAACAAGGTGATCTAAATTATTGTAATTTCTCTTGCGGGAATCATCCTTGCTCAAACATCCCAAGACACTGAAATTTCTCTTGCTGAAATTATCCTTTCTCAGGCAACCCAAGACAATGAACTCTCTCTTGCTGACAGTTGGGACATAAGAAATTTTTAGGGAATGATATTGCCCATCTTGTTGTTTATATCCTCTTTCTCTTATTGCAATTTGTATATATGTTATTTTGATAGTATTTTAGCATATAGTATTTTTCAAAACACTCACATTTTTTAATGGGCACTGATTTAGTGATTTAGCCTCTTTGACCTATTTATTGGTCATTTGTGGAAATTAATAAGTTTATATTTTTTCATATCTTGTCTTCACTAAATTTTCAAAAATAGAGGGCATCAAATTAGATGTACAGGTTCTGGATGTGGGTGATAGGAAAGGACGCAGTCAAGTGCACATGCACAAGAATATGATCCCTTTCACACACACATAACCCGATGGATTCAAGTTATTTTCAAGAAACAAACTGAAACACAAAAATTGCTCTCATAAGGATGCTAAATTGAGGGCGTTAAAGGAGGAGAAGGACCCCGCTCGTTCGTGCTCAGTCAAACTCAATTTTATTCCTTTAATAATATGTGATAAAGTTGAGAGAAAATAATTCTATAATAAAAAATAATACAACCACAAAAAAAATCCTAGATCTACTCCAAATATGTAAAAAATAGGAACGAGAAAATAGAGAGTGAACCTGAGTCTTGTACCAAAGAGGAGCTAAAATTTAATTGTATTGATGCCTTTGGAATGTTTCTTGATTTTGGAATGTGTGTGTCATCACTTTGCTTTAATGTATTCTAATTTCCACAGGTTAATGGCAAGGGTGATAAGGGCATGATTCCTCACAATCTGGATGCAAAGAGATAAGGAATCCTATTCAAATCGAGGACTACCACTCTCCAAATTGAATGTTCAGTGAGGTTCCTGGGTAGTGATGAATCAACCCTTGTTTTGTAGATTAACGAGTAAGGAACTAAACAAGGATGCGAGTGATAAAAATGGTTACAAATATGGGTGATTTGTCCTACTATTCCAATTAATGGAACACCTAAATGCCTTGTCAAATGTATGACCTACAGGAAGCAATCTTGACCACTTTGTTGTGTGAAAAATTAAAATAGTTCTGAGGTTACCCAAAGTTGCATCAAGGTCCTGTATTATAGAAAAATCATTAGGAACTTGTAATCCCTACACATGTGCACAATCCTACTCTTGGATAGTGCTAAAGGTGCTAAACAACCAAACTAAGGGAAAAGAGGAAAGTATGGCAACCAGATCCTTGGCTTGGTGAGGGCTATGTGCTATTCATAGTATTAACATTGGGATAAGCTGCACTTGGAACTATTCTTGTAATTACACTAATTAACCCTTAAATACATTTGGATTGGAATTACTCATATGCCTTAATGATATATGTATTATGGAGGCTATTATTTTTTCAACCTTGATTCTCTAGAGTAAATGGTGTGAGGGGAAAATGAGAGGAAAAAAATATGTTGATATGAACCTCCAAATAAATGGAAAACAAGTGCAACATTTGCATGAAATTGGAATCTTTGAACATTGGATGATATGGCTTTTGTTGGTTAATAAGGTGATCCAAATGACTAGAATTTATTTTTCTAGAATCATCCTTGCTCAAGCATCCCAAGACATTGAAATTTCTCTTGCTGAAATTATCCTTGCTCAGGTAGCCCAAGACACTAAACTCTCTTTTTCTGAAATAACCCTTGCTCAAATGGTGTGAGGGAAAAATGAGAGGAAAAAATAATTGTTGATATGAACCTCCAACTAAATGGAAAACAAGTGCCACATTTGCATGACATGGGAATCTTTGAGTAGTGGGTGATATGGATTTTGATGGTTGATAAGGTGATATAAATGTCTGGAATTTCTCTAAATTACTGGAATTTCTCTTGTTGGAATCACCCTTGCTCAAGCATCCAAGACATTAAAATTTATCTTGCTGAAATTATCATTGCCAAAGCAGCCCAAGACACTAAACTCTCTCTTGGTAAAACAACCCTTGCTCAAATGGTGTGATGGGAAAATGAGGGGAAAATCCTCTCTATAAAAAAAATCTACTATTAGAGGTATTTAGAGGTGTCATTAGTCTTTAATTAGGGTTTTCATTAAACAAGGTAGGTCTGTGTGGTCAAATCTTTCAAAAATTCCCAAAGGAAATAACAAAATGTGTTGTACATTGATGGAAGTACAATGGGAATGTGATGCGATGTTTCATTTAATGTTTCCAAATTATGGAACACATCTCAATATGTTTCCATATGTTTCTGAGCCATTCCATACACTTTTAAGCATTTTTGTACTTTTATAGTGATGGTACAGTTGTTGTGTATGTGTTTCCTGCAATTGAGTAAGAGACCCTTCTCATGTTAGACTATCTTCAAGGATTTTTCCTTTTGGTGTTGCATATCATAAAGTAGAAAATATACATATTTATACATTTTGTTATAGATGTGCCTTATTGGTGTTGTATTAATAATAATTTATTATATCTTTGTTTAATTTTCAAAACAATGTGAAGTACATAAAATCTACACGTAAGAAAATTGTCCAAGTGGAAGTTGTGGAATGGTTTTGAACCAAAAATCATGCATACATGGAACAAATCCCCGATTGCACAAGGAATTGATATTTTCAGATATGTTAAATTTTAGTTGCCACAATGAGTGATATTCAGTTAACATTATGAGGTTACACTGACTTTATTTCGAAGCACTATTTAAATGCATGCAAGAATGGTTAGTGCTTATATGTATAAATAAATATCATATAATATATTAGTTTCATTTTCCCATGTAAAAATGGCATTTATATGAGAAATCAGATCGAATGTGTATGGAATTTGTAAATGGAAATTTTGCCATATAAGTTTTGCCAATGGAAATTTTAAAATTCATTAAAGCAATACATGTGTCATAAAAACATGTCACTCCTGTTTATGACATCAAAGATAAAAGATAAGAAATGACTTGAAGTGAAATATTATAACATGTAATTGTTTGAAATTGTTATGTAATTGTTGTATACCTACTCAAGAAGAATACACTTGATAAATGAAATTACATTATGATAATGTCTCATCATAAAATTATAGAATTATAGATTCAAGTCCAAAAGTTCCTCCATAATTCAATATCTAGAAGGTTTATGAATGAATCATTATAAAAACATATATATTAAAACATGTTTTTATTTTTTCAGAAATTCACGCATCATAAAAACATATTTACATAAATTTAAAAAAATTGAAAGTCCATTCCACGTAATGGAGATACGAAGTCCATTCCTCGGGATCTACCTTTATTAGAAATCCACATGATTGTTACATAAAGTTAGTTTCCAGGGATCCACGTTATCAAAAACCTCATTTTAATTTTATATAGCAAGGTATTTTATAAATTTTATAACATACGATAGTACAAGTCTAAATATATATAACCATAAAACCTAGCAAATTGTTTTCCAAGGCTTTGCTATAAAAATATATTATACCAACGATATAATCCTCTTCCAGGAAAACCACAAGTATCGAATAGGATTGTTGGTTCTTTAAAAAAATGATCTCTACAAGATGCTGGCACAAACTGATTTCAGTGGGAATATATCCCCAATCTCAAAGGTAAAGTTCCTTATAAAAGTAAATTATTGATAATGGTTATCTACTGGAGATAGAATTTTGTTTGATAATGTTAATGTTTAAAAATGTTTTTTTTAAAGAAAACTTTCAAATACTCATGAAGGATTAGTAGGTTCTTCTGACTTGGATTTTAACCTCCACCCATTCCTTTAAAATTCATTTTGAAATCAATAAAATTTTACACAGTGATATTTACAAGCACGTTGAGTGTAAATAATCTCAAAAAAATTCAATTATTATATCAAAAACCATGCAAATATTACATTTGTTCATATACATGGAATATCACACATTTTTCCATAAACTTGTCACCCATACAAAAGACCCCGACTATTGGGGGTTGGGGAAAAATAATATATCAATGCTTTCTTCTTTAATGAAAAAACCATGTCATGATAGCCCCAAGGAAAATTATCACAACAACACATTCACATATTTGGGAACTATGTTGCTACTGATCAATGACTTCTCTTGCGAGATGTTGACCTAATGCCATCTCTCACATCTCCATCTACAGTTGACATTCCTCTGGAAAGTATATCATTGGACGCCTTATGAATGTTTGCATGGTAATTTATGCTAAAATATTGAAAATGAGAAATCCACATTATTGCTTCCTTGTAAAACAATTTTAAATTTTCTTTTCGAACTTCATAGATGCCTTTGATCTGATTGCATATGAGCTACAAGATTGTTAAAATTGTAATATCATTGACATCGTAATTTTTCGCCTCCTTTAACTCCTCAACAAGGGCAATGTAGTAGGATTTGTTGTTCAATGTCCTCCCGTGCACTTCTATATTTCTATGTAGCACATGATTATTTGCCGCATTATGAAGCATATATTTTCTAGTGACTTCACTAGGATTAGGACAACAAGACACTTTGATGTACAACTCCCTCTTTTGCACCATTCTCTACGCTTAGAGGACCTGGAAAATAAAATAATAATAAACTCATATTAGGCAAGTATGCAATAAAATAATAATAAACTCATATTAGACAAGTATGCTTTTATCTGGCTTATACATTCAAACATCCAAACAAAAGAAAGGGGTGGTGAAGTCATCACAAAATAAATAATGAACCAAACTAGAATAAACAGATAATTAATATGGCCATAATGGATCATTACTGTAGTTCCTAACTTCATGGGAATTATTTTTCTACCCCAAATCCATCTCTAGAAGAGTTGTTCCACTTATACCAATTAATTTTTCCTACCTTAAAATTCTGAAAATTTCAAATTTCAAGCTTAAAATTTTCCAAATACGGTAACATAGCGTAGATCTTCAATACTAACCAACACTCACCAAACAAGAAGCAAGTAATATGAGATCATTATATCATCTAGCAAGAACCAAACACTACGTATAAATATTGTGATATTAAAAATTAAAACATTTAATACACATTGAAATACAATTTACATTCGTAAGCCACATCAATATACATTTAATTTTTTGATTTACATTTGATAACTTCGAGATAATAAAAAATGGTTAAACAAATAGTTTTGGAAATGCATAATGGAATGATTCTTTTTTTGTTAAACACGAGCATCACATCATGTCTAATACTTTGTGTGCATGCATTTCTTCAAAACACTTCCATGCTCTTGGTAATGGTGATATACCTATATTAGGCACTTCATCCTTAAGTTCTCATGGTTTCCGGGCAACGCCTAGCGCGAGTAATGTGAAGATATGTAGCCAAGACACCTTCACATCCTCTTTCCCCAATCCTTATATGTCAACTCTCATCATCAGCATCCATCCTATCTTGCATAAGTAACATAATATTTTTTAATTAAATTATATATATATATATATATATATATATATATATATAATTTGTTGATATAATTTTGGTGAAGCTGTAATCTTTAATTATTTAAGATGTATTTTGAATATAAAAATAAATTTTAACATTCTTAAATTTTTTTATAAAATTTAAATTATGTAAATTATACAACTCAAACTTGTAATTTTAATTAATAATTATTTGATCTTAAAAAAGTTATCATATATATTTAAAAAAAAAGAAACCAAAAAAAAACATTTATATTTTATATTTTATATATTAATTTTAACATTAATAAATTTAACTTTAAATTATTCAAATTAATTTTAATTATTATATAATCAGTTTAATTATATTAATTTTAACATTAATAAATTTAACTTAAAATTATTAGATTAATTTTAATAATTATATAGTCAGTCTAATTGTTCAGGTTTTAAATTATCTTAGTGTGATTGTGTCTAAAAATAGAATATACTCATTACTGTTTCATTGTTTGAAAAATAAAAAATAAAAAAATTCATAAAACGGGTATATAGCAATTGTATGGAAGAGTTCAATGACTCGTGTGAATATGATGCAGGGACCCCGTATACTTAATCGAATTAGGTAGAAAAATATAAAAATGATACTGTAAGCCACACTTCACGCCCATAAAAGCATAAGTAACTGAAATTAACCATCTATATATTTTTTGATTTAATTAAAACAGAAACTTTACAGTGTCGTTTTAATGCAACCAGGGAGATGCTGCACCAAAGACATAGTGTTGAAAGCTTATTACAAACATTATAACATAAGAACGAACGATGAGAAGCGTCAGGATATATGTTACTATACTATATATATCTATAGTATATATGAATTTTATTTATTTATTTATTTATTTATTTTAATATTTATATTTATATTTATATTTATATTTATATTTATATTTATATTTATATGTGAGATAATAATAAAATGATTAAAATATTTGTAAAAGTTAAAATATTTAGCAAGTTTGTATAATTAATATTATTATTATTATTTTTCTATAATATTTTATTATTATGTTACATTTTTGACCAAAAATTTCTATGGCTTCTTCATAGTTTAACTTTGGAAATTCAATTTTTGTTACTTTTTATTATTATTTGAATTTATTTATTTGTAAGGTGATTGGGTGAGGTCTTATTATTGGTTGTTTAGTAACTTCCATTTCTATTAGTTACTAATTTTTAGTTTTTAGTTTTATTTATTTTTTATTTAATTTTTGTATTTTTAATTTTTCTATTATTTCCATTTTCATCACTTATAGTTTTTTCTCTATATTTTCAATTTCAAATGACTTCTTATCATATTAAAAACACATTTTAATAAATTTAATTATAAAAAATTATATATATTAATAACAAAATATAACACACAAATAATAAACATATATATTGAAGTGTATATATGTTAATATAAACCATATTAGTCAATCATATTTCCTAACAATGTTCAACAATACAATATTTTATTAGTTATTTTATTTGTATGCTTATTTTTTTAATTTAATTAAACTATATTTAAACTAAATGACCAATATGAGCTACTATGTAAAATTTGTCATTTGATATTAATGTTATATATATATATATATATATTTATGCCTATAGACATTATATTGTAAAGTTTTGGTGAGTGACATTGTTAAAATTCATCATCCTCAACATCTCAACAATGTCCCAAGAACTCGCTTTTTGCTAAACTAGCCACTTTCTATTCTCTCTACAACGAATTCATTCAAGTAAGCCGCTTGAATTCAAACATGTTTTCCGATGCCCTCATTGTGGCCAAGGGGAAAGAGCGATGGTGGATGGTGGAGAGGGATATGGTGCAACTGGAACAATGCAACACTACTGAGATCGATAGGCATGTCGTTATTAAATTGGAGGGTAAGTACCATTTTCCTTGGCACGACCACTAGCCTGCCTGGGATTATGCCAGTGTCCTCGAATATATCATTATTTTCCATAGTCTTTCTATCGAAGTTCTTAGGGTTGTATTCAAGCTCGAGAGCTTGATCTCTCCTGCTGGAATTAAGCATAATAAAACAAGAATGAAACTAGTAATGTTTCAACCCAAATATGTGGCGGTCCATATGAGAATTGAGAAAGACTCGATGATCCATTACAAGAAGCTGAAGATGAGGTCCAGTGCTAGCAATGGCAAGGACCCGAGAATTTGCAGTAGTAAGGAGGAAATTGCGAAGAGAATTGCTAACATTCCTGGATTAAAGAACCCATCTTTGGTTTATCTGGCTGTTGTCGATGATCTTCTGGAGGAAAAGACATTTTTGGAGGATGAAGTGGATTCTTAGACCCTTTACAAAAATAAGAAATTGTATGTACTAGATATCTACAAAAAAAAAATATCCTTATCTCGTCCTATTTGCAATTTGCTATGAACTATGCCTCGAGGCTGATAGATTTGTGGGGAATAACTTTTCTACATTTTCAAGTCTCATAGTGTTGCAGAGGACCATGAGAATGAATAGCGACAAGGATTGTGAAGGTTCAACTATGGCTTCCCATTCTTAAAACATTGAAGGCCCAACATGAGGACCTAACTGATCAGGATATCATGTCCATTGTTCAAAAATGCTCAAAAATGAAAGTGCTAAAAAACATTTGCAACCTGAGCAACCGAAAAGGTCTCGTCGCTGCAATTCTGGCACCATGAATGGTTCACAAAATAGAGGTCATATGCAGAAGTTATGAAGGTTTGAAAGGCCTAGTAAACTCCAAAAAAATTGACTTTCACCAAGTTTGACTTTGCAATTTGAAAAATTAAAAATAGAATATTCTAGGGAATATTCTTAAAATATTCCAGGGAATATTCCTAGAATATTGCTCAGAATATTCCCTAAAATATTTTGTAAGCACGAATTGGTGCTTGACAAGTGGCAGCGTTGGATTTGCTGAATGGCTGACTTGTTGAAATTCAGGCCTATCAGTGGATGCCACGTGACAAGCCCGGAGGCCGCCACGTGACCCTACGGTGGAGGAGGAATGGTTCATCAAATTTTTTTGAAGTTCACAGGATTCGAACAGCTGATTGCACGCTTACTATTTGGCTGCCGTACCACTCATATTGCATGAGTTTCTTAACTCAAATGATATTTAAACGTATTTAAAATTTCATATGAATTTCATTGGCGGGAGGAAGGGCTAGCCCCCAATTGAAACACCACCTCATGTGTCCATTCATTGTGACCTGACCCTTATCCAAACTACAGCGGCAACCAAACCGTAACCGGCGATGGCTTGCAGACTTGATCACATGATGGGTTGACGTTCATTGCTACGGCTACATGTTGGTTAAAAGGACAGTTCACATGCAGAGTTAATGCCGTTTATATTAGACAGTTATGGAACAATTTTTGTTGGGGTTTCCCCACCTTTCACAGAGTTTACAACGATGTTAACGCCGACAGTGGAGACATGCCATGTGACCACTTGACATGACATTTAATTTAACCACTAATCCACTTGGCAGTTCCACTGGCGGACCCCCTAATTTAGCGTCGTTGCCAATTTAGTCAGAGTATCTGGAGTTTCTCCACATTTAGTGGATTTTTTTAAGGGACATTGGGTATTTTACTGTTTTTTCCATAACTCCTTGGATATTCGACCAATTTGGATGCATGAATAGTCAATTTTTGGTATTATCGACATTATGAACACATTGGAAGAGGTTTAAGAGCCATCAAAAGTCATATTGTGTAGGTTTAGCTTCAGGAGAGGTCAAGGAGCCACTAGGGCCACTAGGGTGTTTTTAGTGTATTAAGCATCCATTCTTTGTTTTTTGCAAATGAATAGTCATTCCTGACTAATTCAAGAATTTAGAAGTTGTTTATACAAAGAGAATAGCCATTTGAGGCTTTTATTCACATCTACTTACCATTTTAGAGCAATAAGATATGAGGGACATGCCATTTGGAGTTGGAAAAGCAGATGTAGCCCAGGAGGGGTGAACTGCTTCATCAAATTTTCTAAGTATTGTTACATGTGATGTTTATTTCTCTGTTATTTACTACTATACAATGTTATACAAGCAATTTAAATGCTTTAACCTCACACAGAAATCTTCTTAACTAAATTAAAACCATTTGTTTCACCTGAAAACTTCAAAGAACCTCATGCACAGCTTTTAATTACTGTTTGAATACATAGCATAGCAAAACTAATACATTCCATTCATATCAAGTTGGTATCAGAGCTAGAGTTTTACTCTTTGTATTTTTATTTTGCAAAGTTTTTTTAATAGTTTGCAGAGTTTTTAATGCTTACTAGGCCAAAGCTTAAGAAAGGGGAAGGTCAATTGGTGAAAGCTAAAAGCAATCCTCAACCAATGATCCACCTTCAATTCCACCTCAAAGAGAAGCAGAAGAATCCATAAGCATGTCTTCAAGGGAAGGATAAATCCATTAAGAATTTGATCCCAAGGAGGAAGAAAGAGTGTTCAGAAAAAAATTTCTTGACTTGACAGAAATGGTGAGAGTCCTTTATCAAGAAAGGAATGAAAGACTAAAATGAGAAGGATACAAGCTTCACAAGGAAGGAGAGGGATCATCAGAAGGCCATAATGATGAGGATAAATCTAAGAAGGGTAATGGAGGAAATGGAGACAGTGGAAAGTCACCATCATCACCCTCATCTTCATCTTCATCGACTTCATCAACCTATACTTTATCTTTAGTATGCCACAAGTCAAAGAACACTGGTAAATGTCCTTTTCTAAAACTTGATGTTAAGTTTGAATTGCGAAAGTTTGATGGTGAAGTTAATGAAGAAAATCTAGATAATTGGATTAGGCAATTAGAGGTCTATTTGAGAATTCAAAATTTTCATGATGAAGAAACCAAAATCCAATTAGCTTCGTTGAGAATGGAAGGTGCAGCTCTTGTTTGGTGGGAAGCCAAGACAAAGGAGGAGATCAAGAAATATGGTAAGATTACCTTATCATGGAATGATTTCATTTTTCCGATAAAACAACAGTTTTATCCATTAGCTGACATGAAAAAAGCCATAATGGACTGGAAAAATTTTAAACAATTGAAAGGACAAAATGCTCAAGTGTATACCCAAGAATTTAGAAGAAGAGCTCTTTTACTAGGAGTAGATTTGCATAGTCAAGACACTTTACTCAAGTATATAGAAGGTTTACATACTTAACTTAGACATACCATTATCATGTTTAACCCTACAAGCCTAGATGAAGTTTGTGTTCAAGCCAGACATTTAGAGGCAAGGGGAAAACAAAACTTAGATGGGAATGAGGAAAGTGTGTTTAAAGGCAAATGGAAGAAAAAGAGAAATGCAAATTCTAGAAAGGAGAAGGGAAAATTATTCTGCAAACACTATTCTAAAACAAGCCATGATGAGGACCATTGTTGGAAACTTCATCGAGAGTTGAAACCAGAAAGTTTTGAAGTCAAAGATAAAGCCAAGGAGAAAGGCAAGACAGTTGCAATAGCTGAACAATACCTAGGGTCAGAATCAAGAGATGAAACAAAAATCATAGCTATGGGACTAAAGAACATAAAGTGGAAATAGAAATAGAATAAACCCAGTTCTAGTATTTCAAACTTTCATATACGTGCTCCAAGTGAAGAAAAGAGAATTGAACTATTTCATGTGAGGGTCAGTTCCAAACAGACCAAGATTGACACACTATTTTATAGTGGGTCGCAAGCGAACCTTTTTTCTGAAGACTTAGTCAAGAAACTTAATCTTGAGACCATTCCACATCTGAAACCATATCCTCTTGGTTGGATTTGTAAGGATGAAAATTTACAAGTTTCAAAGAAGTGCATGTTGTGCTTTGCAATAACATCAAATTTTATTGGCATGGTTGAATTAGATGTTGTTCCGCTTGATATAAAATGTATGGTGTTGGGTAGTACTTACTTGTATAACAGGAAATATATCTTCCATCACCATCAGAACAAATACCATTTATTCAAAGATGGCAAGGAGTTTATTGTGAGAGCTCATCGCAAAAAACTAGACTCTCCTTTAGTTAATGTAGGACAGATGAAGAGGCTCGTCAGAACTTGACATTGATGATGATTAAGAAAACAGAATTTTTACATAATCCTTTTCATGTAAACGCTGATATATGTAAAGATTTTTTTAAGTTTGAAAGTGGGTTGTCTTTGGAATAAGATGACAAGCAGTTGCAACAATTGTCTTTGGTGTCGAACGGTGCTGAAAAAAAGTGTCAATGCAAGAAGTTGCAAAAGTCCAAGAGAGGGAAAAGAAAATTAGCGAACAAGGCACAAGATTCAGCAAAGACAATTCTTGGTTTCAGAAATACATGGTACTATGGCGAGGAAACTTGGTCAGGAATCGAAACAAGTACAAGGCTAATTCAGCAAAAAATTGCCATAAAGACAGGATGCAAGGTGAAAGTAATTTTCAGTTTCCTTTGAATATAGACCAATGTAGAAACAATATTTTTACTACAAAATTAAGTTCTTTTTCTACAGTTTTCAAAAATGTGCAACATGACAAGGTCAAAGTCAGCAACGGTTGGTCATTGAAATCAAGGAAAAAATTGGTGTTTCATGAGAAGCTCCAATTAATGAAATCATAGAAATTTCAATGGATTAATATTGGAAGAGTGGAGACATAGTCTCCTCATCTTCATGTTCAGTAGTTGAGAGAGCTTTTGGGCTCCAAAAGCTTCCCAGTGGGGAGTTTGGATCAAGAGGTCATGTCCATTGTTAAAAAATACTCAAAAATAAAAGTGCTAAAAAATGTTTTCAATCTGAGCGACCGGAAAGGTCTCGTCATTGCAATTCTGGCACCATGAATGGTTCATAAAATAGAGGTTGTATGCATAATTTATGAAGGTTTGAAAGGCCGAGTAAACTTCAAAAAAATGATTTTGACCAAGTTTGACGTTTCAATTTGAAAAATTAAAAATAGAATATTCTAAGGAATATTCCTAGAATATTCCCCATAATATTTTGTAAGGACCAATTGGCGCTTAACAAGTGGCACCATTGGATTTTTTATGGGTTAAATTATTGAAATTCGAGCCTATTAGTGGATGCCACGTGACCCTAGGTCGGAGGAGGAATGGTTCACCAAATTTTTTTGAAGTTCCGAGGATTTGAACAACTGACTGCATGCTTACTGCTCAGCCACCTTACCACTCCTACTGCCCGAGTTTATTAACTCAAATGATCTTTAAACGTATTTAAACTTTCAGATGAATTTCATTGGCGAGGGGAAGGGCTAGCCCCTAATTGAAATGCCACCTCATAGGTCCATCCACCATGACCTAACCTGTATCCAAACTGCGACAACGATGAAACCGTAACCAATGGCAGCTTGAAGACTTTATCACATGATGGGTTGACATTCATTGCTACGGCTACATGGTGGTTAAATGGACAGGTCACATATGGAGTTAATGCCGGTTATATTAAACGGTTATGGAACTGTGTTTGTCAAGGTTTCGCACACCTTCCACAGAGTTTACAATGATGTTAACACCGATGGTGGAGACATGCCATGTGACCACTTGACATGAAATTTCATTTAACTGCTAGTCTGCCTGGCAGTTCCACTAGCGGACCCCCTAATTTAGCTCCGTTGCTAATTTAGTCAGATTATCTGGAGTTTCTCCACATTTAGTGGAGTTTTTTAAGGGACATTGGGAAGTTTACTATTTTGGCCATAACTCCTTGGATATTCAACCCATTTGGATGCATGAATGGTCAATTTTTGGTATTCTCAACAATATTAACACATTGGAAAAGGTTTTAGAGCCATCATAGGTCACATTGTGTAGGTTTAGCTTCGAGAGAGTTCAAGGAGCCACTAGGGCCACTACAGTGTTTTTAGTGTATTGAGCATCCATTGTCTCTTTTTTGCAAATGAATGGTCGTTCCTGACTAATTCAAGCATTCAAAAGTTGTTGTTATAGAGAGAACAACCGTTTGAGGCTTTTATTCACATGTACTTACCATTTGTGAGCAATAAGATATGAGGGACATGCCATTGGGAGCTGGACAAGCAGATGTAGCCCAGGAGGGATGAACTTCTTCATTAAATTTTCTGAGTATTGTTACATGTGATGTTTATTTCTCTGTTATTTACTGTTGTGCAATGTTATACAAGCAATTTACATGCTTTAAACTCACACAGAAATCTATTTAACTAAGTTAAAACCATTTGTTTCACCTGCAAACGTTAAAGAAACTTATGCACACATTTCAATCAATGTTTGAATACTTAGCACATAAAAACTAATACATTCCATTCAGATCACTAACGATGCACATTTTAAATTCTTTCTTTGAACAGGCGGACTTCGTTTCAGTGGAGAAGATACATTGGCAATTATTTTTATGCACTCATGGTTCAACTTCACATTTTCATTCTCTCTACCTATATTTTTAAAAATTTTAGTTCAAAATTTCCTTATGTCTTCTGTGTTGACCCACCACAGATAACACTCCTAGACCCAACATAAGGCAGTTGGCTGAGTGGATAAAACATCAAGCATGTGATCTAAACTATAATCTAGTGAGAAAGTGAAAAACAATTAGAGTAGAAAAGTGAAAAACACACTATATTTGTCTACACTTCTATCAACATATCTTTAGAACCTTTTGGTGTGAATGCTAGTAAATATAAATATAATCTCGTTGAAAAATAGAAAAACGAGACTATTATGATCCCTTGTCTTTGAAACAACAAAAAACCCAATATCATTCATAGATCAATATAAGGAGACACCACAGAAGGAAACACCATAGAGGACACATACATACACACATCCAATATTAAACCACCCATCTAGATATACAACGATTCATTTCAGGTTGATTTGAAACCCTACTACCTCTCTATTACCTCTACTACTGTGTCGAGTGTACTTACCCATCCTCACTTTCCGAGCTTCAACATTTGGTAGCGATAAATCCCTCTAGTGAGGGCTAGGGTGAGACAACCATTCATAGTAGGTTTCATGCAATATGATATTAACGTTATATATTTTTATTTATTTATTTTGATATTTCTATTTTTTTATAATAATAATAATAATAATAAATTATTTTATTAATTTATTATTTCTTAAAGTTTGATAAATTATGTGTCTTAATGAATATTAATCGTTATTATTATTTCATTTTTAATTTTATATGGTATTACATTTGTGAGTATTACAAAAAATATAAAAATAAAATCTATAATAAATTTTCCTTGCAGAAATTAGAAAAAGTAATCCAAATGGGGAACTAAACCCATACATTTTAGAAATGACTTATTTTTGTCTATTTATGATGTAAATTTAATTGAGAAAGGGGTTGGTCACATTTGAGAGAAAGGAACTTGTGTCAAAATGAAGGTGACTTGCAGGGATTCTTGTGTCAGAACTTGATGGTGTTGTGCTTCTTGCATGTTCTAAGTTTGTATTATGTTATTTCATCTCTTCAATGTAAGTTTTCATCCTTGAAATACCCATATGTTTAGCTCAAAAATCATCTAAAGCTGCTCTAGCTTAGTTTTGCCAAGTGATCTATGTTTTCTTTTTGAAACAACATTCATAATTTATCTACAATTTGATACTCTTTCTGTTGTTTTCATTTTTTCTCAAACTCACTCTCCTACAACGAATTAATTCCATCATCAATACTTCCTACATGACCCCTGTGGAAAATCCTTTTCTCTATTCATCTTATCATAGGACAAATAATCAATTTGACCTAACTCCATGCCCAATGGATCTGTCTCATTTCTTACTAGAAAACCTATTAAAATAAAACCTTATTGAGCATTATACCTAGCCTAATATCATATTAGTTGAGAAACCTAAGTTAAAGAGCCCTCTCAAAGGCTATATGGGCTAGATTCTAGCCTAAAAGTAGTTCGTGGTTACCTCTGAAATTTCTCTCCTCAACCAAGGGAAATTATGAAGGGGTAAAACACTCCATGTAACTTATCCTTAAATTTGGAAGTAATGGTATTTTTATTACAATCCTTATTCTTCAAGATGATCTCCTCCTTTATCCCCCAATGGTCAAGTTAGGATTTGACATTTTTATGCCAACCTCATTTGAGCTGAAGATGGCGGTTTTGACTAGAGTTAGAAGCAATTTTGGGGATCCTCCTGGTTTCCATGTCACACAACTTCTTCTTATACATCAGATACCTAAATATATTCATGCTTTCAATGGGGGAAATGCTAGCTTCAATCAGGAGAATAGGGTAGGAAGTATTACCTTTAATCTTGAGGTTGTAGGTTATAAATTTCTTTTGGATCATTTCAGTCCTTCTCCATGGCTCTCCAGATAAACTGCACCCCCGCACCTCACATCCATATAAAATAACAGGGGTTATGAGTTTCAAAGAGGAATTGTTTTTTACTCCAAACCCAAAGATTAGTCAACTTATAGTGGTTTTTGAACTCATAGTAAGTTTTCCAACCTCCTATAGTCCTTTTCTCAATGCTATAGTTCCACTGATGGTGAATGCCCATACCTAAATATTTGTATGAAGAAATCTTCTCTAAATAATTGTTATTATAAATGAAATTATCATAGTTAACCTTTTTTAATTTAATTATCATGACTTTAGTCTTGTTAATATTAACAATTTTATCATTTTGGAGCAACAATAATGAAAAGTTATAAGTGGCTTGTCAATATTATTAAAGCTTTTAACCCAAAAAAAACAATATCACCGAAATACAAAAATATATATATATATATATATATATAAATAATAATAATAACTATACCAACTAATTAACTAGGATGCATCACAGCTAACAAATTTTTTCTTCTTCTTCTAATTAAAAAAATATATAAAAAATATTTTTTATTTATAAAATTTTAATATTTCTTTAAAATATATTCTACCTCGAAATAGATTTAACGTTAATGATAAGTGTCTCTATTTTCTTATTTTTTTGGTTAATCCTGATATCGAGACCATATAATTTTATGTCGCTTTATCACTCTTTTAGTTATATATTGTTGTTGCATTATTATCTTGCTCCTAGGAATTCGATATGCATTGACTAGCAAATAATGGGGTTGACAAAAATAATTAAACAATCATTTCCAAAATTTACCTCATAAACGAATTTAGTTTATTTTTCACATTTAAATTTTTTTTTTATCTGTAGCCTGATTGGGTAATTGATTGGGTAATTGGCTTAATTTTATTTTTATATGCGTTGACTTGCCAATAATATGGAGTGGACAACAATAATTAAACAACCATTTCCAAAATTTACTTTATAAAACAATTTAATTTATTTTTCAATTTTTTAGTTTTATTTTTATCTACACTCTGATTGGTAATTGGCTTATAGTCTTATTATGTGATGACGCTTCCTCTGCCAGTAGCATTTGCAGTTACAAGTTGTAGAATGATGGTTGGCCATGACGAAATCCGTTTGAAATCCCGGCCGTCGAGAAGAGGAAGACAACAAGAATTCCGAGAAAAGGCGGGCCTACCTGCTTTCTCCTTCCGTTACCAGACATATGACGTTTTCATCCCGAGAGTACCGACCTCGCTCTCCGTTAGTTGGAGATGCGTGCGGGGAAATTTCAGAACATGAAATGCCTTGCCCGTGGGATCCACTCTACTAAGGTGACGCCATCCTCGTGCCCTCCACATAGGCATGATAGTGACGTCTTCTAAATTTTTGAGAATATTAACGTCGATCGAGAAAGGGCCTTAACGTTTTTATAGATGGTGCTTTTTTGTGGGAGACGACAAGGTTGAAGGGGTTAGTTCAATAAATAAAATGCATACATTTTGACAATTATGGATTTCGTAATTAGGTATTGGAAATTTATACCGGGGAATGATTAAATATAAAGATCTAAACACTTCTAAATATTACTTTCCAATGCCTCATTTTAACATTTTAAAATATGGACATTTAATTCCTGTGGGCACTCGTACCCTACATCATTCATAACTTATTACTATGTTTACTAGCATAACTCCACCGCAATAATAACTTTATCCAATATTATTGGTTTTTTTTGAAGTTTTTTCTGGTTCCTTTTTGAAACCTTATGGTGTTTACCACAAATATTATGAGTAGTTTTTAGTGCGACTTTTTGAAGGCTTTTACGGTGATTTTTTACGGTGTAATTTCTCTAAATTTTGGCAGAAATTTATTGAAAAGAGAAATTTGATTGCTAACTTTGCACAATCCAAGTGCCCTAGAGGTTTTTGAGGGTGCTGATTCCATATATAAAGTCAAAAAATCAGTTTGAATAACAAAAACCAAGATTTTACCTCAAATGTTTCACCAGATTCCCGCACCTGAAACTTCAAAAAGTCGCACTAAATACAACTCCCAAATATTATAAATAACGTTATAAAGTTAACGAGTTTGGTAAAAGAAAATAAAATTTATGATTTCGCAAATAAAGATAATTTGAATTTGGGTAACTATAGTATAATCAAAAGCACTCCTTGGATATCGTGAAACTTCTAGGCTATATATCTTCATTGTTTAAGATTTTTAAAGAGAGCATAGATTTTGAGGAAATAACTCAAAAAAACAACATGATTAGGCTTGGAGCTAAAGAGAACTTTGTAGCTGACGCGAAGTGTTTTATATTTGTTGGATTTCACCTCTTGAGATGACTATTAGTGTATTTAAGGAAGTGGATTATGGGTGCTTTGCATTGTATGTATTTTTTTTGGGAAGGAAGTGGATTATGGGTGTTTTGCATTGTATGTTTTTTTTCTTTTTAGTTTCAGTGTATAATCATTGAATGTATTTTTATATTCAATTACATAACGAATATAATGGAACATTTTTATTGAAGAAAATTAAAAAATTAAAAATAAAATCACATTTATAAAGATTTCATTATTAATGAAATCTTTACTTTTTAAAAATATTTTTCTCATGTATTTGAAAGTTTCTTAACTTTTTTATCATATTTGTATTTTTTAAAATATAGGAACTGTAATTAGACTTCAATGGATCAACAAATACTCATAACTAATTAGGTAATTGATAATCACAATGGTTTATAATTTCTATTATAGGTAATTGTAAGCCAAGGTTCTTTTTAACGCTTTAAATTTTTTTTTTTTGAGAAACTTATTACATTATCATTTTTTTTTTTTTGTTAAAAATAGTTGTTTACAATGGTAAAGAAACATTGTATATCCCACACAAAAGTTAAATTTTTCTCTTATTACTGAAGTAATAAATTGAGACATGACAAATTTGATTGCTTAAACTATGGTTAGATGTTAAGCTTATCCTTTCATTTTAAACTTTTATATCCTTATTCTTATATAATTTTCATACTCATTTTTGAGCGTATCCTTATTAAAACGATAATATGTTTGTTGTGGGCCATGATTACTAAGTTTACATGTATTGAAATTATGCTATGCCTATACTATAAAAGCTCTTAAAATCACTCTAACCATTGAATATATATCAAGAATCATAATTACATGAAAATTGTTTTCATATTTGTCATCTTGCCATAGGTAGAGATATCACAATAGATATCTCGTTGAATTTAAATTAGTTTCGGTTTGACTTAAAATTAAATTATTATATGCAAAGCTTACATTATAGACCAAAAATAATATATTTTTTAAAATATCTTAACTCAATTTTTTTTGAATTTTGATTGGTTTTCGGTGGTTGGGTTTTATTGTGCTATGATGGTTACATCGCCGATAGTTCTATTTTACGTACTACATAATTTCCTATGTACATATTTTGTTTGGCCATGAATAAGTACTACATAATTCCCTATGTACATGTTTGTTTTGCCGTGAAAAGACTTTCGGCCTCCATTATTGCACATATTGTACTCCGGATTCCTTGCAATACGTGTTATGTTATCAACATAAATTGGGCACAGATTTTGTTGTGGTTTCTTTTTCTATGGGGCATCGCCAAAGATTTTGTTGTGGTTTCTTTTTCTATGGGGTATCACCGGATTCAATGTTGGATTTGGCCAATTTGGTTTTTTTTTTTTGTCTGTCATGGAAAATACAATGCATTCTGCCATGAACACTGGAATGAGTAACCAAGGAATGTACAAACATACTTAAAAGAGCCAAAATAGGTGGAGGAACTTGTGCTGCAATATCCACTTCAGGTTTCAAAAAATCCTGTTTGCGATTCTTTCGGAAAATCATCATTTCGATGTTAGTTCGTTGTATGTTTAGTTGGTTTAGTCACGTGAAAACCATACAGCAGTAAACATAACTCATTCCTCATTCGAATTTTGAAAAATGATTGGAATTACTGATAATTGTACATAGTGTTTCGAAATACAAAGAAAAATAAACTTTTTATGAGTGGGTATTCCACACTCTAGATGGTCCATGGTCAAAATCAAATTTAATAATAATAATAATTAATTAATTAAAAGGTGTGCATATACTTTTTCTATGTTCTTAAATGTCACTTCAATCTCACTATAAACGTTACTCCAATCACACTACTATGTTTTTAACTTAATTTTGTAATTAAAAAAAATGTGCTTTCCAAAAAACATTAATAAAAAAGACTGTTTTATGAACAAGACAACTATATATCCTTTAATTTATTATGATATTTAATTGATTTTATTTAATGTTGAGTAATTGCTTCGTTATCCTCAAAATATGTTTAGGAAACGAAGTCAAGTTTGGTTTCTAGGTTAGCCATGTGCATTGTTCCATTGATGTTGGAAGAAAGATGGTGAGAGCTAAGTTAGACATGTGCACTGTTCCAATGAAGTTGGAAGGAAGATGGTGAGAGTGGTGCTGGCTCAATGCATTTGAAAACAAGTTCTTTAACATTAATTTCATGGTTAAGTTGGAGAATACAATGTTTATATAATACAATTGTTTTTGAGTCCTTATTTTTACTTTACTTTAACTATATCTAAATTAAGGTGCATAAATGCATTTGAAAACTAGTTCTTTAACATTAATTGCATGGTTAAGTTGGAGAATACAATTTTTATATAATACAATTGTTTTTAAGCCCGTATTTTTACTTTAATTTAACTATATTTAAATTAAGCTACAGGAACGTTAGCTATGTGGCCTTGTTCATGTTTCAAAGGAGTTGACAATTTATTTTGTTAATGGTTGTATTATAATAATTGTATAATTTATGCTTTTGTTAATAATTGTATTGTATTTATTTTATTTTTGTTATTAATTTAGATGTTTTGATTTTCTTTTTTCTATATAAGTGTTTAAATTTTAATTAGTTTGTAATTTTTTTTTTAAACATGTATAATAATTGTTTGGATTTTAATCAATTTGAAAGTATTTTTAAATTCATATAATAAGTATTTTAACTATAATTAATTTGAAAGTTTTTTTAATTGGTATAAATCGTATTAAATTTTAAATAATATTTTTCTAATGAAGATTTAGTTTTTGATTTTTTTGAAAAATTATATATATAATTAATGTAAATTTAAAAGCTATTTTTATTTTTCCATGATATTAAATTAAACATTAAGTTTAGTCGTGGTAGCTTAGCCATGTTAATATAGAAAAACATTTAATTTAACATTGATCACATCTTAGATCTAACCCATTGGAAAAAATAGACAAAAGAACTAAAATAACAAAATTTAAAAGTATCTATCAAATAATTATAACAAACAAGTAAACAATGTATTTTTATTTTTCTTTGGGTTCCTTAACCTCATTATCTCTTGGTTTCCTCCTACTTCCTCACCCTTAACCCTATATATTACTAGGAACATTCGAAACCTCCTATGGACACATTTGTTCTCATGATAAATCTTTCTATTAGTGCTAACCATAGACATTAAAATGAACATTGTAGATATTATCATTCACATTAATTTTCGATTATAGAAATATAAAATCAATAAACAAGTACACATTTACATTAACAATCATATTTTAATTATGGATTACTTTTTAAAAAAAAAAAAATATATATATATATATATAAGGTCTTTGGTTTTCATCCTAAACAACATTACAATTTTAAGAAAAATTATATAACTGTTTAAAAGATTTAAATGTGTTCCTTTTTTATGGTTGAGTTTATGTGATTGTTCTCTTTCCTACTATTTTTAGCTTTTTTCTTCACAATTTTTTCTTTTGTCTTTCTCCTTATTTTCTCCTTTTTCTTATTTAATGCTTTTTTAACCTCCTTTTCCCCGTTCCTTAGAAGTAAATCATTCCAACAGAACCATGCACTAATATTTTCTTGTTAAACTAGTTCCCATGTTATGTTTTTATAGGCCAACCTAGTGGTTGTCTTCGTCCAAGTCCATTAATATATTTGGTCTAGTGTGGACTTCCCATGCTTGACGGGGTACATGACGTCTCATTTGGGGGCTCATGTACTCCCCTTAAGTGTGTATATATTGAAGGGTAGTTGACGAAACCTTGTACTTACACACTAACCCAAAATCTGCATGATACTTGAAATGTCTTTACTTACACACTTGATCTGGGTGGATATTGGTGGCCACCCGCCTATTCCACTTGGGGCCCCACCATTGTCTCTTTCAGTTTTTTAGTTTCCTTAATTATAACACAATTTACTATTTTTAGCAGTTTTTCGAGTCCTGAACTTCTAGAGCCATTTTGAGGCCCTAAACAATGTTTTTTGGAAAAATCGGTAGCAACATGGGTCCGTGGACTAATGTTGCTCACTGAAAAGTTGTAGTCCTCAGATAGATATTTCTAGCTAGGTATGGTGCGCATCAAATGGAGATCGTATGCCAAAGTTACGTCCCTGTGAATTTGACGTACCAATTTACCCAAATGGGGCCCATAGTTTTGGCGCTTCATCTCCTAGGGTTAGGTTTTTGGATGTTTTGGGTTTTCCATTGTTTATAAATAATAAACAGGCCCTCAACCCTCATTGTAACACAGTTCAGAGGCCTATAGCTACCACATCTCTTCTTAGAGATAAGCTACCAGCGACCTAGCTAGTTTATTTGCATTCTGTCTGTAAGCAAATTTCAATTCTTTGATATTAATGAAATTAAGTGTTATTTCCACTACATCTTTGTATTTGTGGTTATATTTGTATTCGGTTGCATTCCTACATAAATCTGGATCAGTGGTATCATAGCAGTTTTCTTTTTCTCGATCCTTCCTTACATGTCCCCAACTAGGTCATGGTATAAGGAGTTAGGGCTCGATCTGGTTGAACGTTTGCAAGATCAGCCTTGCAAACCCCAAAGACTTCCCATGGGGGGACAAAAAGAAAATGAGGGAGTAGGAGATCCTATCAAAATATTTCTCGAGGAGGCCCTCGAAAAACAAAGGAATGCGATGATGGATAACTTTGCATAGATACTTCAACGACTGCTCATCGGCGGTGCACCTGCATCCAGCAGCCACTCTGGAGGCGCAACTCCCTTTAAGGTACATGTAAACTTTGAAATTCCCATATTTAAGGGCCAAATAGATGCAGATGTCATAGATATATGGTTGAATCTATTAGAAGGATATTTCTTGGTTCATGACTTTTTTGACCAGGAGAAGATTATTTTTTCACTCCTCAAAGCTAACCCCATGTCAAGGACGAGACAAAACCCTTTTTTTTCTCAGTCGTACCCACTTGAAATTCTTTCTGAGACGGCATCAAGGAACAATAATATCCCGTGGGGAGATATGTGGACAAGTACATAGAATGGACCACGCTGCGGGAGAAAAGGGATCAAGATGTGCATGAGTTGATGAGTCTGCTCCATACCCTGCGCACAAAGTTGGGTATTAAAGATTTGGAGAAACATTTGGTGCTAAATTATCATAGTTGTCTACACAGATACATTCAAGAGGAAATGGAGTTCCTCGACATCTCCTGTCTTAGTACGACATACCGATATGCTGCCAAGATTGAGCAGATATTCAAATAGAAGAAGCGAGAATTTGGACGAACGAATCAAATGCAAGGGAAAGGTACCCCAAAACCGCAAAACAAATGACAAATCCAAGGCATGATGGCCCAAGACAACCTGCCAAATCCGCAAGTAAATAAAAA
This sequence comes from Pinus albicaulis, assembly GCA_034641835.2. Lineage (NCBI taxonomy): Eukaryota > Viridiplantae > Streptophyta > Pinopsida > Pinales > Pinaceae > Pinus > Pinus albicaulis. The sequence goes on from CM076584.1 coordinate 482,036,671, forward strand.
CACAGCAAAGCCAAAGAAGGACACGGGAAAGTGGTGTGAGTTTCATAAGAGCTCCACTCACAACACAACTCAGTGTTGGGCCAAGCAGTTGCTGGTGGCCGAGATGAAGGCTTCTGAATCAAATGCATGCTCTGACTCTGAATTGAAACTTGAAAAGGGGAATTAAAAATGGAAGTAGATTATTGATGTGGAGCCCAACCCCATCATTGCCACTGCGAAGATCTAGAGGGAGGAACCGGAAGATCTAGAGGAGGAGGAGTGTTTATTCCACTCGGAGATGTGGGTAAATTAATCCCCGGGACAGTTCATTGTTGAAAGTGGGAGCCAAAAGAACCTCATTTCAACAGAGGTTGTGATGCGGTTGGGCTTGCCGACCATAGCACACCCACAACCATACACCATCAGGTGGCTTCACCAAGAACCGGATATCCACGTCACCCATTAGTGCTGCCTTCCCATTAGTTCCTCTTGATGTTTGTGATGTATTATTAGTCCAACCATACTTGTGGAAGTGGCATGTTTTGTATGAGTCCCAACCTCAAGTTGTTATTGTTACTTTGGGAAATAAGTTGTATAGGATACGAGAGGTACCACCTCCTACTGCTATCTCTTTGGTTACTATGAAACAATGCAGCAAGATCATTTACAAAACTGGGAAATTTATTTTCCTGATGGTCTGCCCCTAGGACAAGAAGAAGACAGTGGCCACAACCTCCAGACAGGGCTCCTTCGCATGATAAAAAAAAATGGACAAGGTCATGGAGGAGTATGAGGACATCTTAACCTCACCCACAGGGGTGAATCTGCACTATCGGGTCAAGCACCCCATTGATCTAACCCGAGTTGCACTGCTACCCAATGGACCGATCTATCAGCGCTCTGTTCTAGAGAACGATGAAATCAAGAGGCAGATTCAGGAGCGGTTGGAGAAAGGCCACATCCGGGCGAGTTCATCGCCCTGTGTGAGCCTGATCATGTTGGTACAGAAGAAGGATGGGACTTGGAGAATTTGTATTGAATATCAGACACTGAACAAGATCATGGTCCTGAATAGGTACCCGATCCCACGGATTTATGACCTTCTGGACCAACTCAAAGGGGAAAAATATTTCAGCAAGATTGACTTGAATTATGGGTATCACCAGGTACTAATCGAACCCTCTGATGTGTGGAAGACTGCCTTCAAATCCAAGGAGGGCCTTTTCAAATGGTTGGTCATGCCTTTTGGGTTGACGAATGCTCCTGAAACCTTCATGAGGTTGATGGATGACATATTTCGACCATTCACCAACCCATTTGTAGTGGTATACTTGGCTGACATTCTAATCTTCAGCCAAAATTGGGAAGAGCACCTCCACCACATCCGATAGGTCCTCCAAACACTGCGGCAACATAAGTTGTCTGCCAATTTGGAGAAATGCACTTTTGGCATGACCCAGGTTCAGTATCTAGGATACATTATTGATGAAAGGGGGTGCATGTGGATCCAACCAAGATCCAGGTCATTCGGGATTGGCTAGCCCAGACCACTCTAACAGAGCTTCGCATCTTTCTCGGTCTTGCTAATTTCTACCGCTGGTTCATGCTGGGATTCTCTCATATCACTTGGCCCTTGAGTTAAGCCACCAAGGGAGGAGCGAAAGAAAAATTATTTTGGTTAGAATCACTATTACACCAATTTTTGGTCATCTAACCTGTTACTATTAGATGGACTAAAGTACACCATGTAAGACCAATTTTAACATAGTAAAATTGGTTTCACTATGAGAAATAATTTAATAACCCATAGTTTATTATATTATTTCTAGTCTAAACAGGAAACCCCATGAGGAATAATTAAATAAATCCTTATTTGTTGGATTTTCCTCTAGGGATAATTAACTAAACAACTGTTTAATTAATACTCCTGGTCATATTTAACCCAAAACATGGGAATTAATTAGAAAAACCATTATTTATCTTCGAGTTCTCTAGGAATAATTATTTAAATAATTATTTAATAATATTCATTGTTAAATTTGACTTGATCATTTATAAATACTTGAATAAATCATTATTTATGTAATTATTCCTTACTCTCATAATTGAAACAAAAAATAAATCATTTATTTATTTATCTATTATTTCTAAATAAAGGGATTTAACCAATTCTAAATTCCTTTTCCCTCTACCAAAAATAATAAAATATTCCAAGTAAGTTGGATCTAGATTTGGTCAATAATATTTTAATTATGCACCAATATCTAGACTAACTCAATATTTTGTTATAAATAGAAGGTTTTTCCATTCATTTACTACCTTTTGTCACATTTTGATCACCTTTTAATCTATTCTTTTGGTCTGACTTTGATCCTCCATCATTCTGATATTTTTTCTAATTTTGCTTGTGGACTCCCTTTGAGTTTCATTTTGTCTGGGTTTTCTGCACCATCAAGAGAGAGAGAGAGATCTTGGATCTAAATAACTCAGGACATACAAGAACCCATCCCATTAAGGGGGATTGGTAACATCTTTCTGTGTTCCCTTCCTAGGTGTCATAATAAGAAAAATTCTTTATAAATTCTTGTCTTGTCTATTGGTTATATGGAGTAACTCTTGTTTATTTGTGTTGTTTAATGCCTTTAACTACATAGATTAGTATTTTTGTAGAATTTATTCTGATCACCTACTGCAGATCTAAGGAAATTGATAACCACATTTGATGTTAAGGCTGTTTGTCATGCACAACTAAAATGCGTTTTTTTTGTACGATTGCAATTAGAATTCACACTAACAACTGGCGACTCCACACGGGTTTTTAATTACGACCATTGTCATTTTTCAGATCCCTACATTACCAAATGCTTATTATTTCGCATTCCTTGATGTTTTTTTTAACCTTTTTTACCCTAAAACAGTAAAAATTCTAACTTCTGCGTGTTTTTGGGCCTTTTGCGCAGGTAACAGGTATCAGTTGTGATAGAAATTACATTTTTTCTGAAATCTACCCCTAAGATAACAGCAAGTGCTGGTCACACTTTTTGGCCCAAAACCTGCGACCTCAGCTCTCAAGTAGTGTATATCTACCCAAAAATTACGACCTCCATAGAAATCAGGTCAGAACTTGTGAGCTATACTTTTTTGTGGGATTTTTAAAAAAAAAATTATGGTTTGGTGAGGGAACTGTTCAAGGTTCTTTGACCTCCATCTTTACTTGTCTTGGACCAGTACTTGCTTAGTTTTACTCGTCGAAGTAGGAACCAAGCCCCTTAGGGCTTCAGTACACTTCCACCCTTTTAGGAGTTTAGTTGAAGTAGGTCTTTTGAGATTTAAGTGTCTTTTAGCCATTTTTTAGATATGAATCTGTCATTTTAGAGGCATTCCAGACCGGTTATTTTTCCATCGAAAGCAACTCTTTTCATTTTTTTTTGGTCCTCCCTTTAGGGTCCGCTACATTTCCCTTTAGGTTGTAGCCTTTCGCCACCTATTTTTCAGCATTTTTCCCTCTGGTTTCTTGTTGTTTTCTACACCTCTTTTTAGCAGATATGACCTTTAGATCCCTGTCTCTCTTGACGTTAGCTCCATTGGCGATATTGTGTTTTTTGAGTAGATTTCACCCACCCTTAGACTAGTTGTTGGGAAGCCCTCCTTTTTAGGTTTAAATTTATCCATCTTTAGCTGTTTATTTTACTGTCACTTTCAATTTCATTTACTGTCACTTTTAGTTTTATTTACAGTTATACAACATATTTTTTTTTTTCTATACACACGCCTGGGCTTAGTTAAAATTAACACATTTATCACACACACGCACACCTAAAGAGAAGAGCACCTAGTTTACACCGCCAGGCCAAGACTTAAACATTGTAATTAATTAATCTGCACCTTTGCGCCCTTGTTTACCTCTCTTCCTTATTGGGTCCAGTGTATATTTTTCATCATTTAACCCCAAGGATTTTATCCCGGAGACTCCAAGGCCTTCATCCTCCATTTCTATTAGGAAGACTTACTCCACCACGTAGGGTCCGAGTTAGTCCTTCGACGAGTCCCCATTCTGACATTGATTCTGGTTCATTGGGTTCTCCTTCTGTTCCTATCCCAGGTTCTCCTCCACCATTCACCTTCATCATGTATGGTGCAAGACCTATGCGAGTTATGTTTATATCGTCTTACCTGATCTCCCTAGACCTAGTGGTGCCAACACACTAGGGGCATCTCATGCTGCTGATGGTAACGTTGGATCCCTTTCACCTATGTAAGCTCATCCTCCTTTGGGTTATGGATTCCCTCAGGGAGGGGCCATCTACTCTAGCACTTTTCCCCCTCCTGAGAACATGTAATCCTAGACATGGAATGCCTCACGCCTTTTCCCAACTGCATCCTCTGATGCCACGGCCTACTATTGTCCAACCTGTTTACCCCAATGTTTCTTAACCTCCTTACTATTCGTATCCACAGCCAGGTGCTCTAGCTCCTCAAGAAAAACCACCTCCACCTTCGATCCCTTCTCAAGCTCCACAGCAGATGCCACCGCCCCCCAGGGTCAGGTGTATGCGTAGCAAAGTGTGACTAATCCTCCCACTTCCAAAAAGAAGAGGAAAGGAAATGAAAACCAACCCACTCTTGGTAATCTAGGAAACAATCCGCAAGGGAATAAATCTAACACTTCAACTCAATAAGAGGGCGATCAACCCAAGCATAATAGGCCTCTTCATATGAATAAGCCTTGTTCTTGTTGCGGTGTCCATGGTCGCTATACCCATGATTATCCCCTTTTATGTCATATGCATCAAATGTGGGAAGCTCAAGGAGCATCTCGAGGTTAGCAAGCCTCTGCTTCGTTTCCTCCTAATGCTATGCATACTCAACTGGTTGTGTTTACCAATCCTTTCCCCCAACAAGGATATGTTGCTGCCCTACCCCATGAAGGTTAGGCAATCACTCAGCCTCCTTCGGCTGGTACCTCTGATTACTAGATCCATATGATGCAACCTGACTAGGCCAATACCGCCAATCTCAACCTTCAGACTCGGTCACACTAGTACACCAAGCCTCCGGCTACGTCCGCAACCGAGCCCTAATCTGGAGGTCCCACAGAGCCAATTTCAACACCCAATGGTCCTTTACAGATCCCTCAGGCTAAGGAAGAGGTACATACCAAGATCCCCAAAGGATTGTTGCGACAAAACGCTACTTCCGGTAAAGTCGCCCACACCTAAAGTATAGTATATGACTTGGCACAATCCCTTGTCGCCATGTCAACACTGGAAGTCCTCCAGTCGTGCCCTTCACAATCTAAATCTATACTAACTGCTATGGGAATTGTGGATCCTTCAGATGATCGTTTGATTGTCTTCGAAGTAGACAAGTCAGAGCATCCATCCCAACCTACATCTTTCGCCTTCCAAATACATGTCAAGATCTTGAATGCCAATGTCTCCCGATGTATCATTGATGAAGGGGCATCCACCTAAGTGATGTCCACTTCTATTTGGAAGAGTCTTGGATCACCTGAGTTAGCCCCTTCCACTATCACCCTCCATGCATGGGATGGCCACTCTTCCTAGCCCCTTGGCATGTTCCACAATTGTCCTATCACTCTTGCGGGAAAAAATGTTTGTGTTGACATTCAAGTCATTGATACCCCCTTAGACTACACCATTATATTAGGTCGCAACGATACTTATGTGATGTCTACTGTCCCATATGTGGTTCACCATAAGATGTGCTTTCCTCACAATGGAAATATCATCATTATAGGGCAGCTGACATATTATGAACCAAAGTCTCAGACCTCTCCAGACTCCATTATTTCTTTGGTGGTCGATAAACAAATAGTTGAACCTCCAACCAGTGTCTCACCCAGAGTCTATAAAGATTCCTCTTTTCTTGGTTCATTCCCTAGTATCCCCCTCTCATCTCTGACCCTAGCTCGTCAAATGTTTTCATGATGCAATCGTCTTGGTCCGATCTTAAGTGGTCCGATTCGAATAGTCAGCAACCTCGCCCTTTGCAACATGCTCCTAGTCCTTCAACTCAGCCTTCGAGACCTCCTCCTTAAGGCCCTTAATCTGTAGCTGGTGTGCTTGATCCTCTTTTTCCTCATGGAACAATTCTCCCTAGCCTTAACCATCTGGGAGATATTCTGCCTGGCCATTACCTCTCCAATCAGATACCGTTTCATGCTCCCCCTTCGGGAGTATTTTCAGTACCTGTTATGGCTACCTTGACCCTTCCCAACATGACCATGGGGATCCCTATCTGGTACATTGATCCCCCAACCAATAGCCCGCCTGGTCAGCTCAAACCTTACATTGCTTTGACCCTAGTCCATCCACTCACTATGACCCCTCCCTTTGCTTCTGTGCCTCAGCCACCTCAACAGGAATTTACTCCTATTGGGAAAGCATCAAGTGAGGGGGGCAAAGCCTGCAAAAAGGCACCTAAGGACAAGGCTACCTAGGCAACACCTTCTCCTTCTAAGCCTCCAAAGAGTACACCTCTGTGTGCTTTGTGTGAGGTTTTCGGTCATGCCACCCATAATTGTCCTAAACTGTCTTGTATCAAACCGATGGTCAACAAAGCGTTTCCTGAGTCTAATGCCCTAGAATTCCATGTTACTTTATTGGCTTCAACCAAGAAGCTCAAGAATTTGCACACAAATCAACCTTGTGATTTTTGTGATCTTTATAGCCACTATGCTCACCTGTGTCCCTCAATTGAAAATTACCGCACCTCCTTGGGAGTGGTTCACAAATATGAGGCTGAGCGCAATGAGTCTGCCTCTCCCTTACTTGCACATTATGCTTCAGAAAAACCAGAGGACACAACTGACCCCATTGACATACCCCCTCTCAATGTCGAGGTGATGGAACTTTCGGCCACTATCCTCTACCTGTCATCATATATGAGATCCATGGTGGAAGACCCCTCTGGGGCATCCCCTTATGTTTCGCCTAACCTCCCTTCAGTGATCACCTTGGGCTCAACATCGGTAGATTCTTCATCTACATATTCTTCTGTCACACTCTGTGATGATGCGCATGTGAACCTTACTTCTCATAATGATGAGACAGGTAGCTTCGCCGCATCACATGGTCTTTCTTCCACTAGTCACCCAATCTTCTATTGCGATGATGACATTATGGAAGCATTTACCACCCCTGAATTTATCTATCCCACCTTACATCGAAACCATGCATTCGAACCACATACACCTTGTGGTCATTAAATTGACACCTAATGTTTGGTAAGGGTGCACCCATATTTGAGAGTCCAGAAGAAACAATTATCCACAATCCTCCTAGTGCATATGGTAGTGTTGACTCCACTACCATTATTATTCCCAATTTAGAATAACCTATAGAGTTCCATATCAGTTTGTATCACTCTAGGGATGATCCTCTTCATCATTCCTTCATCTGACATCAATAACCCAGTCCCATAGACATTTGTGTTGACCCACCTCTATATTTTCTTAATAAGCACCTTTTCATTATCTTCGAAGGCACTATTTGGTATAGTGACACCATGTATGGCACTCCATAAACTCCTCTTGCTATGGGAATCATTCCCACCTTTGCATACCAGATCAGTCCCCTCCATCACATATGCTTGGGAGAAGTATACCATGCTTGGGGGCATGATAGTACCCTTGGCCACATTCTCACTTGATGAACCAAAGTCTCGGCCTAGACACACCCGATCTATGTATGGTCGATTATCCTCCCATTCCTTGGATAGTTGGACTTACCAGCCTCTTCGGCGACCCATATATTGTAGATGTTTGATACCCTATCTTCAAATATTGTACTTTATGTGATACCATACTTACCACTTGGTCCCTCTTTTTGACTTGGTGGGCGGGCATGATTCTAGACCTTCTCTAGAAGTTCATTTTCATATTAGTTTCTTACCTTGATTCTTCACCAAGACCATCCTTCCAAGAAGCATTAAGGCCACCTTTAGACAAGTAAGGTCACCTACCTAAAAGTCGCGGATCTTGATTCCACTGGTCGGTTTGTCTACTATAATCACTGCAAGATTTATGGCCTTTTCCTTCTCTCCACATTCACCATAGCTACAATTGCAAATGAATCGAATTGGAGGGAAATTGCCTTATTAAAACAAAAACCCCATTTTTTCTTTTTCCAATTGCGATGAAACTGTAGCTGAGGTTAAAAAACTGTCAACACCATTGGAAAGCTCTCATCGAGAACTCAACTAGGTATCCTTTCATTTTTTCTGATTTGATACTTCACCCAAAAGCCTTTTTTCCAAGAAGGGTCACTTCTTCACTTCTCAAAATCGAATTTCTTCACTTGCGACACTTGTACTTGGGGCACCATTTCTCCTTCATACTTGTTGATGCTCGTGTTGATTTTCATCGTGAGTAACCATATTTTACTCATGCTTTTATGGTCCCCACTGGGCCTATTCTGTGTGGCAGCATCATTGAGTCGCCCTTGTTTAGAGCATCCGAGTTGAGTCATCATTGCATCCATGGAGTCTGTCCCAAGTTCCTTTTGTCTCTCGTCAAAGTATTCCATCCTTCATTGCTTTGTACCTCTCTCATGTCACATATTTTGGCCTTAAGTCATACTATCCCTTATCCCCTCCGGAGTCGAGTCAGTAGCTACCAAGTCATTCATGCCCTTTATGCTCTAACAAGGGAAGTCGTCAACCTGCTACTTAGTTTCCCCCATTCCACCATCATCCCTGGTGTCAGTCTATCAGTTGCTCTACTATTATCCCTCATTCCTTAGTTGAGAATTCCTTATTGCCTCACCTATGGTGGACGTCCTTTTGTTGACATCAACTTATTCATTCCAAAAGATAGGTCTAGAGGACGGTGTACCTTGGTTCCAGCTTCCACTCTTGTTCGATGCCTCGGATCAGGCAAAGGGACCCTTTATATCCCTTTGACTTGATTTTTTCTCAGTTCCAGCTCCTTATGGCATGATCGAGATCTGTATACTTGATGGTTCAATGACGCAATATATTGTACCAGTGATTCTTAGGTGTGTGTGAGATGTTTCAGACCTCATGAGGGGGTGGTCGTTCAGGTATCCCCCCACATACCCAGATGACCTATTTTTCTACAACCTTGGATGTAGCTTCGTAGATTTTATGGTTCTGGCCTTAGTTTCTTGTAGCTCTTTTTAGTTTTCATGTATCATTCAGATTGTTAGAGCCCTTTTCTATTTTACAGGGCCTCTTTGGTTGTTATTATATCTCATGTATTCAAATATTGTTGTATAAGTCCTGGCTTTTGTCCCAGGCATAGTATGTATGTAGGATCCATTATGTTTTTTATCTGGCCCATGTTTATGCCAGGATGTACTATATAGGTTAGTCCCATGTTTGTTGGGTGCACCATTATTCTTTGTACTTTGTCATCTCGGTGGGCATAGGTATGCCTCCCCCACCTCATTCAGAATAGGTACTCACTCATAAAAGAGACTTGTCGCACCTGTAAGTCTCACCTCCTCAGGGTTTTGTCCTCTCTCGCTTCAGTCTGTATTATATTTCTCTCTCTCTAACTCCCCTTCGGTGTCTAGTGATTTTGTTGTTACAACGTACTTCGGTCATATGATTAGCTCCTAACGCTCACACATTCGGGGGAAATCTGTTACACCAATTATTGGTCATCTAATATGTTACTATTAGATGGACTAAAGTACACCATGTAAGACCAATTTTACCATAGTAAAATTGCTTTCACTATGATAAATAATTTAATAACCCATAGTTTATTAAATTATTTCTAATCTAAACAAGAAACCCCATGAGGAATAATTAAATAAATCCTTATTTGTTTGATTTCCTCTATGGATAATTAACTAAACCACTATTTAATTAATATTCCTAGTTATATTTAACCCAAAACATGAGAGTTAATTAGATAAATCATTATTTATCTTATTATTCTCGAGGAATAATGATTTAAATCATTATTTAATAATATTCCTTGTTAAATTTTACTAAATAATTTATAAATAATTGAATAAATCATTATGTATTTAATTATTACTTAACGTCATCCTTGAAACAATAAATAAATCATTTATTTATTTATTATTTCTAAATAAAGGGATTTAACCAATTCTCAATTCCTTTTCCCTCCACCCAAAATAATAAAATATTCCAGGTAAGTTGGATCTAGATTTGGTCAATAATATTTTAATTATGCACCAATATCTAGACTTACTCAATATTTTGTTATAAATAGAAGATTTTTCCATTCATTCACTACCTTTTGTCAGCTTTTGATCTATGATTTTGGTCTAACTTTGATCATCCATCATTGTCATATTTTTTGTACGTTTTCTTGTGGAATTCCTTTGAGTTCCATTTTGTTTAGGTTTTCTGCACCATAAAGAGAGAGAGATATTTTGGATCTAAAGCGCTTAGGACATACAAGAACCTATCCCATTGAGGGGGCCTGGTAACATCTTTCTGTGTTCCCTTCCTAGGTGTCATAATACAAAAAATAATTTATAAATTCTTGTCTTGTCTATTGAATGTATGAAGCAAATCTTGTTTATTTTTGTTGTCTAATGTATTTAACTATATAAACATTGGTTTTTGTAGCATTTATTCTGATCACCTACTACAGATCTAAGGAAATTGAGAGCCACATTTGATGTCAGGGTTGTTTGTTATGCACAACTAAAGTGAACTTTTTTCATACGCTTGCGACATATATAAGGAAATTGACAGCCACATTTGATGTTAGGGTCCTTTTTTATGCACAACTAAAGTGATATTTTTTCGTACACTTGCAATTAGAATTCACACTAACAATCTCAACAGAAGGCATTCGTAGAATTGAAACATTGCCTTTGTTCTGCCCCAGTGCTCACATTACCAGATTTGCAACAACCATCTGAGATCGAGATAGATGCCTTTGACTATGCTATTGGGGTAGTTATTACTCAATAGGGGCATCCAGTGGAATATCACAGTGAGACACTGTCCGACATTGTCTACAAGTATCCCACTTATGGAAAAGAAATGTATTCCATTATGCAGGCTTTTCAAAAATGGAAGCATTACATTTTGGGGAAGGAAACAATCATCCACACAGACCACTCAACCATGCAATTCATACAGGCACAAGGGAAGTTGCAGAATGATCACCATCAGAATTGGGCCACATATCTGCACCAGTTTCATTTGAACACCAAGTACAAGAAGGGTAGAACCAATAATGTTGCAGAATCCCTCAATCGACCACCGATCGTGGCACTAACCACCATTCTCAACTCTTGTGGGAACTAGGCTTCTGATTGGCTGCTTCTATACAAGAGCGATCCATAATTCGGCCTCACATACAAGACACTCTCGGACAATACACAAGTACCAAATATTCACCTCCAAGATGCACTGCTATGTCACCTGCGACACCTTTGCGTACCTTCAAGCGAGCATGCCAAGATGATTTTTGAGGCACACTACAGTTGAGTTACTGGGCATTTCGGGGTCGAGAAAATAGTGGCAATACTACAGAAGTATTTCTATTGGCTAAACCTTCGACATGATGTTAGGAAGTACATAAGATCCTCCACTGCTTGTGCCATTTCCAAATCGACCATCAAGAAGCAAGGCCTATATACTTTTCTACCTACCCCTAGTTGACCTTGGGAATCCATCTCCATGGGATGAGAGCCTCCCCTATGTACAACACAGTTATAACTGGGCTCTTCACAACTCAACCAACCATAGCCCCTTTTAGGTGGGCCTGGGTTTTAGCCACTATGTCCCATTGACATTGCCATGCCATTTGCGGCTACTCAATCTGATTTGGCTCATGCCCAGTCTGAAGCCAACAAAGTGAAAAACTTCATCAACTGCATTCAACACATCTCCCAATAGGTTCATGACATATTGGACAGAACCAATGCTAAGTACAAGAAACAGGATGATCAACATTGGGTGCCACACAACTTTGAGGTGGGTGGTAAAGTGTGGCTATATTTGTAGAAGGAGTGCCTCATTAGACCCCACTGCAAGATTTTCCCACTCCGATATGGGTCATACAACATCACCAAGGATGGAGGGAACAATGCCTTCGAGCTCAGTATTCCACCATTCCTTGGTCTATACCCAGTATTCAATGTGGACCACCTTTGGCCCTACTTCCCACCTCTACTGGACACCTTTGACATTGCAGAACAACTCACACCAATAGAGTTAAACCTAGACTGCATGGAACAAGCCACCATAGATTTTATCATGGACATGCAAATCAAGAACACTCTCGAGCACAAGATCCAACTGTATCAGGTTGTCAAAGCTGGCCAACTCTTGCACCAAGGCAAGTGGTTCACCAGGGACCAAGTTCAGAAGAAGTTTCCTCATCTCATGGAGGAACTCAATGCAATGGGGACCATTGCTTCCTAATGTGGGAGGAATGATCTATGTGGATATTGGTGGCCACCTTCCTATTCTACTTGGGGCCCCACCATTGTCTCTTTCATTTTTTCAGTTTCCTTCATTATAGCACAATTTACTATCTTTAGCAGTTTTTCGGGTCCTGAACTTCCGGAGCCATTTTGAGGCCCTAAATGACGTTTTTTGGAAACACTGGGGCAAACGTGGGTGTGTGGACCGATTTTTCTCACTCAAAATTTGTATTCATTGGATGGATATTTCTAACGAGGTACGGTGCACGTCAAATGGAGATCGTATGCAAAAGTTACGTCCCTGGGAATTTGATGTACCAATTTAGCCAAACAGGGCCCATAGTTTTGGTGTTTCATCTCATAGGGTTAGGTTTTATGATGTTTAGGGTTTTCCATTATCTCTCAATAATAAGTAGGTCCTTGAGCCTCATTGTAACACAGTTCAGAGGCCTGTAGGCAGCACATCTCTTCTCAGAGATAAGCTACCAGCACCCTAGCTACTTTATTTCCATTCTATCTGTAAGAAAATTTTAGTTATTTTATATTAATGAAATGAAGTTTTATTTCTGCTGCACATTTTTATTTGTGGTTATATGTGTATTCTGTTGCATTCCTGCATAAATCTGGATCAGCACTAACACCAAATTAGCATGATCCTTGAAATTTCTTTTTCTATGGATCTGTGTGGATCTTAATGAATCGATCAAGAATATTTATGTAAATTTGATAGAATTATTTTTGTATATATTAATTAAAACATGTTTTTTTGGCATGTAATCAACTTGTTGGGTAGTTGATTATTATCCCTAGGAACCTATATGTTTATTGAATTTTTTTATTTTTTTGGCTCTAACATTGCATTCACATGAACAATTTTTAAGAAAAAATAAATGCATTATAAAATTAAGCAAATTCTTATTAATATCTTAATACTTTTTACCCATAGAAAAAAATGTATTTTTTATATGATCTTCCTTACTTCAAAGCTATATCTAACAATATTGTAAATTAATATAAATTCCACTACCTTTTTTTCCTTTCTTCTTCTTAACTTCTTTCCATGCCTTTAAAATAGAGATTTGATGGTGACTAAAGATAAATCAAAACTAGGAAGGTTGGGATTCAAATGACATTCCCCCGACCGACTTCTTCCTATGAAATGTTACCCTCCCTCCCCTTTGTCCATGGCCAGTGAAATTACTGGTGAAGGAACTCTATTGCATCATCTCTGTCTATCCTTCTAGAGTCCTATTACATCTTCCCTCCTATTCTTTGTCTCCTCGACCATGGATGGTCAATTGGGTGACCAAATTTCCATAGCAGACAACCCTTTATCCTGCTCTCGTTATCCCTTTATCCATGCACCGCTCCCTTCCTCCCATGCTGATATGACATATTCAGATTTATAATTTATGTTAGACTTAAACCTATATACCGATATCATGGGGCCTGTGATTGGTTTGGATAATGATATTAATCAATCCCTTTGTAATTCTCCCCTTAATAAATGTGAATACATATGAACAATTTTAATAATAATAATAATAATAATAATAATAGAGAAGACAATAATACTAATAATAGTAGAGAACACAATACTAATAATAATAACTCTTCAGATTTTCTATGGATCTTTGTGGCTCTTATTGAATCGATCATGCATATGTATGTAAATTTGAGAGAATTATTTTATATATATTAATTAAATCATGTTTTTTTTGGCATGTAATCAACTTGTTACGTAGTTGATTATTATCCTTAGGAACAAATGCTTTTATTGATTTTTTTAATTTTTTGGCTCTAACATTGCATTCACATGAACAATTTTGAAGCAAAAATGAATGAATTATAAAATTAAACAAGTGCTTATTAATATCTTAATACTTTTTTCCCATAGATAAAAAATGTATTTTTTTTAGATGATATTCCTTACTTCAAAGCTATATCTAACAATATTGTAAATTAATATAATTCCACTACCTTTCTTTCTTTTCTTCTTTTTAACATCTTTCCACACCCTTAATAGAGATTCGATGGTGACTAAAGATAAATCCAAACTAGGAAGGCTGGGATTCAAATGACATTCCCCCGACCAACTTCTTCCCCTCCCTCCCCTTCATCCATGGCCGGTGAAATTACCGGTGAAGCAACTCTATCACATCGTCCTTGTCCATCCTTCCAGAGATCTATTCCATCTTCCCTCCTATTCCCAGTCCCCTCCACCATGGATGGTCAGTTGCGTGACCAACTTTCTGTAGCAGGAAACCCTTTATCCCACTCTCATGCTCGCATTGTCCATGTATCACTCCCTTCCTCCCATGCTGACATGACATATTCATATTTAAAATTTGACTTCGACTTAAACCTATCTACTGATCCCACGGGACATGTGATTGGTTTGGATAATTATATTAATAAATCCATTTGTAATTATCCCCTTAATAAATGTGAAGACACATGAAAATTTTTATTAATAATAATAATAGAGAAGACAATAATAATGATAATAATAGAGAAGACAATAATAATAATAATAATAATAATAATAATAATAATAATAATAGAGAATAATAATAATAATAATAATAATAGTAATAACTCTTTGGATTTTCTAGTAATAAGGTTGTTAATGTTTCTATTTTCTCCTTTGAGCGTCCCTTTTTTAGTCGCTTGGAGAAAGGTTTGAATTTTTCCTTAGCTCCTAGAAAAATCCCCATGCAAGATATTATTTGTGACATTGAATTTGAGATTAGGGACTTGACTGATGCTATAAAGGATATCGTTAGGCAAGATTGTCATGTCAACCTGAGGAAAGCTAATCCCCCCAAGAGTAACAACCTCAACAAACTTGAGTTTGAGGCTCTCAAATCCTTGAACAATAAAAAAATTATTGTTGTTCTTAAAGTTGACAAAGGGGGCATTGCGTTCATCTTAGACAAATAATATTACCGAAGAAAGATGTTAGATCACCTCTGTAATAGCGAGAGCTACAAGAAACTTAATAAAAATCCCCTAAATAAGGTTTCTAAAGCTGTATCTGTAGCCATAAAATCCAATAGCACTGCGATTTCCTTGAGTAGAAATCTTATCAAGAATAACCCTCTCACTCCTAGGATCTACGGTCTTCCAAAGATCCATAAGGAAGCCGCCCCCCTATGTCCCATAGTCAACACCATAGGAGGGCCAACTTATCTTCTTGCAAATTTTTTAGCCAATAAGCTTAAACCTCTCATTGACCAGACCAAATCCTTTGTCAAAGATTCATCATCGTTTATGAATGAGTTAAAGGGCATGAGAATGGATCTCGGTGATAATCTGATTAGTTTTTATGTGATCTCATTATACACTAATATCCCCATTAATCAGGTCATTGATGCCATCAATCACATTACTAATCTTGATATTTCCATTTTAGTTAAGATTTTTCTAACCTCTACCTTATATAGTTTTTAAGGGGAGTTTTATGAACAAACCTGTGGCGTGGCCATGGGATCCCTCCTATCCCTTGTAGTGGCTAATATTTTCATAGAGGACTTTGAATCCAAGGCCCTTTCCTCATCTCTCTTCCAATGGAAGCTTTGGAAAAGGTTTGTAGATAACACTTGCATCGTTTGGCCTCATGGTAAAGAGAAGTTGGACATTTTTATTCCATCATCTTAACAATCAATCTGACACCATAAATTTCACTATGGAATTTGAAGTTTAAGGGAGCCATCCTTTCCTTGATGTTCTTATTTCAATAAGGGACGATGGTTCTTTCTCCCATTATGTGTTTCGGAAGAAAAATCACACTGAGAAATATCTTCATGCTAGTTCACATCGTTTCGCTGCTCAAAAATTAGGTGTTCTCAGCAGCTTAGCTACCAGAGCTTTTAGAATCTCTGATGGTTTCCACCTTGAAGAAGAAAAACACCACCTCCTGAATGTTTTTAATAGAAATGGTTATAGTAGGTTTCAAGGACTTGGAGCTTTTCGAAAGGCAGAAAAATGTCCTAAGAATAAAAATGATCCTAATGTTTGGTTTTCTAGAGTGCACCTTCCTATCATTTAAGGAACCACATATAAGATCGCTAGAATCCTAAAAGAACAGAATTTTTCTTCGAATTTCAAGCCCATTAACACTATTAGGAGTTCTCTAATATTGGTTAAGGACCCTGTGAACCCCAGAGATAGAAATGGTGTTTACATACTTCCTTGCTTCTATGGGAATCCATACATTGGTGAAATTGATCGACCGATAAATCAAAGGATATGTGAACATGAAACCGACATAAAACATGGAGGGTACCAATGCTCTCCTTTAACAGAACATGCAGAATATACCAACCATCACATCTGCATAGAAGAGGCTAAGGTCATTGCCAATATTGACCATTTTCATCACCAAAAGTTAAGGGCGGCTTTAGAGATTGAAAAAAGTCTTGTTAGTCTCAATAGAGACGATGGTTGGAGTATTAGAAGGTGTTGAATACCTACTCTATACTCCTAGCTTGTGTTTTATTTGATCACCTCTCCCTCATTCATTCTACATAATAAATTTAACTATTATTCCCTAATTATAATATTATTTTATTTCATATATATATTAAAAAATATATTACTTTGACCATTGACTAAGTATCACTCTCTAATTGGAATGGATGGTTAATTAAATAGAAAATATAATAAATTGATATCAAATAACAATAAAATTAAAATTAAAAAAAATGAATTTAAATAAAAATAAGTTATGACATAAATTAAATTATAATCATTATAGTTTAACCTTTAAACAAGATTAATATATTAGATTAAAAAAAACTTATAAATTAAATGGAAATTATAATTAATTTAAATAAAATAAGAATAAAATAAATAAGATAATTAAAATAATAATAATTTTTCCCTTTTTAGTCAAACTAGTTGTTATAGCATAATCGCTAGTTAATATTTCGCTCCATCTATTTAAGTCTCATGCCATGATATGATCTCTCATCTTGTCCGAAGATGAACCAAAGTCGCTGGTTCCAAACGCATTGACAAATTTCTTTGTTATGTGATTATTACTGAACAATATCTCTGTATATACTAATTCCTTATTGCACTTAGATTTTGTTTTTTCCCATAAACAATGCTTCATTTACTAATACCATTTCTAAGTGATTAATGTCTTCCTTTGTCTCACTCATCACCTCTGGACAAATAATTATCTCCATCTATAGAATTGTAAAGTTGTGATTGACATCACTCTAACCTTCTATATCATCTAAATCAATATGATCACTTTCCTGCAACCAATTTGGTTTAGATTTCATCATGAAAAAATATCATACATAATAAGTAACCCAATAATCCACTCATTATTACTAAAGCTCACAAAAAAAATGGATCTCATAATCTAATATCAAAACCTATGAAAAATTACAATAGCCACCTATTAATATCAATATCAATCTACATTCAAATATATGTAAAAATACCGAATATAATTTCATCTAAATGTTATTTATTTAATAAAACTATTAATAATAATTTTACAAACCATTAAATATGGAAAATGAAAAAAATAAAATAAAACCAAACCTAAAATAATACATATAAAAGTCACAAGAGATTTTCTTTACCCAAAACTAAACTCTATTATAAAAGTATTCATAATCAAGTGCACTTTCCAAGGTTACAATAAAAAAAACCATAAAATAGAGATAATTCTCACACTATATATATATATATATATATCAATAAACTTATCAATTATAATTAAATATTAGTTAAAAATTTCATGTTTTATTTAAATTGTTTTTTTTTATTATATTTCAAAAAAAAATGAAGAGAAAAAAAAATCATTTTCCGCCACCCATAGTCAAAGTATTAAAAAAAATGAAATCTTCACAAATACAATAATTAAAAAACTGCAATAAATCCTCCACTTGTTATAGAAAGTGCACTAAATCCTCCACTTACATATCTATTTCACATTTACTTCAAAATAAAACTTAAAAGAATTTATATTTTTTATTAAATAATTAGAATTTGAGTTTGAAGAAGAAGTATTCTTCGTGATATAAAAAAATTATAAATTACAAATTAATTAAAAATATATTTAAATAAACATATTTTATAATAAAATTATGTAAAATTATGTAAATTTTAAATTTTGTTTATATTTTTAATAGAATTATAATATATGAATAAAAACATATGAAATAAAATATATTGAATAATTTCTTTATTTTATTTTTGAAAATATGATATAGATGTTATATATTTATAATATTTTTATTTAATAATTATTTTAATAATTATAATATTTATCATTATTTCATTTTATATCAAATATTATATTAGTTTTATATATGAATATTGGAAACAAATAACTCTAATTTCTTTTCATTACAATATTTTAATTTAAAATGACAAATAATTATTTTATAAAACTAACACCATTTTCGTGCCATAAATCCATAGAGTTCTGCTCCACAGAGGGAAAGACAAGGGAATCTTTGCGTGAGAGATCTACTCTTAAAGTGGCCTTTGCATATGTTGATATTAAGTTAGATATTATTTAATGTGCTATTTTTCCATAATTTATATATATGTTGTGGTTGCATTATGAATATTCGATAAGCTGTCAATTTATTGTTTTAATCGTTATATTGTAATCATTTCATTTGGGTTAATTGAGATGCTTTGAACCTGCATTGCACTAAGTGATTTGCAATTTTGTATAAGAGTGTTTGGATTTTAATAATTTTCTAATTCTATGCTTTGAACTTCTATTGTAGTAAGTGATTTGCATTTTTGTATACAAGTGTTTGGATTTTAATCACTTTGGTTTGCTATGGTAGTATATTGAGTGGGTGTTTTAACTTGAATTTTAATTTTTTTCGTGGTCCTTGTGGGGAGAATTTAGTGAGTTCAATTACTGGTTAGATCTAGAGACTCTTAATTTTCTTAAGGTGTGTGTTGGTGAAGCAACTGTAGGAAGAGAGCAAAGGTCCCAACACACTCGGTGTCTTTTGCTTCAATTCTTACCGATGCTTCGTGTGTGCTTTGGGGTGTACAATCACAATTGTTATAAGATATGGATATGTGGTTATCCTTTACAATCCTTGTCTAATTACACTATGTGTGATTTTTCCTCGCAAAAAATAATGCGGATGATGGGCCACTTACACTTTACCTAGTTAGACTAAGTTTTTCACTATAGGGAGATGGAAAAATATCTTAAGAAAGATTTCATATGCGTACCAAGACTCACCGAAAGGTGCATGGGTGACAGAACTTACTTGCCTTATTTTCGATACTTTGGTCCTGGTCTCGAATCCTAATGCAAAAATTTAACTATTCCAGAAAAAATGAAAAACAAAAACTAGCTAACGATGTGTGGATGTATGGGCCACTTACTTTTTCGCTAATTATTCTATGTGTTTAGTACCTTTGACCAGAAAATAGTTTGTTCAGATAACATTTGTGGATTAAAGGCCATTTACTTAACCCTACTTAAACTATGTGTGATTTTCAATGATAGAAAACTAAAATTAAAACAAACTATTTGCTAAGCTAAACTCTAGAAAAAGGTGTCCTAACGAGTCATGAAACACCAGAACATTGTGATGTAAAATTTCTTATGGGTTTCCAACACCTTACAACTGCTAAAAATGAGAAAAAGAAATGAAAAATGTGCTTTTTGCCTACCGTGTGTCTTATTTTCACACATGCGTGAGGTTCGCACGTCTGTCTGGGTTGAACGCACGCGAATTTATAGTGTCCGAAAACTCCTCCTTCTTTGAGCCGAATTTCTGACTAAGGGTGAATGAAAAGTGCTGAGGGGAAGTAGAAGTGATCCTGCAAAAATTTTGGGCAGGAGAGAGGACCTACAGTCAACAACCACTTGCTTAAAAGAAATAAAGAAGTGGAGTCGCCATTGTTGCTGTAATGTATTCGATGTATGGGAAGACAAAATACATTTTTCTTAACAGGGAGGCTGCTTTCCTATAAGAAAGTAAGAGGTCAATTGGTTTATTAGTTGTTAGTGGAACAAAATAATAGGTAGTAAACTAAGTAAAGAACATAGCATGCTACATTAAAGAAGAAACAAAATACAAAATACTCATGTACAATAACAAACTCAATCGAGTCAAACACACTAATAGTTCAAATTGAGAACTCTCTCCCTTTATTAGTTGTTGATTGTATAAGAGAATATGATGCTAAATCACTTGTAATGAATCCTTAGAGATATGGAGCTCTAATATTCAAGGAAAGGGTGTCTTTCCCCTTTAAGATTCTTACAAGTCTCTCTCTCTCCTCGACGAATAGTAGAATAACGAACACTTGGTGAACTTATTCTCTTGGATTGAGGTGTTGGGTGGCTACCGATTGAATCCTTCCACTCCTTGCTACTTGGACAACACAATGCTGGTTTTATCTCAAGCAATTTTCCCAGCATAAAAAAGTGTTCTCCTATTCATCTTCCTATCTCATTCTGTTATAGACAAATTTCAAATTCTCCCTCGCTCTCTCGGTACAAGATGGATGTTCACACAAGAGTGGGGTGTTGATTTCTTTGTGTGCTACACTAAGGCCTCAAGGTGGCTCAAACATGGTTGTACTTAGCTGGCTTGAGTGGGAATATTCTTCTTCAAGTGTGCCAAGTGGTATCAGATGGCGACTTTCCACATACTCAGGACCACGTGACTATTTGAGGGATAACCGTGATGATTTTTGCTGCTATTAAAGGAAAAGGCCACATGGCTATATTGGGGTCAGTGATTTCTATGTGCTATTTGATAAATTTTCCTACTTGACCTAAGGAAGAGTTAAATTTTTTAGATACTATAATGTCTTCCTTCCTTGTAGATCTTTATCTGTACCTTTTGCTTGACATTTCCCAATGTATTTTTCTTGTACGATTTTCCAGTGTTAACAATTACTATCACTGGGTTGAAATTAGTGTAGAAAAAATGTTTCAAGGCCCACATTTCCTAGTTGGGTTTATATCACTTTAAAAACTGTTCTTGAGGGAAATACATTAATATATTTTACCTAGTGTAAGCTAATTGTGTGTTTTCAAAAGTGGTTTTCTAAAATTGTTTTGTTTCTCATCATTATGCTCGTTTTGGCCACTCATTGGTTCTATATTGTAAAGTGAATATTCAATAATTTGTACATATTTACAACATTATGGAGTACGTGATCACTTATAAATTGGCCTAAAAAATGAATGTATGGAAATGCACATGGATTTCTTCATTGGTCCTTAATTTGATGTCCATATATTATGATTCATAAATTTGTTGTGTTTCTTTTCTCTTTGTGAAAAATGTTTTTTTATTTATCAATTTGCATATTTTATTGTGCCCTTCTCCAAGGTTCTAGAAATGGAAAACTGGGAAATGGTTGAGAGGATTAAAGAAATGAGAGTAGTTTTGGGTAATGAACAATCATACATGGATATCGTTTGAGTTATCCACATTGAAAAAAAATGATATAAATGAGATTGTAAACAAAATATTTCACACCCCTAGCTTTTAAAATAGAGACATGTTTAATATAAATGAACCACATCAGGGGTTGGTGCTCGAGTTTCCATTGCTACCACTTGTGTTTCTTAAAGCAATCTGATGAAGCTCGCCAAGGGATCCCCATCAATGGCAAAATGAATTGTTCCATATTGGAATCGACAAGCTACATTGTGGAGTGGAGCAAGAGTTCCATTATCTCTGAAACATGCTCCCCCATTGACTAAACTAGTGCCTATCAAAGAGTCTTAGATGATGGCTAAACATAAATTTAATTCATTGAAATAATTAGATTGAGACTGATGATTTTGTTAGGTCACCTCAAGCACTTTAAGGCCGAATCAAATATGTCAAAGGAACTCAGTTGTTCCTTTGAGTATTAAAATGGTGGAGCCTGTTTTCTAACTCTTGAGATATAATATGAGTGGTGGCTTCTGGGTTGCACTCAAGTAATTTTTTTTCAAATTGTAAGGGTAGGACACTTAATCAACGCGATTATATCACATTCTCATTTTCCATGCCTTGCAGTTATGTCAACAAATGTTGGGGAAAAGGTAGAGTTGTTTTTTCATCTTCAGAGATCATGAGATTCTCAACAAAAAAATATGGAGAGTTCAGATAATTTCTATTAAGGGATTCATAAATTGAAATTTCTTGCATCATAGTCCCTCAATAACAAAAGTTGTTTCGTACTGAGAGAGATGTTTTTAATCGAAATTTCTCAATAATGGTATCATTGGTAGTTTTTTACTTATCGTTTTGGTTTTGGATGAAAGCTATTGGTAGGATGCCTTACTGTAGGGTGGAATCGATGCATAATACCTTTGGTAAATTTTAATAAAGTGAAGATACAAGGTTTTGTAGAGTTGCACCTGAAATCCTTGGTTTGATGAACAACATACTAGTATTTTCTCTCTTCCCCCTTCGTAAATGATAATAAACAGACATAACTACTGTACAAATTGTTGAAGCGAGTGATGTTGTAACTTGTACCATTTTATGGAGCTATATTGTGGACTTCTTTGCCAGAGAGAAAGTATTGTACTTGGAGCATTATTTGTGCAACAAAATAGTAAACACTCTTGACTAAACTTGCATAATCATTAGTCATATATAAATCATAAATGTATTTTAGTTTCAACAACCATCTAGCGGAGAATTATGTGCATAATATTTTGTGCATGTGGTACTTTGAAATTTAGGGCTTTCATTTAAACTTTAGATGGTAATTGACCTTAATGTGGGATTCCTTGAATTTTGGAAATGCAAGTCCGAAAGGAAAGAATGAGGCTTTGTAAAAATATGGGAATCTTTTTATGAAGATGGTGAGGCAAGGAAAAATTGATCCCATCATTGGAAGATATCATGAAATGTGTAGATGCATTCAGATTCTTTCGAGACAGAAAAAATATAAAACTGTATTGATTGGAGAACTAGGTGTTGGCAAGACTGAAATTTCATAAGGGAAATGACCATTCAAAGGCTTTCTAACTGATGTTAAAGAGGATTATTTATGATTTATAAGTCCATCTATAAAAAAATTTGATTGCAATCCAATATTATTAAATATTCACGGTTGATTGCGAACTAACAAAGAATAATGAAAAATATATTTGTTATTTGTCATTTATGTTCCAACATGCTTGCTTAGGGAATAATATAAGGAGATGTTCCATAGGCACAAATGAATCAAAATGTAATGATTCACTATCCTTGTTATCAATTTATGCCTTATGTTTTGGCATTAGTTAACGATGTAATATAACATATCTGTATTTTTATATAAACATAACTGCAGCTTACGGTTTGCATATCTATAATATGCACCTATTAATGACTGGGTAAACAATAAAATAAACAAGTAAAATATTAAATTAAACTTCATTTTATTAGGACGACTATATGTGTTATATATGGTGATATATGTGATATAAACTTGATTGATGTGATATATGTGTTTAATTTAACTGGCAATATGAAATTATATATTACAAATCACAAATAAAGCCTAGCAATTTTTTTTGCCTACAGATACTATCACACATGCAAGTACACCATGTGCACAAATTAAATTGGGATAAGTCCTCATTAACGAAAATATCATGTAATATGAAGTAGGAATCAAAACCTATATATCCTTCACTTTGTCTTTTCTTTGCAACGATGAATGTAGGATTGCAAGTATCTATTCACTATACTTATTTTCTATTTGGGATATGTATCACTGTACTTCGTTTCACATATTCCTAGGTTGTATGGACGATAGATATTGAAGTATTATAGTTTAGTGACCAATAATTTCTAGATTCACTTGAAGCGTAGGCTATAATTTATCCTGACATTACTTATTATTGGGTTGAAATCAGTGTAGCCATTTCTTTCAAGGCCCACATTTCCTAGTTAGGTTTACATAACTTTTGAAAATTTTCTTGAGGGAAAATATCTTAATATATTTTATCGAGTGTAAGATAATTGTGTATTTTTAGAAGCAACTTTCTAGAATTATTTTGTTTGTCACCATTATGCTCGTTTTGTCCAATCATTGGTTTCTATATTCAATGATTATATTCAATAAGTTGTACATATTCATGTTGAATTTTGATTTTAAAAATATTGGCGGAGAAAATCAATTTAGGAACCTTAATATAAGTTGTCATAGTTTATCATATGTTTTATATGAATTTTCTTTCTCAAATTGACGTAGCTCTAAACCATTCAATTGTCTAAATATGCAGCTCAAGATATTGAAATTGAGAAAAAAAATGGGTACTTGGAGACATTCCAGTTTGATGAGGTCCTCACATAAACAAATTTTCAAAAGTGTGTTTATGAAGTGGTTGTCAAACCTGCAGTTGAGGTAAACTAAAGGTAGTTCCCATGATTGTATGACAATTTCTATGCCAACATTTATTGATTGAACATAATAATAAGCACCAAAATGTGAGCCAAGTATAATATGATGGATAAATATATCTAGTCAATAATAATGGTTGCAATAGGATAACTACTAAGTTTATTTAAATGGACTGGATGAGGTATATTACATAAATTTTATATAAATATCCATCTTAAGGAAACCTGGAAAATTACATGATGACGTGACTTAAGTTTTAGCTAAATTGAAGTTATTTATTGTTGTACTTAAGAAAATGTGTTTAGAGTCTATAGTATATACACATTAAATTAGGATACAAAGAGAACATTAATCCAATTCTTAATTACCTCCTAGTTTGGTTGATACAATTGCCATAAACATTATGCTCATTATTTTTTACACACATACACATAGTGATGCCCCTCCATCACCATGAATTTCCCTAAAATTTGGGGCTTCTCCCACACATCCCCCTTGTGTGTATCCCCTTTCTAGGAACTTTGGAACATTTTAATTTCTTTGGAAGCACCAAGTAAAATGAAACACTCTTTACTAATAATTTAAAATTATTGAGATGTATCTAACACAATTGTTTGAAAAAATTGTTGTTCAAAATAGAGAATAAATTTTTTGAATTTGATTTAGTCAGAAATGGGAAGTGGTTCTCAAAGGTATTGAATCCAAGCTTAAACTCTATTTTAAGCCATAGAAAAATACTAAATATATAGTTTTTGGATGCTTACATATTTTTGAAGATGACTTAATTAGCCAGTGACTTTAGCTTCCCATGGCATTTTCTTTTTTGTTTTGTTAAAGGGTTGGAAATCATTTACTTGAGCTATTGGATGGATTTAAGGGGTTAGTGTTGCATTTGATTTTTTTATTTTTGAATATTGTTATTATAACAGTTCTCTCTCTCTCTCTCTCTCTCTCTCTCTCCCAGGTTCAACGTTTGGGGAATATACAATTTTCTCTAGTGACAAGAGGGTCAATTTTGACCATGTTCATTGGTAATTACTCTGAGAAGAATACCCTAATGTTAGGGTCTACACCAGATGGCATGGACATCCTTGGGTTCGTATTCTAGCTCAAGGGACATCTATTCTACTTCCAAATTATGTAGGATTTACAACCAATCTTATCCCACGTTTGGCTTGTTGTTTGGCTATGACAGAACACAATCATGAATTGGGATAGAAACCTTGTGGGGAGTGCAATACATGTTAACCTTGCCAATAAATTGATATCCCACTGGCTCTATATTTGTATTTTAATGATGTTAGCTAATAAGTTGCCTGAATATTATCACCAATGAAACAAAATCTATGGAAACACAATTTCCATTGTTGCACCAAAAAAAAATGTCACCAAATCCCAAACCACATGTGAAGTTCACTTGTTCTGATAATAATTTGTGAATACTTGCCAACACCTATGTTATTATCAACACAAATCGTTCTAATGTTAGATTTAGTAAGTATTAGCTTAATATGCTTGGTGAGTGTAAATGATGGTTACAACAAGTGGCTAGTGTGAGAAGAAATGACATAAACGAAATCCAAATTAAAGAGATATAAGCACTATGAGAAAAGTATTGGAATCTTTATTGTGACAGATGATTATTGACTTCACATATTATGACAAATGCATGCAAATTTTCCTTGTCGGCTAAGTGGAATTTCGAGTTCCAATGGATCTGCTATAAACATGTAAATGGATAAATAGGTTGGAAATTGTCCTTTTCCAAATATTTTTGATGATTCGTATGCTTGGAAAAGTTATATTTTTCAAGTAATTTATATGATGATTTCATATTTGTAGATACCCTTATCACCCCCCCCCGCAATCCTTTAGCTTTCAATTGTTTTTTTATCAAGAATACCTTCTGGGATCCCTCCTCTTCCCTATAATATCTAGAAGGAGTATGGCTCAAACACCAACTACATAGTGATTGATAACCCTAAGGAACTCCATTGAATTTTAACATGTGACCTATGGTTGACCTGCTGGTACCATGCCTTGGATAGATGGTTCAACTAATTGAACTAACCCTTGGGGCTTTGGGATTTTTGTGTAGATTGTAGAGTTGAAGACACAACATTACAAAAGTTTATTTGGGATTTTCCAAACATCGTGGATATGATGACATTGTATTTACAACCAGATATTTCATTATGAAATACTTTCTTGTAGGATATGTCATTCTGAAAGTTTATTTAGGATTTTGGTTGCCAATGGAATTCATTATTTTTGGACCATTTGGATATCATCTCATTAGAGGAAATTTCATCATAAAAGTGCCCATGAAATTTTCATGTAATTTCCATGTCATAATAAGTAAACCAACAAAAATATTTTAAAATAAAAAAGAGGTAGATGTAAATATTTTGGAGGGAAAATAAGAAAAACTATTTTTTTTAATTGTATTTTTGGTTTATCTCCTTATAGATTTACTCAAATTTCATGTGTATACACTCATTGGATGAAAAATTAAATTCCACATCCAACAAGTACCCATTATGCATACTTTCGAGAAAACCCACATTGATAAAAATTGCAGATACATTAAAAAAATGTTGTAAACACATTTTTTTAATGTATCTGTAATTTTTATCAATATATTTTCCTAGACCAAGATATTTTGACCCAAAGAGATATTCCTTAATTTTTTTTTTATCCCTTGTTGTATTGTCTCTTATTTATGCACCCAGAAAAAAGACCCTTTCTCGCACCTTTCTATAGATCCTTGTTCGAACTGTGGAATCCCATTCGAGAGCCTCACAAGATGATATGAACTGTATGTGTTAGGAGATGAGTCATGGTTCCTTTATGTAGTTATTGGAGCCTATAAATGAGCCGAAACTGACATAGGTGAACCAATATATCTCCAATTATGAGACGACGGGTCAAACATATATATTTATATATTTAAGCTGACATGTCACTTCTTTAAGCATATGTTGAGGTCGACTTAAAGATGACTTCATCTTGTCTTTTTAGAGGTCTTATTTCAAGTGTAACATGAAACTATTAACATGAAAATGACTCTTATCCTTATGATAAATCCTAAAACATCAAGAAGAAGTATTTGACCTATAAATAAAACATCTTGCTCATGAAAAACTTGATGTAAGGAGTGATGTGCCTTTCTCTCCCTCTCAATTCAGGAGGATACATTCACCATATGTATACATTTATCTTCATGGCCTTCACTAAGAATTATGGTTGTTAGTCCTTTTCTAGTGCATAACGAATGAGATATAAAAACACAACTATCACTCCCTCTTAGTCAGGGACGACCCAATCCAAGCTCCCTCTTAAATAGGGACTTGCAACAACTTCATGGAACTTCATGGAACTTCAAGCTACTTCGAGTAGTTTTCTCCCTTCGATGTCATGTTGTGAAGTCTTCTTCTTTCGGGACTTCTTCATCAAGCACAGACCATCCATAACTTTCATCATTCCTTCATAGAGTGATCAATCAATCTTATCATCTATTCTAGCTTCATGTCATGATGCTATATTCATACCATATTTATTTAACGATATTTCGTCCTGCTATATGGTCATCAATGGTTGAAGACACATACTTCCCTTTGGCAGCCCTCGATAAGATCATCTAGATATTATTCAAAAATAATAAATCAATACTTAAACCAAAATTACCTTTTTGATGGTATTTAATAATGAAATATTCTTGTAGATATCAACATCCTTCATGCATGTTGACACATATCCTGAGTTTATTTATTATCAAGGTCTCTATCTCTTCCATTAGAGACTACATATTTTTCCGGGAGATCTTTCTAGTCAAATATTCTTGTTCTTCTTGGATGTTGATTACTTCTCCATGGTTGCATATATTCGTGATATATTCCTTTAATCACACATTCGTCCTTAATATCTTCAAATTGAAGTTCCTCGATTATAGTTGGTCACCTCATACTCCATAAGAGGAAATATTATGTTGATTTCATCTAGTGTGACTTTATGATTTCCTACATCTTTACAGAGGAGGAGATCCTTTTTCCTTGATCACGTTTCTAGTTATGTATACTACCTGCGACCATTCGACATGTGAGTATAATATTAAATAGAAGTATACATACTTCATTTTTCCTTCATGTCATCTATGCTCATTTCAACAACTTCCTTGATTGAAATATCTTCTATCCCTTAATCTACTCTTATGTCATCATATCAGTGTTCATGAAGTTCATAAGTTGGATTTTTATTGAAATACTTGCTTCTTATTTGTATCAATGAATTTTCTAGTGAAGATTCCATCAGAGAATATTAAGGATATTTGAGCAGTCCTTCAGAGAACCTATGTATATTGGCTTCATATTTTCATTGTACCAAAGAATATCATTAAAATTATCTCCTCCATTATCTCCAGCTTTATTTGGGATGGTAACTGTTGGGGTTCCTGTGTTTTGCATATATTGGCAAGACCAAAAGACAAGACAACATCATAACCACTTTGGGATCCTAGGATATAGCCCTCCTGGATCCAGAGAGGGGTCTCTCTATAAAGGAAAAGAATAATATATCTTCGAAAGCTCAAAATGAGGTATTAGGCTAGGTATGAAGCAGAAGGGGGTTTTAAATGATTTGGTTGTTGGTTTGGGGATCATTAACTGAGAAGTTTATGGAGATAAAAGAACAAAGTAGCAGGATGTTTCAGCAAGAGAAGATAGGCCAAGAGAAGTGCCAATCCATTGGGCTATGGAGTCATGAAAGGGAATTACTTGCATAACAACTAACTAAGGTTTTCATAGGGAAAGTCATCTATACCAAAGGATATTTTAGATAGATGGTGGAATGGAACATTAAGGAGTGAAGTGAAAGAAGGATATAATCCCAAGTGCGGTCTAGAGATCAGGTCAGATGTCATTTAAATCCAGACTTGCTTTGAAATACTCAGAGGAAACTCTCATAAAGACACAAAGGGTAGCTTAATATCAGATCAAAGGTCATTTAACTCTAGACCTGCTTTCAGCATACTATCAAAGAAAAAATAGTTAAGATTTAACACAGAGCAAGGCCTAAGATCAGAGAAGGAATTTTAACCTTCAATGCTTTTGACACTAGCTCAAAGAGACCTTAGAAAGGCCAATCTATTGGAAAAGGACCCTAGTGGACAGGGCTAACCCTAAATCCCTGGTATCCCAATTCTTCTAGCTTAAACCCAACAAGAACATCTAAGCAACAAACTCTAAATTTATACATCAGTAAGCATGGGCATGCCAACATCTTTGACTGGTTAAATTATGTGATTTTTCTCCTAGATACACAATCAGCAGAAAACATCAAAGATAAGAAGAGCAGGAAAGCATTAGGGTACCATGCAGTGGTATATCCTAAGCCAGATTACTGATTCGTATCAGAGAATAAATGGACAGCATGAATAATGTAATGAGACAATTTCAGTAAGGAAAACATCAACCGTAATATTGACCAGGATCTTGTGAAATTTGCTTATTCAATTGATGTGAAAAACCAGTCACATACTTTGAGCTCAATGGCTTATCACAGTCCAAACTTCTCCTCCCAGCCTACTAAATTACAAACTACTAAGCTACTTACCCCAATAATAGTTATAACAACTAATAGAATCCCTATCAACCAACGACAACCTTTACAATGTATTTCTCAGGGGTTCTTATAGGAGAATGAGTAATTGTAGTAGTAGATGTACATTTAATTGATTTCATTAAGACAGAGTGGAGGAAGTGTTCGTGCCCACTTTTCTTAATGGCTCTGTATTGACACTTTAGGTTGTTCGAAGTCCTTTTTTAGG
This sequence comes from Pinus albicaulis, assembly GCA_034641835.2. Classification (NCBI taxonomy): domain Eukaryota; kingdom Viridiplantae; phylum Streptophyta; class Pinopsida; order Pinales; family Pinaceae; genus Pinus; species Pinus albicaulis. Next base: position 482,067,238 of record CM076584.1, read on the forward strand.
TTGAGAGTAACCTCAGGTATGTTCTTTGGAGTATTCTCTGACTGTGGGTACTCTGTTCTGTCTTCTGAAACAAGTAATGTGGCTAGAAAGTCTGTAGGTTTCCATACTTCCATAACTCCTGTCCTGGCAGTTCTTTAGAAGTTTCTGTCGGTGTAATAACTTTTAAAGGCTCGCGGAGGCATGGAGAATGCTATAGGAAGGTGTCCTTTCTGAGAAAATACGTTCTGTTGTCATTAAGACACAGATATGGCTTGCTTCATCTGCTTAGGCTACATTAAGCCTCTTAATCATCTTCATGGTCTTATAACTGCATCTATGTCCTTTAATCACGAGATTAAAGCATTAAGTTTTCAATAATAGGCTTAAATCCCTTTAATCTGTTCGTTGATACTATTTTTCGCTTCAGCTATGATCCTTCTGTGCTCTGAGTCACAGTGACTGTGACTGTGGAGAAAGAGTGCATTTCATCACTCTATAATCCCTGCAACAACATGATAAATCTGTTATAAAATCCAGGGGAGTGGCAGAAAATTGTTGTGGAGGCCTATGGAATGGTGGTGGAAATGGTGGATGTAGGTGAAACACCAATGGAAGCCTCTGCAAAACGATGAAATAATGAGATACGAGAGGTTTGGTGTAGAGAGGGTCGCAAACCGTCTGATTAGATAAGGCAATAGCAATCAACGGTCAGGGTTGGTTGATGGAGGTGTTAACAGTAGGTTGGGCGGAACAAATAAGTTTTAGTGTAAACCCAAATTTTAACGTTTCGGGAGGTTTACAAAGGAAAAGGAGTAAAAATTGTTAAGTCAGGGGCCTTTAATGGTGGGACCCGGTGGGCAGAGGGAGATAAAACGTGGACCGTTGGATCTCAGGAGGAGATCAACGGTGGAGATTTAATGATGAAGCTGTCAGGGGTGAAAGGGGAAAAATGGTATTAGTGGGAAAAACCATCGGTGTCGCACTGCTCTAAAGTGGTTTTAAAATTTAGCCCAAAAAACGTGATATATGTCACTGCATGACACGTGGCAAAACAAAACTGCCCACATCGCATGATTTCAAACTGTTAAAGCTAAAACACCAAAGTTACGCGATATGGTTCTTGACCATTGGATGTGGAGTGATAGGATCTGACAGTGGAGGTTGGTGCGTGATATGGAAAGATGCGCGGCCAATAATGGTGGGGAATGGCCCAGGGCAGCTTAAATGCGAACCGTCGGATCTTGGAATGGACGACTTAGATCTGAAGATGAGGCAGAAGGTTCCACAAAAGGGGGAAAGTTATATGATGGCAGAGATGATCCTGGACCTTCAGATCTGAACGATGAATGATAACGATATAATCAGGGCTTGCAAATCGAGAGGGTCAAATGCACTGGATTGGGCGTTTGCGATTGAGCGATTACGCGCTAACCATTGGATCTAGCGGGAAGATCAATGGTCTACATGTAATCATAGGGGTAATGAAAGAGGTCGCCGGTGTGGTACGAAATTAGTGTTGACCGTTAGATCTTAAAAGATCAACGGTCGATGTTGACGCGGAGGTTGATAGAATAAAACTTTCTCGCATCGGAAAATTACAAGGCACAAAGGGAATGGCACCCACGGAAAACTCCGATTGCGATAGGTGCCCACGGGCTTAAAGCTTTTTTCTGGTGCTCGGTTCTATGCAGTGAAAGGGGCTAGGGGCTGGCTGAAAGGGGCTTAAGCCTGTAATGAAAAATAAGTGTTTTTAAGCCAAAAAGATGATTTTTGAGGCTTTAAAAGGGGTTTCGGTAGGCAGCAAAGGAGATTTTAAGACCAAATAAGGGATATTATGAGGCTTAAAAAGGTTTGTAGGACAAAATGGAGGGTTAATGAAGGGATTTTGCGGGGCTTGAAAAAGGGGAAAAATGGTGGAAAATGGGGGTCTTGTGCAGAAGATATAGGGCAGATGAAGGCCTTTTTGAGCGTTTTCTTCCACAAACAGTGAGGGATTTCTTATGGAAATATTAGTGAAGATTTTTCAAAGGGAAAATGACACAAGGAGGCTTCAAGAATGATATGTTTTCAGAGGAAATGTATTTCTTGAAGACTCAAAACATTTTAGCCACTTGTTTGCTTGTCAAAAAATTCATAGGTGGCTAATAGTGGCTCCACATGGGGATGGCATCTTCTTGAAGGTGTCAAGAACCTCAAAAAATAATATTGGGGGGTAGGCCAGATGCTTGGTACTTTGACACATCTTTTTCTTTTCTTGGATCGGCTGCCACAAATCATGAAGACATCATATCAGCAGTAACATTCTCCCAAACAACTACCTACCCATACTATTGTCCTAACATTTTTTATTTTCAGTGCATTTGGACTTGCAGACCCTTACATCATCAATTTTTTTTACAAACAGGAAAATAAAACTATTCTACTTCTACCCTTATTACTCCATGAGACCAGATAAAATCGTTGGTCTCATATTTTCTCTACCTAAACTACTATCTGATAGGATTAAATTATCTAGCAGATTTCTTCTCTACATTCTAAGATAGAAATTGAAAAACAGCCAAGCTAGGATTAGACTGTCTGGCTTGCTGTGGGCCATGGCATAAAGACAAAACTGCTCATGACTGAACTTTGTAGAAATTAAAAACAACTAAATAAATGCTCACAGACCGAGCTTTATTGAGATTTTCCTACCTACTCTACTCTACTTGGAAATCTCCGATGCCCTAGGTGATACAATAATGACATTGCAGCTAGTCAAGCAGTAATAAAAAAGGAGAGAAAAACTGACTGCCTGCCAGAGATAACCGTAGGGTACTCTACATGTGGGTCTTCAAAACTAAGGTCACCAGTAGTGGTGACAACTTCTGATGTATCTGGCTCTTGAAAATGATCAATGTTGGGAAACTTGAGCCAGTCAGGGCCTCCATATATTCTGTCACGGGATCAACAAAAGCATGATATAAACTTTCTTCCTTAAGGGCTTCCATGGCTGGTAGGCTGTCTGCATCCTGGAAATTTTCAATCATTACATCTGCAGTGTGGCCTCTGTAATCACACTCATATTTCTCCTATTTGGGGGTATTTGGCAGGTAAGTGTCAACCAGGCATACCTCTTCTTCCACTGGATCAAGAAAAATATTTCTTTGAGAAAGAAAATCTTCCTCATCTTCATCATCTAAAATAGAGGATTCATCATATATGGCAGTGTTGTCCTCTTGTAGCTCTGGCAGGTTCCACTGTGAAAAGATTAACATATTCTTGAGCAGGGGTTTCTTTGATTACCTCAACCCTTTCAGAAGAAGGCTCAGGATATTCATCTTGCTCAAGATTTTTTTCATTACTTTCTTCCTCATCCTCTGAGCTGAAAATCCACTAACTTCCATCTTCATGGCAATCATTACTGACGATCTGATATATGACAGAGTGAATATTCATTGAATCTTCATCTATTCTCAGGCTTTCAACACTTTCCTCATCAGTATCATAAATAGCCTGTGTTGGCTCATTGCTTTCTTGAAGTTGATGGTCACGGTCTTCCTCCCATGAATCTGTTGATGATGGCCCTGCAAGCTCAGCTTCTCTCTGGAAAAGATCATCATCAGACAGATCAACATTAGAGAAATCATAATTATAAACAATTTCACCCATCAAATCCATTGAATTCTCAACAATTTTTTCTTCAAAATAATCTGCAAATTAATTTTCTGATTCAAAATCTTGTTCATGATACATGCTTGGCATGCCACTTATGTTTTGCAGTGATCTGGCTTGTTTTATTTGAGGTCAAGGTGTAGGTATTTTCCAATCATCATTTCTGCTTTCAGCCTCATATTTTTCCTCTTCTATTTTTAGCAAGGTGCTGGCTGTCTCTATCAATATTTCCAGCTTGTTTTCTATAGAGAACAACCCTTTTTGCTCTGCTTCGTCCTTCTTCATTGCTTTCAATCTTTCCTCCCTGCACCTTATGTTGTATTCAACAGTAATTTCTATGTTTTGCATTTCTTCCAGGCTCGAAGGATCTCTTTCTCTTATATGGAATTCCACCTCAGGGTCAAAAGAACTTGGATAGTGCAATAGGGCCCATCCTAAGGGTGGTTTTATCTAAGAAGGTATTGCATTGTATACCTTATTGAACCTGGCTGAAAATTTCTGTACTATCTCTCCTGGCTGTCTTCTCAAATTATGGTATTCTTGTAGGATGAGGAAGACATTTCCTGGGACTACCCATCTATCAGGGAAAAATTGAGCAAACTGCTGAAAATTGATGATGCCTGCAGCTGGAAGGTTTTTAAATCAACTCTTAACATTTCCTTGTAATGACAAGGAAAACATTTTAATTCACACATCATCTTCTCCTATTTCATATAAGTCAAGTAAATCCTCAACCTTTTGGACATGATGCTCAGCAGTGATTTTTGAATTTTCTCCATAAAAAAGGGGCATCTTATTTAAGTCCTACAGTAAGGGGTTGAAAGATAAGAGGAAAAACTAGAGGCTTATATCTTTCTATGACCTTTGTAGGTGTAGGTAGTGCAACAAGAGGCTCATGACTGCTTGAGGCTTCTTTACGAGTAAGAGGTACAGTATGAGGCTCTTGTCTCACTGGGTCTTTCACAGGTGTATGCGTCTACTCATGGTCTGAAGACTGAGGCTTGTGATATTTCCCATACTCGATGTGGGTCTCTTCTTTGTACACTTGATCAGGCTTAAAGTAGGATAGAATGTAGAGGTGGACAAAAACAATGAATTCTTTGAACCAAATCCAGCCTAAATGTTATATCCTTCTATGAGGTCTGGCCATATTTTAGGTTCTTCCTCCAGTGGAGTCTTTTGAGAGGTATGGAGTGTGGAGTTGCCAGGTGGATGAACTTAAACGTTTAAAGCAGGCTGTTATCCACCATCAACAATTAATACCAATCTAACCATAGATCTTGGGTCTTCTGAGTGCCTAAGGGTCTCTAAGGTAAAATGCACTCAACTCCCCAGCGGAGTCGCCATTATGTTGGGGTTCCTGTGTTTTGGCTAGATTGGCAAGACCAAAAGACAAGACAACATCATAACCACTTTGGGATCCTAGGATCTAGCCCTCCTAGAACCAGAGAGGGATCTCTCTATAAAGGAAAAGAATGATATATCTTTGAAAGCTCAAAATGAGGTATTAGGCTAGGTATGAAGAACAAGGGGGTTTTAAATCATTTGGTTGTTGGGTTGGGGGTCATTAACTGAGAAGGTTATGGAGATAAAATAACAAAGTAGCAGGATGTTTTGGCAAAAGAAGATAGGTCAAGAGAAGTGCCAATCCATTGGGCTATGGAGTCATGAAAGGGAATTAATTGCATAACAACTAACCAAGGTTTTCATAGGGTAAGTCATCTATACCAAAGGATATTTTAGATAGATGGTGGAATGAAACATTAAGGAGTGAAGTGAAAGAAGGAAAGAAACCCAAGTGCAGTCTGGAGATCAGGTTAGATGTCATTTAAATCCAGACTTGCTTTGACATACTTAGAGGAAACTCTCATAAAGACACAAAGGGTAGCTTAGGATCAGATCAAAGGTCATTTAACTCTAGACTTACTTTCAACATACTCTCAAAGAAAAAACAGTTAAGATTTAATAGAGAGAAAGGCCTTTGATTAGAGAAGGACTTTTAACCTTCAATGCTTTTGACACTAACTCCAAAAGACGTTACAAAGGCCAATCTGTTGGAAAAGGACCCTAGTGGACAGGGCTAACTCTAAATCCCCAGTATCCCAATTCTTCCAGCTTAAACCCAACAAGAACATCTAAGCAAAAAACTCAAAATTTATACATCAGTAAGCATGGGCATGCCAACGTCTTTGACTGGTTAAATTATGTGATTTTTCTGCTAGATACACAATCATCAGAAAACATCAAAGATAAGAAGAGCAGGAAAGCATTAGGGTACCATGTAGGGGTATATCCTAAGCCAGATTACTGATTCTTATTAGAAAATAAATGGACAACATGAATAATTTAATGATACAATTGCAGTAAGGAAAACATCACCCGTAATATAGACGAGGATCCTATGAAATTTGCTTGTTCAATTGATGTGCAAAACCAGTCACATACTTTGAGCTCAATGGCTTATTATAGTCCAAACTTCTCCTCCCAGCCTACTAAATTACAAACTACTAAGCTACTTCCACCAATAACAGTTCTAACAACTAATAGAATCCCTATCAACCAAAAAGAACCTTTATAATGTATTTCTCAGGGGTTCTTATAGGAGAATGAGTAACTGTAGTAATAGATGTACATTTAATTTATTTCATTAAGATAGAGTGGAGGAAGTGTTTGTGCCCACTCTGCTTAATGGCTTTGAATTGACACTTTAGGCTATTCGAAGCCCTTTTTCAGGTTGAGAGTAACCTTAGGTATGTTCTTTGGAGTATTCTCTGACTGCGGGTACTCTGTTCTGTCTTCTGAAACAATTAATGTGGCAAGAAAGTCTGTAGGTTTCCATAATTCCATAACTGTTGTCCTGACAGTTCTTTAGAAGTTTCTTTCAGTGCAATAACTTTTAAAGGCTCGAGGAGGCATGGAGAACGCTGTAGGAAGGTGTCCTTTCTGAGAAAATATGTTCTGATGTCATTAAGACACAGATATGGATTGCTTCATGTGCTTAGGCTTCATTAAGCCTCTTAATCATCTTCATGGTCTTCTAACTGCATCTCTGTCCTTTACTCACGGGATTAAAGCTTTAAGTTTTCAATAATAGGCTTAAATCCCTTCAATCTGCTCGTTGATACTCTTTGCCGCTTCAACGATGATCCCTCTGTGCTCTGAGTCAAAGTAACTCTGATTGTGGAGACAGAGTGAATTTCATCACTCTGTATTCCTTGCAAGAACATGATAAATCTGTTATAAATTCTAGGGGAGTGGCGGAAAATTGATTTGAAGGCCTGTGGAATGGTGGCGGAAATGGTGGATGTAGGTGAAAAACCAATAGAAACCTTTTCAAAATGGTGAAAGAATGAGCTGTCGGAGGTTTGGTGCAGAGAGGGTTGTGGAATGTTTGATTAGATAAGGCAATAGAAATCAATGGTCAGGATTGGTTGATGGAGGTGTTAACAGTAGGTTGGGCAGAAGAAATAAGTTTTAGTGTAAACCCAAAGTTTAATGTTTCGGGTGGTTTACAAAGGAAAAGGAGTAAAAATCATTAAGTCAGGGGCCTTTAATGGTGGGACCCGGTGGGCAGAGGGAGATAAAACGTGGACCGTTGGATCTCAGGAGGAGATCAACGGTGGAGATTTAATGATGAAGCTCTCAGGGGTGAAAGGGGAAAAGTGGTATTAGTGGGAAAAACCACCGGTGTCGCACTACTCTGAAGTGGTTTTAAATTTTTTCCCAAAAAACATGATATATGTCACTGCATGACACGTGGCAAAAAAAAGCCACCCACATTGCTCGGTTTCAAACTGTTAAAGCTCGGACACCAAAGTTAAACAATATGGTCCCTGACCGTTGGATGTGGAGTGATGAGATCTGATGGTGGAGGTTGGTGCGTGTTATGGAAAGATGCAGGGTCGGTAATGGTGGGGAATGGCCCAGGGCGGCTTAAATGCAGACTGTCAGATCTTGGAATGGACGGCTCAGATTTGAAGATGAGGCCGAAGGTTCCACAAAAGGGGGAAATTTATATGATGGTGGAGATGATCTTGGACTGTCAAATCTGAATGATGAACGGTCATGATCTAATCGGGGCTCGCAAATCGGGAGGGTCGAAAGCACTCGATTGGGCGTTTGCGATCGAGCGATTACGTGCCAGCCGTTAGATCTAGCGGGAAGATCAACAGTCTACATGTAATCGGATGGGTAATGAAAGAGGTCGAGGGCATGGTGCGAAATTAGCGCTGACCATCAGATCTTAAAATATCAACGGTCGATGTTGAGGTGGAGGTTGATATAATAAAACTTTCTCGCATCGAAAAATTACAAGGCACAAAGGGAATGGCACCCACAGAAAACTCCAATTGTGATTGGTGCCCGCGGGCTTAGTGCCTGGTTCTGGTGCCCAGTTCTATGTGGTGAAAGGGGCCAAGGGATGGCCGAAAGGGGCTTAAGCCTGTAATGAAAAATAAATGTTTTTAAGCCAAAAAGAGGATTTTTAAGGCTTTAAAAGGGGTTTCGGTAGGCAGCAAAGGATATTTTAAGACCAAATAAGGGATATTATGAGGCTTAAAAAGGGTTTTAGGAAAAAATGGAGGGTTAATGAAGGGATTTTGTGGGGTTTGAAAAAGGAGAAAAATGGTGGAAAATGGGGGTCTTGTGAGGAAGATATAGGGAAGATGAAGGCCTTTCTGAGCATTTTCTTCCACAAATAGTGAGGGCTTTCTTATGGAAATAACATTGAATATTGTTCAAAGGTAAAATGACACAAGGAGGCTTCAAGAATGATATGTTTTTAGAGGAAATGTATTTCTTGAAGACTCAAAATATTTTAGCCATCTGTTTTCTTGTCAAAAAATTCATAGGTGGCTAATCGTAACTCTGATAAGCACAAATATCATTTATCTAACATGGTGATTCTAACTTGGAGGAAAGAGAAAGGAGGATGGGGCATCCTTGATCTCGAGCATATGAGTTGTGAATTACTTACAAATTTTTTTTGGTAGACTGTAAATGGCAACAGTTTCTGTTCTAACATCATCAAATCTAAATACCTATGAAATAAATCGATAATATTGTACAAGACGTTCATTTTCGCCAACAAATATCACACTTTGCGTGCTTTATTATATCATCATGTACAAAAGATAAAAAATATATGTTTCCTCTAAATAGCAGATAGGGAAGTTGATATAAGTTTGGTTAGTCTACAAAATTTGAATCTAAGCTGCAACTTCAAAGTTATGCTCCTTAAATTATAATAATTGGTTTCACTGTTGCCCTAAACCTTTATCCTCTTAAATATGACCCTTAACCCTTTATACTTAACCCCTGACCCCTAACACTTTAACTTGTTGACACCTATATCCCATAAACATTGAGAAATTAACTCCTAGATCTTGTTACCCCTAATCCCTTAGGGCTTAACCGTTAACCCATAAAGCCCTTAACCATTAATTCATTTTCCTATAACCCTTAAACTCCATATACCTCAACCCCTTAGCCTATAAGATGCATATACCCTAACCCTTTACCCTTTTCCATTAACCCCTGACTCTTAAACCCATTAACTTCTTAATTTATGGAAACCCTAAGCCTTTCTCCCAAAGAATAGGTTCTCAAACACTAATATTCTTGGTCATGTTGAGTAAGATAACCCACTGATCTGATCCATTTATTAATAAGATAAAGGCTTCAATAAACACATCCCATCACAATATTTTTTTGATATTAAGAATCTGTCTATACATTATGCCACTTGTTGTTGAATCCCTCATTTATTATTCCAGGTAAAGATATTATGATCAACCTCCACTAAACTGGAGGAAGCAATTGTTTCTTGAAATTGTTCTGCATCTACATGCAACCTTCAAATATCACCCTTCTTCTCATCAAGCAACTTCATAATATTAAAGTTAGTTCCAATAACCCATGGAGAGGGATATATTAAGGAACTTGTTTGAAATATAGAATTAAAAATCCATGGCTTATCATTTATTAAATTAAGGAAAACACGTTTGATAAGTGATAATATTCGTCTGATACCGCAATCTAGAACCTGACTATGAGAATGCGAAATATAGTGAACATATTGATAAATAAAATTTATTGACCATCCCCTATAATAGCTAATCCTCTAGAGAACCCATGTGCATCTATTTTTGTTGTTTAACATTTCTACCTGAAGTTGTTGTTTATTAATTCTAAGGCCTCCCGTGAAATTTTAGTTTCATGGATAATCATTATTGTTGGTTTTTCATCCATCCACTCGTCTCTCAAGAGCCTTAGCTTTTCTTCACTTCCCCATGCAGGTTCCTTGAATACTTTCATGCACAAGGGAGGAAATGGAAAATAGGTCACATGAATGTGCATAAGGCACACGTGCGGTCACAACTTAGAATTTTTGATACGACCGCCCTTACACGACCTGACCCAACCCCACCCACCCGAATGTGTTTCCTTGGGCGCCCTCACGTGACCCAACCTTGATTCTTCTCTTCCCCATGCAACTTCCTTGAATCCTTTAGTGATTTTGTGTGAACCCCAAGGACCCATGATTTTCACTACTTGAGTTCAATCTAGCTACTAAATGTTTATACTTCAAGTAAGTTTTTTCGTCATAAATTAACGTTCTGTTCTGGGAGAGTGAAGGGATATTTACCTTTCCATTCCTTCATAATTTCTGGTACATTTAAATCATCTAAATCCATTTCTTTAACCTAGTCTATAAGTTAGTTGGCTCCCTTAGGAACTATAAGAAGCATTATAGGGGAAACGGTTGCTAAATTGAAGATTCAAGGATAGGAAACACTGATGTCACCACATTTTTTAGGAGGTTAAATGGGGGAAACCATTGAGGACTTGGGTACCTTCATGGAGGAGGAAGGACCTACCAACTCCTTCATATCTACATTTTTCGACTATTTTTTATTTGAATCGTGAATTGTGTGCATTTTTGCAAGTCGCTCATATCTGTTCGCTCCCTTTTTTTCTATTATGATGCGAGGAGGCCCATTTAGTGTTATAATGACTATGCTCAACAACTATAAACCCATTATATTCTTGATTTGACACCTATTCAGGGAAGTTCACCTGATTTACTAATAAACAATGGTGATATAAATGTCTCTACTCATGACATATTCAACTTCTAAACGGTATATGCTCATAGTTGAGTGTCTTCTTCCACAACTCATATTGAAAGTAGATATCTATTGATTTGGAAGGGGTAAAATATGTTCATGTATACACATATGTATACATGTGATATATATCACACTTCCTTAATTTATTCATAGCTTTTAACAAAATTCCCATGGGAATTCCTTATTCCAGCCAGTGTCTCATCATCCCAAACTCCCCTGGAAGCTAATACAATCAAATCCAAACCAATTTTTTCATGATGCCCTCCTTGTCAAGGAAAATTGCTTCGTCTAAAATTAAAGGTAGAGGATAGTTGAGTTGAAAAAGTATGGAAAGTTCTCAAAGACCAAATTCTAATCTTAATCACTAGAGAAAACCACTGTAAAAAATCCTTTTTCTACTAGATCCAGTTTAATGCGACCCTTCTGATTTTTCCATAATCAATTTCAGTATGTGTTTGCATTTTCCAATAGCAACTTCAAATATTCAAGCTAAACTTGATAGAATACTTTTGTTAAAAAGTTACTTATTTACACCCTAATGATGCAAGTAAAGTCAAGTTAACCCCTTTTGATTAACAAAATTAGTTCCTCGTAATCTCCCATATCTATCACACAATAGGAGTTAGGTCGATTTTAAAATATATGACTGAATTTCCATCACTCTCATTTCCAATAATCAGGTTAGGTTGATATTTTAGCACTATTGTAGAAGAAACCATGTTATTTTTGTGTAAAGAGGAACCCTTGACCGTCCATGGGACCAAGCCCAACCAAACCACGTACCATTTCCACACATACAATGAAGTAATGAGAAAAAAATCCCCCTTAATATGGCTTGGTCATGGATTATATATAAATTTCAAGGAATGACCTTAAGAATTTCTACCATAACCTTGATAAAAGTGAACACCAAAGCTTGACCTTCACGACAATGCCACACATTACTACATTAGAAGGAATGAAAATACCATCACATTTTCCTTAAAACGTCATGAAAAAATAAACTATACTTCCTATTTTTTACTAATAAAAAATGAAGAGGTGTGATTATATGCATTTTCATTCTGATAATACAACATTCCAGCTTTCCCTTACCATCTTCTACTACTATAGATATGGATACAAAATATTAATTTCTTCTTTATTGTAATTATACTTCTAATAATGGAATGTTGGCCTTAGTTTATTATTCTATATTTAACAATACTTTTTGATGTTATTAGAATTTAATTTGTAAGCTATTTTTATTTGATAACAATATTTTTGTCAAACATCCTTTGACCTATACATTTTTCCATCTTATCTAATCTTATTTTATATCGGCATACCTTTCCCCCGCTTCGGGGTATGATAGTATATGAAAGCTTCATGAAGTGATCAGTGCCTTATTCAAAACAATGGGGATTAGCTTGTAACAAACAAGTTTATGGTTAGTATTATTATGTTCTATTGTGACTTCCTCATTTTATTAAGGAGAATATTCCATAGAAATAAACCCTTCTCTCAATTAGATCAATAATTGTCGTTGCCCAGAGAAAGGAAGAGATAGATATGCATATATGGTAAAAGCGGGAAATGTCTGCAATAATTTTTCCCTTCCTTCACCGCCGAGTCCACATCTCCTAAATCATTCACCAATTTTCTGCCCACCGACACCGCCAAGTCAACATTGCCTATGGAATTTACCAATCAGCCCCTTCTGCAACATAGCCATATCAAGGGTTGGACGCTGCAAGAAACTATTGAGTATTCGAGGGAAGGTTATTTGGTTCAATTTTATCAATCGAATAATATTACACTAATATAGGTACACAACCATTCCTCTGGCAAATAGATCTACAATAGGACTTGGTCGCAGACAACTATCGAGCACAGGACACATGGTGCCAGCTGCAAATTTTTTCATGGAGAACAGGAAACATTCGACGCCAAATTTTCAGTATATATGAAGTTGCTTCCAATGTGTTATTTGAAGTTAGGGTTTATACTAGGTTTGACCAGACAAACATAGAAATAAGGTTTTTACCTAGCAACAAAGGTACCGAAAGCATCTGAGCAATCACAGGTTCTATTTTCCTCTTTCCTCTTCACTGTATTTCTTAGAAAAAATAAGCATCTTTGAAAAATCACCATCTGGTTTAGATTACATTGAGTTGTGGGAAGTCCTCCCCTACATTGTGTTATGCTATTTTATGGCAAGAAATGGAAATGGAATAGCACACATGCATATTATTTTATTATTATTTTGTATTACATAACAACTTAAGTCATTAGAAATCATTCATATTATTTGTTTCCTATTTTGTATTATAGAAAAACTTAAATCACTATAAAACATGCATATTATTTGTTTCTTCATTTTCTTCTAGAAACTGTTCAGAATCCTAAATGGCTCCTACCATATCCACATTCACTGGTGATTGTTGAATAATTTTTTCTTCTTTTTTTTCTAGAGAGAGGGGACTATTGGTCGGCTTAATTGTCGGATTAAACCTCTCAATATTAATTATCAATCTGGGAATCGTAAACGTGAGTTTTACTGCGTATTAGTTGAGCTTATTGATCAAAGTATAAATATGTTCCTTTGTAATGATAAAATAGATACTGGAATGAAGCACACTTTGTTTGCAAATGAACAACCTTGACAGGAAACCTACTTAACCAATTTTATTCACTGCAAACTCCACACTGTAATTAAACTATAATGAAATTCAAGACAATCTTCAACCATGTAACATTCTCGCACTCGCATTCTACTTTTAAATCTCCTATGATAACTTAGAAAACTAATCTATTAATTCTTCTTACTAACTTGAAACTAACACTTGAAATTAATAAGCAGAAAGGACACACATTATAAATTCACACCTTAAACTAACTAGACAAATTCAAGATTTAAATTAAAAAATTACAATTCTATCTTTTTCTAAAAGAAACCATTTCACTCTATAAAATAACACTTAAGAATCCCATTAAAAACTATTTAAATAATTTAATCTAAATGAAAATGAACTATTAAAAAGCAAGCCTACTTCAAATCGAATCATGTAACTCAATAGCTAAAACTAAATCACGCTGCATGCATAATTAAATCTACACTTCTTGCACTTATAAATAAATGATTATACTACGAAAACACAAATGATTCTAACTAAAAAGAAATCTAATTATTAAAATTAAATCAGTGAATAAACAAACTAAATGAACATTAAATCTACAAATATTCAAACAAATTAAGTAAGGCAAACCATGATTAAAACTCAAAGTATTAAAATCTGTTCTAACTCCTGAATCAAACTCAAGAATTGAAAAATGAAATAATGATCTAAGTGCATAATTCTACAAATTAAGAATTTAAAACAATTTAAAACAAAAGATAATTCTACAAATTAAACAAAAGCAGAGTTCCTAAATCTATGAAGACAAGGGACTCGGCTCCAGATTGCGGTGGATCCTTGCCACTCCCTAGAGCAAGTCCTAAACTAACTCAATGCTCAAAATTAAAATTACAATTCTTATATAAAAACAAACAAATGCAGAAACCAAAAGTTATTGAATTAAATCAAAACATTGCTTCAAATATTAATCAACAAATACATCATCTGCTGGGCAATTGGAATGCCAGATCTACATCTGAGCAAATCGACTTGACATGAGAACCTCGGGCTCTACGCATCTCAGAAACTTCGCTCCTCTAATTGACGGACTCATACTCTATGCCCCCTCTACATTTGGAAAATTCGATTTTACAAATGATTTGATGGACGAACTGAATGCTTCATCTGTGATTTATCTAATTGATCTATATCTCTTTGATCTAATGCACAACTACCTCTATCTTATGCGCGCAACGCTCTCCCATTATAATGCACAGCTACTACCATCACTCTATCTACATAATCCATCGATTCCTCCATTCTACAGTTACTACCTCCATATATCTCTATCTATCGACTTCTTCTCCTTGATCTAATGCACAACTCTAAATTTTATAGTAGTGGAGTTGCTCTTGTTTGCCCAGAACCATATTTATAAATAGCAGAGTTTGTTACAATGGATTTCAGACTAGATATTAGAAAAATCTATTTCCACAACTGCATGAATTATTTGCTAGAATAAGAATTAGCTTGAGACAAAATGCCAAATTCAGGAAAATGTTCCTCCTTTTCTGGGATTCTTCTATTGCTAGAAGGTGCATTCTTAGTTTCTAGAGGAAATTGAACTTCGTATAGTTGGAAGAGGCATCGTACAGCTCGAAATGTTCCAATAGCTCTTTATTTTTGCAGTAATGGAATAGTTTGTGTCCACGATTTCAACTCCCTGTGCTCTGGAAAATTCTTCAGCCCCATTAAAAGCAAGGTGGACATGTGGAGACTTTTCCATGACAATTTGAGCAAGGGAAAGAGGATTTTTAACAGTAGAAAGACCAGAAACTGCTCCACATTTATTTCTGAAACCATCCATAATGCTTGCTTCCATCTCTACTGTGCCTTTTGCAGACAATATTGAGCCATGACCTAAACTAAAAACTGGGTTGGTCTCAAGCTCCCTTACCAGAAGCTCAACAAGGTTAATGGCAAGAAGAGAGGCCTTAAGAGAAGAGACACCCAAATTAAGACAATGCAAGAGCAGGTCCTTGGCTTCCTTTTGGCGCTCTCCCACTGCACTCTTGAATGAAGAACACGACTGACCATACTTTCCTAAAATATAATAAATCACTCCCATATGTGCTTCAATGCATGTGCATCAGCAAGGCCTGATTTTAATGCGTCATTTGAAGGATCAAACTCCAGGCCTTTTTGTAAGAAGAAATCGCATCATCGTATTTTCCAAGCCCAACATATGCTGCCCCAAGCCTGATGTAACCCTTGGACCAATCTGCCTTGATTTCCACTGTCTTCTTAGCATTTTGAAGAGCTTCATTATACTTATGTAATGAAGCATATGTTGCAGAATGATTTGAATATAAAACATGATTGGTCAGAGCAAGAACTATAGCTGCAGAGAAATGTTTTATAACTTCCTCATAGTTTCCAGAAGAAAATGCAACATTTCCTTTGGATTTTTCTTCATCAGCCATTTCTTTATTCAAACTTAACTATTCAAATGTATTTCAAGAAGCATAACCAAAGTAGCAATATTCATAGAGACCCAATATGTTCACATTCAGGAGTGGTCTTCAGTGTAATATTCCCCTGACGATAACTCTTTCACGAAGCCGAATTTTGCCAAACGGTTTCTGGGTTATAGGAAACACAGTGCTCTAAACACAACCCATCTCTTGGAAATTAGATATTATACTCCATTTGGTCGAAAATTTGATATTTTCACCTACTTCAATTCAACTTCCCAACTGAGCCCTCTCTGGATACAGATTGGCTAGATTCTGTATCTGAAGGTTGGTTTGTGGTTACCTTGGATTTAATTTCCTTTTCCACAACTTCAAGGAAAATCTGAGTGATAAAACCAAGAAGAAATTTATTAAAAACACTCATCAAATTAACTAATAATAAGAATAATAACTATTGTTTCTAAATTCCTCTAATTAACAACATAATGGATTAATAATGATTAAAAACACCAAGTACAAGTATTTATTGATTTGATAAAAAATCATAAAAATTTGGACAAAGATGCAGCTCAACACGGACCCACTGGAATCATGAAATTTGAGGAAAAAAATTAGGCATCCATGTGCATCATTTTGATCACCTATCTCCAAGCATTTTTCTTTATTTCTCTAATGACATATATCCAAGAATTTTTCTATAATACTATACATAATATCTCGACATATAAGCTTCCAAAAACTATTTGAGGACTATGAGGAACATGTAGAAACCATAGAGACCTTGACAACCTTGTGGCTAGAGGATATCATATAGCTTCCATAGATCGGCCACCACTTCTTAGTGATTGCCTAGTATATCATCCAGCAACCTGTTTGGCTCCTCTACCCAACGTTATATTTTGAGCTTCCTACATTCAACTTCAGATGTTAGGAGAGATGGTCCGAGAGGACCATGATCTACTTTCAAAATTTGTAATCTAGCTCTTGGAGCCACCTGTTTTGTACATCGCTCTTCTAGAGTGACCCTCCATTTTTAGAGCTTCTTCTCTAGGATTGAGATTAGGTTAGATTCATGCTTTACCTTTTATTTATATATGAGTTTCTTTAGGGTTTCCACTATATACATATATTTTTTATTGAAATAGTTCCATTGACCTATATTTGTGGTCCTTCATTTGGAATCAATAGTTTTGTCCTCCTTCATTGGAATGCTCTTTTAATTTTTCTATATAGAATATTGATCATTTTTAATTTTGTGTACTTATATTTCACAAGTGTATGCTAAATTTTCTAACTGGCTCAACTTGAGAGACCTATGGGATTGGAATAATAGCAATCATTCTCTTAGATAGTGGTTTCAATTCCCTGATCTAAAAAATCTCAGGAATTGTAACACCATGAAAGATCTCTTATTCTTTCTTTTTTATGATGGATGTTCAGGTAGCAGTATTGGAAAAGATATTTAGATAGTAAAACATATTTTCATCCACATTATTAGTATGGTTGGACAGGCTCAAATAGATGAGGTTTTTCTTCCACGTGTCATATATTTGTGTATCTCATATCTGGATTCAACATTTTGCGTGTTATGTTATGCCCCTTTTTCTAATTATCATCTTAAATTTGGTGTGCATTTTACTCCCATTGACCTAGTATTGTGGTCATTTATTGTAATTAATAAAATTATCCCATCTTCTCTAATCGAGAATAATTTTCCTTCACGTTAGAAATATTTCCTAATGAATAAATTTTCATGTTTCCGGTTTCAGTAGTTCAAATATTTGTTAGGTTATAGCAACATATGTTGCGATGGTTCCATTCTACTGATAACTCAGTGCTTTGAAGTTATTGTTGGAAATATTGAGAGGGGGGTGAATCAATATTTATTTTCAATTGTTAATTTTACCAGTTAGATCACCTATATTTAGAACACAAAAAGAAAAATAAGAATAAATGATTTTATTAATTCCTTCTTTACAATAAATCAAGTACAATATATGTAGGGCTCAAATCCTAGATAAAGACACCAATCTTCAATCTCCCAAGCTCCAACCTGTATTTTTCAAGCACTGACTTGGAATTCCAAGGCTCGAACTTTGTCAATTCTGAGGCACCAACCTCAAGGGCTCCAACCCTATATCTGGTATAGGCTCCAACCTGGTTTCGTAAGGACTCCTATCCTCTAGGGCTCCAACCCTATCTTCCAAGGCACCAACCTTGTCAATTATGAGGCACAAACCTCAAGGGATCCAACCCTATCTTCACTTCGTCAAAATCTCATTGGTTATTCTTCATGGCTCCCAAAGTCTTCTTCAATGAGCCCTGAAAATCTTCAGCAATGCCTTCACTTAGTCTCCACGTCACATCATCAATGACAAGCTTTTCTTCTTGGAAGGTATCACCACTGCTCTTCATCGTACCGAAACAAGGATCTCCAAGGTTACTTCATGATGACATCAGTGATGTATCATGATCTCCAAGAGTGCCTTCAAGGTGTCTTCAGTAGGTGGCCCAAGTTCTACAATTGCTCTAAACTTCTTCAAGGACTTCTTCAAGAACCTTTCAATGGAGTCTTCACTTTACTTGGCCAATAAGGTATTTCTTCTCAAGTTCTTAAATATGTTCTTCAATATGTCTTTAAGAATATCTTAATACAACTCCATATCTTCTTCAAGATGTATATCAATTCCACCAAGAAGTCTGCACCAAACTATGCCCAATATATTGCTCTCAATGTCACATCAATATTCTACATGAGAATTACTCCTTTAGGCCTTCAAGATATTCTTCAAGATGTGATGGTAACAATTCTTCACAATTTCCTCAAGGTGTTGGACTATTTATGAATGTTGTCCTTGTATTTGTCTCCTCCTTTACATTTTTAGCATAATTATATAAAAGTACAAGCCTTAAGATTCCATTAGAAGTTAATCTTCTTCACAAATTATTTACTAACCTATCATATCTGAGTCACCCAAATTTATCAAGCCACTATCCTGTTTGAGCTGTAATTCAGTACTTGAAGAGAGCAGCTATCTATGCTACCATAGGTTTAGTCACAGGTCCAAATCTCTTATAGTTGAATTGTCTTAAAATAAAAACTCCCAGAAAATTTTCTTAAGATCTGATCCTTCACAAAATGTTGTAGCTAAAAATCACTGCAATCTGGCTTATTAAACTGTGTTATCTGGGCTTTCACAATAGTCCACAACCTCCTTGTCTATCACAGGTCTGTCCTCAAATATAGATTTTAACTGCTATGATAATTGTTTAAATGTCTGAGCTGTCGTGGCTACCTTACAGCTGCCTGTGGTGTTGTCTTCCTAAAATCTGTATTGAGCAAGAGAAATATTCCACTTGTCCTCCTTAAAAAATTGCCCAGAACCGTGTTTTTTTGAAGTCCTCCTCTCCTCATTGTTTTGTGTTTTTCAGATGCTCTTCACTGAAATTTTATGCCTGAAATGATAAGTTTAGACGTTAATATATACTAGGTTTTGACCTTTAATGAAGAGACACATCTCTTGGCCAAGAGGCATGAGCCTACACAAGTCGGCTTAGGTCGGCTCACTTGAGAGAAATTTACCTTAAACTTGAAAAATCAATAACTTTCAAACCGCTTGGAGTTTCGGGTTGAGTAATACCTCGTTGGAAAGGAAAAATTATGCTCTTGAAGATGGTGTAGGTTTCATTAAGGAATTTTTCCTCTAAGGTAGAAAAATATATTTTTTAATGTGACCGATTATTTATGAGTGCAGAAATGGAGACATGGAAGAATGCCTTTAAGTGTAGAGCCTCATGGTTTTATTTCTTCATTGATTGTATTCATAATCATGCCCTAGCCTTCTTAAACACAGGATCACCATCATCATGTCCTTTCCTTCTTCAACATAGGGTCAGCTGTCCTTAAGATAGTGCAGAGATATTGCATCAACCAAATGTAGCATCATTATGTACTTTTCATCATAAGGACATCAAGCTTCACATCATTGGAGATTTGTCATGTCATCATCAAATTATCGGAGGTAGAACATGTAATCATGTAGTGTTATCATCAAGATCATTGGAGGTAGTACATATCATCATGTGTATGTCTTATAGTCCTTCATCAAGTGCAGTGATATGGTAGTCTTCCATTATGATCATCAATATACATGATTGACACTTCATTTGTGTCTTGACATCTTAAACAAGAGTTGTAATCACTTGTAATCATCCTCTGGCATCTTCAAGAATATTTGCCATCTTGGTCACTAGAATCATCAATGACAACCTAGATTAACTGTTGCGGGTTGCGCGTGGTCCATTTATTAGGGCATTGGCATTAATGCATAGAGCTATTTTTCTATAGTTAACCATTTATTGACTATTTCATGCATTATATGTTAGAAATTTGTGTTTTTTCTCTTCATAGAAATATGATAAGCACCACCTGGCTATGGCTTGTGTAAACTGTTAGAGCTTAAGAAGGAAACATATCTTTTCCTCTGTTATATATTTTGGCCTTGGTAACAATATGGTTCTTAGTTCACCAATGTTCTATTAGAAGAGACACATCTAATTCTAATATTTTTTTTTCTTTGTTATACTATTTTTAAACAAGATCTCAAGGACTGCAAAATCCTCTCTCATATATTAGATAAACCATGTAAAAAATCTCTATTATCAATGTAATTCTATATTTTGTAGTGTAGTTCAACCATATCCACATATCCAAATTGACTAGTGATTGTTGAATAGCATTTTTTTCTTTGTTTTCTAGAATCATGGGACCCATGGGCATCCTAAAATTTGAGGCAACAAATTGGGCATCCCTTGGCATGATTGTGATCACCTATCTCCAAGAATTTTACTTTAATCCTCTAAAAACATATTTGAAAGCATTTTTCTTTAATCCTCTAATCACCTATCTCCAAGCGTTTTTCTATAATCCTTGACAAACTATCTCGACATATAAGCTTCCAGAGACTCTTTCAAGACTTGGAGGACCATGTATACACCACAGAGACCTCGAAAGCCTTGTGTCTAGATGATATCATATAACTTCCAGAGATCGACCACCTCTTCTTAGTGATTGAATAATATATCATCCAATCACCTGTTTGGCTCCTCTACCAAACATTCTATTTTGAGCTTCCTACATTCATATTTTTATGTTAGGAGAGATGGTCCCAAAGGACCATGATCTAATTTCGACATTCGCATTCTAGCTCTTGGAGCCATCGATTTTTTATATCAGTCTCCGAGAGTGACCCTCCATTTTTAGAGCTTGTTCTCCGAGATTGATATTAGGTTATATTCATGCTTTACCTTTGCTTTATATAGGATCCACTTTAGTGTTCCCACTATATACATACATATTTGTATTGATACAATCCCATTGACCTATTTTTTTGGTCCTTCATTGAACATTAATATTTTTGTGGCCCTTCATTTGAATACTCGTTCAATTTTCTGTATAGAATATTGCTCATGTCTTAATTTTTTGTACTTATATTTCACAAGTCTAGGCTAAATTATTATAACTGACTCAACCTGAGAGACCTATTCGATGGGAATAATATCAATGATTGTCTTAGATAGTGGTTTCAATTCCCTGGTCTAAAAAATCTCAAGAATAGTAACACAATAACAAATATTGAGCTAGTGGTAAAACACTAAACCCATTTTCTTTAACAATGAGATCATGACAAATATGATAAGCACCACCTAGCTATGGCTTGTGTAAATTGTTAAATCTAAAGAAGGAAACTCATCTTTCTCTGCTATAGCCTGTGGCCTCGATAACAAGTTGGTTCTTAGTTCATTGATTTTCTATTATAATAGACAAGTCTAATTCTAATTTTGTTGATCATTGTTATACTATTTGTTGTGACATTATTTGGTTTTGATAAGTTATAATATTAGAAAAAAAAAATGAAATGTTAAGTTAGGATATGAATATAAAAACAGAAAAATAAAAAAAGTTAGGACTATGGTTATTTGATTATTCATATCATTAAAATGCTAGAAGTAGATTTCCCTAAAAAATGAAGCAAAAATAAAATTTTAGGAAAGAAAATAAAAAGGGATTATTTAGCTTTAAATAATAATTTTTCAAAGAATGCCCATTTAAATGCGCCACAAAAATGTTAATTATTATTAATTTGTGATTAATTTGCTTAAAAAATCATTTATCATTCGTTTTATAATTGGCATAAACATTATTGTAATATCGACGGATGATTTTATTATATGGTCGCTAGAGGACATAAGTATTTTTTCATTTGTAATAAAGATCACACATCTTCTGATGGCAGATATTTTCCTCGCCCAGATCAACGGCAGGGAAGCTTTTCGCACACCCCTCATCCATTTTCCATTAATGCACACGAGGGGTTGGGGGGGGGGGGGGGGGGGGGCTTCGAAAAGCGGTATTAATGGCGGCCGTGCCCTCCCTACATGTCACCCTTACACCACATCGCAAACCCTCCCACCCTGCCCCTGCGTGTGAAACCAAAAACCATTCACTACCCCCTATTGAAATCCACCTATCCCTCACTTATGGTTTTGCTCCCACCAACAGATAAATGACTCTCACACTTTGACCGTTACCCAACGTCCAACCATATGTCACCACCTCATCTACCCATTTCCACTGTGTCACTACCGGTATGCCCTATTGGTCCACTGTCATCCCGCTCCCACACCATTGATTGATCATTTCCTCATTATGCTCCCATGTCATTAACTGCTACAATCACTAATAAAATGGTTACAATAATATTCTGAGCTATAAATAAACCCGAGTCTACCAGATTATCACTTTTTCTTAATTGATTTATTGTTTGTTGTAGGTATACAATTTCCATCATGAAATGTCTTCAAAGAGTTGTTATTTATCTGACACCATATCATCTTTTCTTCCCACAGTCATCTAATTCCCCATTATTTTCCTTCTTCTGTCACCATGTCTCCTAAAGGAAAGACCAGCAAAAATGTTTCAGAGGAAAACCATTCCACTTCCACCCCAGTCAACCTTGACCATATTCCTCTTGCAAACTCATTCTACAATATTGTTGACATAGAGTGCGAGTTCGAGTTTCTTGAACTACACCTTTGGTTGAAGATAAATTACCTTGAATCCCTTCTGCCCCTTTTCTGCTTTCCCAAAACCTATGATTTTCCATCTGTGGTTATCTTGTGCCAAACCAGATATGATCATGTTAAAAGAGTAGTAGTGACTCAAAATGGTGACATTCTTATTTCCATTACTGCTGAAAAAATTAACAATATGTTGTTAATTCCCCAATCAGATTCCTTGATCCTATTATCCCAAGAAGCCCTTATGGAATTGTACCATAAGCTGACCTTTCCCCAAAGAGCTCAGATTTTTTCGACATTCTTACCAGAAGATGTTGAATTGCCCAAGGGAAATCCACCCTATCCACATCCAATGTTCCCTGAAGCCACTAGAGACCTCATCTCCATAATTTCCTATCTGTTAGGTTATCTAGATGATAAAACTGTTTATGAATCCATTTTTGGATTATTTTCTATCTTTTCTAAAGATTAGCAGCTTGCTTTCATGTATAATTACACTCAATGTTTGGCTGATAATATACATGAGCAGTTTACGAATTTAACTACACAAGTGATGTTCAAGTACACCTATGTACTTGTTCAGATGTTTTTATTTTAGCAGGTAGATTCAATACCAATTACACTCAGCAAAAAAGGTGAATACGAGATCAATCAATCAGTCATCCAATGGATAGAGATGGTCAAAATTGTTTCAGAAAAATTTATTTCTCAGACTTTATTGACACATTCATACATCCAGCAGCACAACTTCTGAGTAGCGAGACATAGCTAATAATTGGTGAAGATATAAAAATGATTTTACATTTAAGTGAGAAATTTAACACTAGTGACTGGTATTTATTCTAGAATTACACCGAAATAAGGATATATGGTTGTGAGCTCGCACCATATAAGCTGCCAAAATATGTTCCAATGATAATTTTCTCTTTGGAATATATTAGGTACATGATCAACATGGATGACCTTCACTTTTTATCATATAAGACAAAGTCATAATTTAAGATAAATTCTAAAATTGATTCCTTTATCTGCAACACCAGACTAGCTGGTATTGAGGTAGATACATTCTTAAAGAACATGAATTTCCATCCCAGCTTCACCTGGTATTATGACCACTTTGGTATCATTTCAAGTCTAAGGGTTGAACTAAAAATAACTCCTTACAATCACACACCAAGGACATAAATAGAGAAACTTATGAATTAGGCATTGTGGGGAGAGAATACACTTCAAGAAGCAAAAACAAAGATTTTTTCTACCTCTACTGTAAAGATTCCAGTTGCTCAGAGTAAACAATAGAAAAGGGTAAGAGAATAAACTTTATCTACTATGGAGCTAATTAAAGAATTTATAATTCAACAGAAGAAGCCAAAGATTAAATTGACAATATCTACAGAAGAAAATAAAAAACAACCATAAATCATTGACCTTGGAGATGCAAAGGTGTCCACATCAGCAACAAAAAGTCTCCCTAAAACTCCTCCCACATATTCAACTTCTAAAGAGCTTTGAGGGATCATTCAGACCATTGGAACAAGCTCACCTGATGATGAGAATATATTTTCAAAGTTCCTGGAGATAAAGGAGAAGAATGAGATATTAAAGTGGAATGTCTACAACCAATTCTGGAGGTAGACCTCCACTTCTCAACATAAAAGTATCTCTACTTTTGACAGTGAGAAAGGCAGGATGAAAATGGCTTTCTTACAAGCCCAAGTTCCATTTCCAAAATCACGATGAGACTACTAGAAGACCATATTTTCATTTGATACTAATCAAATTCATCTAACAGATCAAATGGATATGCATAGATAGTCTGGTGAGATGTTTTTTTCCACCATGACCACTACAACCATGTCTTTGTCTAAGCTTAGGACTAATTTATCTAATGTACAATCTCAACGTAAAATTGAGAAATTGTGTTCTCTAGCTAAGGACAAAAAACTAATGTCTTTATAATTCCTTGTAGTCAAAATTGGATATGACCCAAAGGATTGTAAGGTTGTAGAAGAAATACTTAATAAGAAAAATGCGGACATTGCAGCTCTGTGAAAACAGTTAAAGATGGATACTATAGAAGACCCATAGATCGAGGAGATTGACGAAAGTGAGAAAAATAGAGAAGAAATGCTCAAGTTAATCATAGAGATAAATATCCAAATTAAGAATATGGAGGAGCATATTGAAGGACAACTAAAAGAGAAAGAATCAACTCAGCTTTCCATGATTCTAGTCACAATAGTCTCTATAGCAGTTGTAGGTACAAAACCTAATTCATCATCGACAACCATTCAGTCTAAATCAACAGTAGGTGATCCAACAAGGATAACATAGGAATTGGCCACACAAAAATAGGAAAATGATAAGTTTCTAGAAAATTTTAGGAATTTAGAAACATAAAATATTAGAAATGACACTTTGTATATGGAGGAAATGCAAAAGTCCCACAGGTTGGGACTTAAAATTATGAAGTTATAAAGTGAGTTTTCAATGGAAAACATGTTGGCCGAAGCCAAGGAAAGTATATGGACAAAGATCCACCAATCAATGACAAATGTATGGCCATCTATACATATAATTTTTGAACAACAAGACTTTATTACTAGATGCAGAGCAGTCATAGAAAAGTATAAATCGACACTTAAGACTAAACCTATAGAAGCCTTAGATTTGATAAAGGTGCTCATTTCAAATAGCAGAGCATATAAATATTGCAGACAAAACAACCACCATCTTGGAAATCAAAAAGGTTCTACAGACGAGAATTTTCTTAATCAGTTGGAGAAAAAATGTCAGACCTTGGACATTGTTGTCTAGAGGTTTCATTCAAATTTGAATGTGTTGAACCACAAGGGACTATTGAGATTGGTAACTCCAAATAAAAAGTTGATTAATTTGGAGGAATATTACAAAAAGTAGTATACCATTGAAATAAACAAGGCCAAGTTTGCAGGGATTAGTTGACATATAACAGGAAAGGCCTTTCTTGAAGCCTTGGAGTTTCATTTGATCATAAAACATGAAATCAAACATCTATTTCTCAACAAGCAAACTTTTGAATGGTATAAAGAGGTGGATGAAGTATTCAGAAAGGTGGTAAATCTGGAGATTCCAAGTGAAGAAATATGGGATAAAATATGTGAAACAATCGAGTTATTTTTTACTCCAACAACATGACATCACAACAACAACTTTTGGGCCAAATCATCAACTGTTTCCTCCAAAACAGTGATAGATCACTCAATAGTTTTGTTTTCCTATTATTTGATACTATTATTGTAATTAGTTTTAGATATTTTCTATGTCATAGAAACTAGTATAAATAACTATCAATTCGAGTTATTAAGGGTCACACCCTTGGATGAGCATTTTTTAAGCATAATTGTACAAGATTTGATCATTGATAATAATAAAAGGATTCTGGATTTGTTTCAATAAGTTTGTTCTCTTGTAATTTTTCTATTTTTCATTACATATTTGTTTCTGCATATGTTTAATGTTTATGAAGATAACTAGGTAAGAAAAAGTTGTATTTCAGTTTATCTTAAATCCCCTGAAGTATTAATATCTATATTGGAGAATGAATTATTGAACTGTCTATTTATGTAAGTCCCTCTACGTCAATTAATTATCAGCATATTCATATATTAAATAATTCTTTTTTTAATTTGTTAAACATTGTTTGACAGAATTTCACACCTATGTTTACTAAAACATTTAGTTTCAATATTTAATTAATCATACTTTCTTACATTTTTTTCTTTCACGTCTGCAATCTCAAAACACGGTTTGAAGTAAAGAAACAACTCTTTCATTATCGATTAATATTATCAAAATTTAAGCATAACTATATGAAAATTGTTTTATACATTGGTCATCCAAAAACCCCAACGTAAAACAAAAAAAATGGTATAGATGCTCAGGCATAATTAATTGAACCCAATTCTCTTAGAGGAAAACATCATACTGGCGTCATTATCGGGGACACAAAATTTATTTGCTTTTCCATAGGACAAAAATATTACTATTTATTTAAAGGTGATTAGAGGTCTAGTTAGGTCAAAATATTTCACATGCTGACTTCACTAAACCCAAGCTATCTCCTTCAAGACATATCAGGTCTCATTCTGATTCTGAGATAATTTTACTTCTTTCATATCCAGAGAGACTAGTGAGAAAAGCCTTTTCTAGAAGAAGACATAAAACCCCTTCTTCTATTCCTAAACAGGAGACCACTACAGTTTCTGATCCTTTTAGATATGGACTTATTCCCCTAGATTCAGAAAATATACCATGAATAGTGAATGCATTAGTATCCAAAGGGGTTGATTTCCAATTTTCTTTGTTAGTTAATTCATTAGAGTCTTATCAAATACCTCAAGTACCTTCTGAATCCCCTACATCAGAACAAGAATTGTATTTACATCTACCTAAATTCAAACCAATTGATTTCCTATCTCCTACCTCACATTCTTTTCCATCCACTTCTGCACAACCAGATGATCCCTTTTATCCCTAATCAACCCCTTTATTTGAGCATAAAGAAGCAAAAGAAGAGGTCCACAACATGGTCATTCGAACAACTTTCAGATCTACAAAAATATCTTGAACTCCACTTTGTCCTCCACCTTTTATTACCCCTCCATCTTCACCTCCTTATTACCGTACTTCATCTTCTACTTGTATAACCATGACGATTGAATATTCTTCATCTTCATCACAAGGTATGTCTAGTTTTACGCCTATTTTTCAAGAAATATATGCTGCCCTATTACTTCCAAACATACTTAATGATTTTCCTACTTGATATTTGAAACATATTCCAAGGTTCAATGGGGAAACTGGTTTGTCGACTGAAAATCATCTAGCAGGTTTTCTAGTTTTTGCTGATATCATGAATATAGAACATGAAAATGGATATATTAGATTGTTTGTGCAATATTTAGAAGGAATTTTTAGGATCCGGTTAGACAATTACTAGTAAAGTCCATTAAATCTTGGGAAGAATTAACAACTATCCTTAAAAATTAGTGGGGTGTGAAAAAGGATCATGTCTATTTCCTAACTGAATTTGAATAACTTAAGAGAAATTATGGTGAACCAGTATCTAAATTCATCAAAATTTAATAAAATTTATCAGAAGATGCCTCTTGACTATAAACCACCGGTAGCAGCAGCAAAGGTTAGGTTCTCCAAAGCCTTTGAAAATGATTTTGCAGTCATGTTAAGGGAGAGAAAAACTCGTACCATAGAAGACATGCAAAAAAATGCTATTGAGGTTGAAGCAAATAGGTGTGCTTCAGCTAAGCTAAAAGCCAAAGCTGAAAAAACCCAAAGAAACTTAAAATAAAATAAGGAAGCCTCTTCTTCTTCTAAATCTAAAAATGAAGATAAAAAAATAAACGGAATTACATCATTACTTAGAAACCTTTCAAATAGGATTTCTAAAATTGAAACACAACCTAGAGGAGTCCAACAAACTGTTGTTAAACCTCAAACACAAACTGAAGGCCAATTCAAGAAATCTCCTCAATTGCAAATTATTCAAAGACCTAATAATGATTAGCAAATCCCTCTGTCGTTGTTGATTGATGATCAAGAGCCTGAAGAAAATTCTCTGTCAATCAGAAAGTATATTAAAAACCTAGACAATACATCTATTTAGACTTCTATTGTCCCTATCCCTCTAAATCAAATGTCTAAAGAGGATCAAGAAAACTCTCAAGTCTCAAAATATCAATCCCTCTCTAAATTTTTAATTGTTGAACTTAATAGAAGGTATGATTTAAGACTAAGGGAAGGTCCTGGAAGGCCTCCTAAAGAACCTATCATAATTGAACAACAAGTGAAAATTGCTGAAACTCAAACTACTACAATTCAACCTTTAAATCCACCAAATGATATTTCTCAAAGTGATAGAAATGTTTTGACTGCTTTTAATGTTTAAAGAGAGTTACAAAAAGTTAAAATTCTGATTCCACTTTCAAAACTCTCAAAAAATCCTAGTTACAAGAATCAAGTCACAAAATGGATCCAAAAATCAAGTGTAGATGCTGAAGGGGACGTTATAGGCCTTCAAGATGAAAAACCTTTAGTAGTATTTGGTCCAAGTTCTGATATGATAGATGAAACATTACCACAATTTTATGTAACTCTGAAAGCACCTGATTCATTGCTTTATAATTGTATGTTAGATTCTAGAGCCTCACATAACCTTATGCCTAAGGTTGTTATAGATCAATTAAATATTGAAATCACGCGATCTTATCATGACCTATAGAACTTTGATTCTAAAAGAGTACAATGTTTAGGAATAATAAATTACTTAGTGGTAACCCTAGCCCAAATACTAGTGAAAAGTGAAGTCCTAGTTATTGTAGTCACTAATATTCCTCCCAAGTTTGGAATTCTTCTTTGAAGATCTTGTTGTGCCAAACTAGGAGGGAGTATTTAGAAGGATATGTATTTTTATATAATTCCTATATATGGAGGAGAAAATATTAGATTGTATAGAGAGGATACATACTATTTGTAAAGTAGATCAAGCTAGATATCATCGCATTTATTTTGTTGACCAAGATTTCGGTTGTTTCCAATTATCTTCAAATATTTCACAAAATTCCCAACTCAAAATTGAAGATGTAGTTGAAACTCCCGAATCTATTCAAAATAAATTTTGGAAACTTTACTTCAATGGATATTATTCTAAATATGGAACTAGAGTCGGTGTTCTTTTAATTTCTCTTAAGAAAGAGAACATAAACCAATCCTGCAAACTACATTTTGATGTCACTAATAATGTTGCAGAGTAGGAAACTTTATTTCTAGGTTTAGAATTAGCCAGAAGTTTCACAGTTCAAAATTTAAGTTTTTGCAGTGATTTTGAACTGATAGTTAGACAAGTTAGGAATATTTGTCAAACAAAGAATCCTGGTCTTAGGTCTTACAGAAATGAAGTTTGGGATTCAATGGAAATTTATTTCATGCATTCAATATCACTTCCATTCCTAGAAATGAGAATATTCATGCAGATTCGTTAGTTGTTTATGCAAGCTCTTTCAAAATTCGAGACCAAACACAAGTACAATATGCAATACAATTAAAATATAGGCCATCCATTCCTGATAATTTAAAATATTGGAAAATATTTGAAGATGATGAGCAATTTAAATCTTTTCTTCAAGTCATTGATGAATTCTCTATTTTACAAATTGAAGAAAATCAATCAGATATGAATGAACTTGCTAAAGAAAATGAAAATTTTGATTTAAATTCGAAGGTGTATGATCATAATATTATAAAACTGTCAAAAAATTTCATTCCTAAAGGTCTTTTACCTTTATAAAATCTATTCGATCAAAATGATGTCCCTAGAAATCCACTGTCAATTTCACGAGAGGATGATATAGAAGAGTCTAACATTGGAACAAATGAAGAAATTAGGAACATTAAAATTTGTGCATCCATACCTCCAGAGGTTAAAATTGAATATATTGAACTTCTAAAAAATTATAATGATGTTTTTGCTTGGTCTTATGCTGAATTGAAAACCTATGACACATCTCGCATACAACACAAAATTCGACTAAAACCTGAAGAAAAAACTTACAAACAAAAACTAAGAATAAATCCAATTTTGCTTCTCACTATAGAGAAGGAACTTAAGGAACTTCTTGATGACCAAATAATTGTTCCTTTAAGATACTCATACTGGGTAGCTGATTTAATTCCTGTAAGGAAGAAAAATGGTGAAATCAAACTTTATGTAGACTTCAGAAACCTAAATAAATCATCCCTAAAAGATAACTATCCATTACCCAAGATGGACCAGTTGCTAAGAAAGCCTTCAGGTTCTAATAGACTTTCCATGCTTGATGGATTTTCTGGGTATAACCAGATAATGGTGAATCCAGAAGAGAGAGAGAAGATTGCCTTTACCACTCCCAAGGGAAATTTATGTATGCCAGAATTCCCTTTGGGTTATCAAATGCTGGAACAACATTTCAAAGAGCTATGGACTTAGCTTTTGTTGGTAAGATAAGTATGTTTGTTGTGATATATCTTGATGATATCACTATTATTTATAACTCATATCAGAAACATTTAAAACACTTGATGAAATTTTTTGATAGGTGTATAAAATTTGGGATATCTCTCAACCCTAAGAAGTCTTTGTTTTCTATTAAATAAGGAAAGTTGATTGGTCACATCATTTCAAAGGAAGCAATGGTGATTGATACTAAAAGAGTATCAACAATCCAATCACTTTCATTGACAAGGAATAAGGAATAAATCAAAGATTTTCTTGGAAAAAATAACTTCTTGAGGAGATTCATTCCTAACTATGCTGAAATAGTTAAAGATATAACTGATATGCTTAAAAAGAATCATGATGTTAAATGGACTATTCCTGTTAGATATTATTTTTATTAGATTAAAAAGTCCATCTCTGAAGCACTAACTTTAGCTAGCCCCAATTATTCTAAGCCATTCAGTATATTTTATTTTTCCTATGAAACCACTTTAGGGGTTATCCTTTTTGGAAAAAATGAATATGGTGATGATCAACCCATAGAATTTTTCAGTAAAGTCATTTGAGATGCAGAAATCAAGTATGAAATTTTTGAAAATCAAGCCTACTCTCTAGTCCAGGACTTAAAATATTTTAGAATATATGTCCTTCACTCAACCATTACTTCTTATGTTCCTAAAAGTGTTGTAAAAATTGTTCTTACCCAACCAGACACTGATTGGAGAAGAGGAATATGGATCACCCCAATCCTCTAGTTTCATCTCAGTATCATAACCACTAAGCTAGTAAAGGGTCAAGGTTTAGCCAATGTTTTAGCTGAATCTAACTGAAAGGTCCTAGGAATAATAACTTTTTTGAAGTCTTAAACAAGAATACACAAGAACCTTATCCCAACTCTCATGGAGAGAATACACAAAAACCTTACTTAAATGTGGAAGTGGAGAATCCACAAGAACCTTCCCAGGATTCTGAAGGGAAGAATGGACAAGAACCTTCAAATTCAAGTAAAAACATCCCTATTCATATTGATGAAAAAATTTTACTAACAGATTGGTATGCATATATTGTACATTTTCATATCAACTTTGAGTGTCCTAGTCAATTTTAAAGAAATCAATGAAAGAAACTTAAGTTAAAATCTGTGAAGTATTTCATCATAAATGCTAACTTGTACTGGAAGGACCTCTAAATATTATGTTACTTTGTTTAACAGAAAATGAAACTGAAGGAATCATTGAGCAATTTCATGCATGGATATGTGGATGAAATTATTCTTGGAGAGCCACAACATACAAAATAGTAAGGGCATGATTCTATTGGCCTACTTTATTTTCACAAGTAGGAGAAAAGGTTAGAAGTTGTATTCCATGTCAAATGTTTACTGAAAATAAAAAACTTGCTGACCTTCCACTAGTTCCAGTGATAGTTTCAGCACCCTTCTTACAATGGGGATTAGATTTAATAGGGATAGATTCACCCAGCCTCAAGTAATCAGCATAGATGGATTTTAATTTCCATAGAATACTTCACCAAATGGGTGGAGGCCATTCCATTCAGAAATGCTACAGATACAGTAGTGATTAAATTCATTGAAGAAAAAATTCTATCCAGATTTGGATGTCCTCAACAGATAGTAACTGATAACGCAACACAATTTAGTAGTGTAAAGATGATTGAGTTATGTCAGAAGTATGAGATTTTACTACATCATTCTACTCCTTACTATCCACAAGGAAATGGTCCTGTAGAGTCATATAACAAGAGCATGGTAAAGGTAATTAAAAGGACTTTAGAAGACCATAAGAACAACTAGTTGAGCCACCTCATCTATGCAGTTTGGGCTAACAGAATATCTCCCAAGTGGTTAACAGGTAAATCTCCATTCCATCTAGTCTATCGTAAAGACGCCATCTTTTGTACCAATTCAGCTTTCCCTATTCTCAATTTTTTACAAGAGGCTAGCGAAGAGCCTGATGATTTCTCTAGAAGGATAAATCAGATTATTGAATTAAATGAAAACAGAGATGAAATTGACTACAAGCTAATGGAATATCATAATAAGATGAAAATTCTTTTTGATAGGAAGGCAAGAGAAAAAGACACCAGGGAAGGAGATCTAGTTTTGAGATGGGATGCTAGGATGGAGGATAGAGGTAAACATGGGAAATTTGATAACCTTTGGTTTGGACCTTTTAGCATTGCTGAAGTAAAGGGTAACAATACCTTCATTTTATATAATTTGGAAGGACAATTTTCTTCATTTCTTGTCAATGGAAGACTTATGAAGAATTATATTTAGTACTGAAGGCACTGAAGAAGATTCAAAATCATCATTGTATATTACTGGTTTTTTAAAACTTTTTAGGTATGTTTTGTTTTCATAAAAAAGACTCCATTAGCCCGAGGAGAAGGAATTTGGATCTACTTGTTCTCTACATCATACAAGAGGAAGCAGTCCCCAGTTAGAGCTGACGTTGTAACATTATCTGGTTTTCATAAGTAAGAACACTAGAAAAA
Source organism: Pinus albicaulis (assembly GCA_034641835.2). NCBI lineage: Eukaryota > Viridiplantae > Streptophyta > Pinopsida > Pinales > Pinaceae > Pinus > Pinus albicaulis. The sequence goes on from CM076584.1 coordinate 482,100,698, forward strand.
TAAAAAAAATAAATTGTTAAGTTAGGATATGGATGGAGAAAGAGAAAAATAAAAAATGTTAGGACTATGGTTATTTGATTATTCATATCAATAAAATGTTTGAAGTAGATTTCCCTAAAAAATTAAGGAAAAATAAAATGTTAGGAAAGAAAATAAAAATGGATTCTTTAGCTTTAAAGAATAATTTTTCAAACGCTGCCTAGTTAAATGCACCACAAAAATGTTAATTATTATTAATTTGTGATTAATTTTCTTAAACAAGCATTTATCCTTGTTTTATAATTGGCATAAACATTATTGTAATATTTTCACAGGATTTTATTATATGGTTGCTAGATGAATTTTTTTTTGTCATTTGTAATAAAGATCACTCATCTTCTGACGAAATATATTTTCCCCTTCCAGATCAACGGTGGGGAAGCTTTTCACACCCCCGCGTCGATTTCCTGTTAACATAGGGGGGGGGGGAGTGGGGCGAAAAGTAGTATTAATGGCGGGTGGGCCCTCCCTACGTGTCGCCCTTACATCACTTCACATCCCCAAACCCTACCACTGTGTGAAACCACAAACCATTCACTACTCCCCCCGAAATGCACCTATCCCTCAATCATGGTTTTGATCCCGCCAACAGCTAAATGACTCTCATGCCTTGACCCTTGTCCAATGTCCAACCATATGTCGCCACCTCATCTACCTGTTGCTAATCTATCCCGATCGTTATTCCCTATTGGTCTGTTGTCATCCCACTCCCGCATCATTGATTTATCATTTCCTCATTGCGCTCCCATGTAATTAACTTCTACAATCACTAATCAAACATTTACCATAACCTTCTCAGTTATAAATAAACCCGAGTTTGCCAGATTATCACTTTTTCTTAATGTATTTATTTTTTGTTGCAGGTATACGATTTCCATCATGCATTTTCTTCAAACAATTGTTATTTCTCTCACACCAAATAATATTTTCTTCCGTCCATCATATAATTCCCCATTATTTTCCTTTTTTTATGAGCATGGCTCCCAAAGGAAATACCATAAAAAAAATTTCAGAGGAAAAGACTTCAACTGCCACCTGAGTCGACCTCGACAATATTTCTCTTGTAGACACATTGTACAAGATTGTTGACACATAGTTCGAGTTCGAGTTTAATGAACTGTGCTTGTGGTTGCAAAAAAAATACCTTGACATGCAAGATGAGATTAAATTATAGGAATACCTTCTGCCCCTCTTATTTTTTCCCAAAACCTATGATTTTCTAGACCTGGTTATCAAGTGCCAAACGAGATATGATCCTGTTAAAAGAGCAGTAGTGGCTCAAAATGGTGACATTATGATTTCCATTACTGCTAAAACCATCAAAAATATGATTTTAATTCCCCAATTATATTCCTTGAGCCTATTTTCCGAAGCAGCCCTTATGGAACTGTACCATAAGCTCACCTTTCACCAAAGAGCTCAGATTTTTGGGACATTCTTACCAGGAGATTCTGAATTTCCCAATAGAAATCCACCCTATCCATCTCCAATGTTCCCCGAAGCCTCTCGACACATCATCTTCATATTTTCCTATCTGTTAGGTTATCCAGATGATAAAATTGTTGATGAATCCATTCTTGGATTATTTTCTATATTTTCTAAAGACCAACGGCCTACTTTCATGTATAGTTATAGTCAATTTTTGGTTGATAATATACATGAGCAGTTTATGAATTTAAATACATAAGGGATGTTCAATTACACCTCTGTACTTGTTCACATGTTTTTATTTCAGTAGCGAGATTCACTTCCAATTAATATCAGAAAAAAATATGAAGAGGGGTTCAATCAATCTGTCATCCACTGGACAAAGATGGTCAGAGTTGTTTCAACAAAATTTACCTTCTCAAACTTCATTGGAAAATTCATACATCCAGTGGCACAACTTCTCAGCAGCGTGACAGAGCCGAGAATTGGTGAAGATATAAGAATGATTTTCATTTAATTGAGTAAGTTAATACTGGGGACTGGTATTTATACCAAAATTACCCCGAAATAAGGATATATGGTTGTTAGCGTGCACCATATAAGATGCAAAAACATGTTCCAATGATAATTTTCTATTTGGAATATATCGGGAAAATTATAAACATGGATGACCTTCACTTTGTATTAGGTTAGAAAACGTCACAATTTAAGATAAATTCTGAAATTGGTTCCTTTATTTGCAACACCAGATTAGCTGGTATTGAGGCAGATACACTCTTAAAGAACATGAATTTTCAGCCCAACTTCTCCTGGTATTATGACCCCTTTGGTATCATTCCATATCTAAGGGTTGAATTAAAAACAACTCCTTACAATCATACACTAAGGCCAGAAATAGAGAAATTTATAAGTCAGGAGCAATGGGCAGAGATTATACTTCAAGAAACATAAGGACATATTTTTTCTACCTCTCTTGTACATACTCTAGTTGCTAAGAGTAAACATCGGAAAATGGTAAGATAAAAAACTTCATCTACTATGTATCTGATTAAAGAATTCACAAGTCAACAGAAGAAGCCAAAGACTACCTTGACAATATCTACAAAAGAAAATAAAAAACAACTAGAAATCATTGACCTTGGAGATGCAAAGGTGTCCACATCAACAAAAAAATGTGTTCTTAATACTCCTCACACTTTTTCACCTTCTAAAGAGCCTCTAGAGATCATTTAGACTACTAGAACCAGCTCACCTGATGATCAGAATATATTTTCAATGTTCCTGGAGATAAAGCAAAAGAATGAGACATTAAATTCAAATGTTTACAACCAATTCTGGAAGCAGACCTCCACTTCTCAACATAGAATTCTCTCTTCTTTTGACAGTGATAAAGACAATATGCAAATAGATTTCTTATAAGCCCAAGTTGCATTTCAAAAATATCCATCAAACTATAAGAAGACATATCTCCGAGGTACTTTGAAATTGATCGCACTATGAGGTACTTTGAAATTGATCGCACTTCCACAAAAAATATCTCCGAAAATATTGCGAATCAAGCTCTGAATTTTTGCGACTTTTTCCTCAGGATTTTGGCTTCACACTCTAAAAATTTCAGCTTCTGAACCTTCATTGAAAAACAATTATAGCGGAATTTTCACAATGACATGTTTAGGTTAAATTTAGGAGCATGCAAAAATGCCTAACTTCCACAGATCATATCGCCGAAAATATTGCGAACCAAGATCTGAAATTTTGCAACGATGTTCCTCAGGATTTCGGCTTTGCACTCTAAAATTTTCAGCTTCTGAACCTTCGTAGAAAAAAAATTATAGCGAAAATTCCATGATGACCTATTTGGAACGGCGAAACCCTAGAATCCAAAGCTCTGATACAAAATGTTATGAAACCAACTCCAAAAATAGAAGAAAAGAGATATCAACGCCTTAGAAATAAGCCAATTTTAGGGGGCAACCTCCAATACATTACATGAATGAACAATTCTTGGATGATTCAAATTAAAAAACCTCCTTTCTATATATAGGAGTCCATGGGGCCACAATGTAATCCTAGTGGGGCCACAATGTAATCCTAGCCGACCTAACAATAATAATTCAAGGGCACAATAATAACAATATGGGGGCTACAGGGGTACAATAATAGCAATAAGGGGGTTACACTAACAACAATAAGGGACTATACTAGTAATATAGGGACTTAACAATTCTAGTCACAACAGTCCCTATAGCAGTTGCAGAGAAAAAAACTAGTTCATCATCGAAAACCATTGAGTCTACATCAAAAACAGGTGATTCAAAAAGGATAGAACAGGAATTGGCCACAAAAAAATAAAATGATAAGTTGGTAGAAAATTTTAAGAATTTAGAAACACAAAAGGTTAAAAATGACTCTTTGTATTTGGAGGAAATGCAAAAGTCCCACAGGTTGAGACTTAAGATTATGAAGTTAGAAAGTGAGTTGTTAATGGAAGACACCTTGGCCCAAGCCAAAGAAAGTATATAGACAAAGATCATTCAATCAATGATAGATTTATGGCCATCTATACAGGTCATTTTTGAACAACAAGAATTGATTAACAGATGCATAGTAGTCATAGAGAAGCAGTCATAGAAAAGAAGAAAGCAGAACTTAAGACTAAACCAGAAAAAGCCTCATATATGATAAAGGTGCTCAATTCAAAGAGCAGAGCATAATTAGAGCAGATAAATATTGCAGACAGAGAAACCACCATTTTGGAAATAAAAAAGGTTCTACAGAAGAGGATTTTCTTAATCAGTTGAAGACAAAATGTGAGACCCTGGAAATTTTTGTCTAGAGGTTTCATTCAAAGTTCATTGTGATAAACCAGAAGGGACTACCTGGATTTGAAGCTCCAAATGAAAAGTTGGTAAATTTGGAGGAATATTGCAAAAATTTGTATATCATTGCAATAGACAAGGCCAATTTTGTAGGTATTGAAGGACATATAATAGGAAATGTATTTCTTGAAGCCTTGGAGTTTGATTTGATCATAAAACATGAAATCAAACATTTGTTTCTCAACAAGACAACTTTTGAAAGGTACACAGAGGTGGATGAAGTATTTGGTAAATCTAGATATTCCAAGTGAAGAAATATGGGATTAAATATTTGAAACAATCGAGTAATTTCTGACTCCAACAACATGATAGCACGACAACAATTTTTGGGCCAAATCGTCAACTATTTCCTCTAAAAAGTTACATATCACTCATCAATTTTGTTTTCCTATTATTTGATACTATTATTGTAATCAATTTTAGATATTTTCTAAGTCATAGAAACTAGTGTAAATAACTCTTAGTTCGAGTTATTATGGGTTTCACCCTTGGATGAGCATTTTCTAACCATAAGTGTACATGCTTTGATCATTGATAATAAGAAAAGGATTCTAGATTTGTTGCAATCAGTTTTTTCTCTTCAAAGTTTTCCAGTTTTCATTACATATTGTTTTTTGCATATGTTTAATGTTTAAGGAAAATTTGTATTTTAGTTTATCTTAAATCCCCTCAGGTTATTATCTATATTAGAGAATGACTTATTGAATTGTCTGTTTATGTATGTCCTTCTACATCAATTAATTATCAACATCTTCATATATTAAATATCTTTTGTTAAGTTGTTAAAAATTGTTTAACAAACTTTAACACTTATGATTATTCAAACATTCAGTTTGAATATTTAATTAATCATACTTTCTGACATTTTCTACTTTAACACTTGCAATCTCAAATCATCGTTTGAAGTAAAGCAACATTCCTTTCCTTATTGATTAATATTATGTAGAGTTAATCATAACTATATGCAATTTTTTTTATACATTGGTCATCCAAAAACCCAAACTTAAAACAAACAAAATATTATAGATGCTCTGGCATAATTAATTGACCCAAATTATCTCAGAGGACAACATTATTTTTAACCAATATCTCAACTCCAAAATCCTCTCTCATATATTAGAGAAACCAAGTACAAAATCTCTATTATCAATGTAAGTCTGGATTCTGGAGTGTAGTCCAACCATATCCACATTCACTGGTGATTGTTGAGCATTGTTCTATATTTCATAGGTTTAGGCTAAATTTTCTACCTAGATCAACTTCAGAGACCTATTGATCAAATTTGGATCAAGGACCTAAGAGCTAGCTCAAATTTCAAAGTGTTTGAAAGTGTGTCGAACCTAAGCGACCAAATATATCTTGTCTTCATGATTCCGACGTCGTGAACGGTTCCAAAATAGACATCGTATGAAGAAGTTATCGCATTTTGAAAACTCCAGTAAGCTGCAAATTTTGATAGTTGACCAGGGTTGACTGGGCATTTGTACAGTTAGAAAAAAAGAATATTCTAGGGAATATTCTTGGAATATTCCTCAAAATGTTCCCCAGAATATTCTTTCTAGGCCAGTCACAGGATGACAAGTGGCGGGATTTCATTTGCTGATGGATTGTACATTCTTTTGTTTCGCCCAATCACAGGCCACCACGTGGCAGGCCCGGAGGCCGCCATGTGGCCCAAGAAGGTTGAGAAAAAATTTCGTTTGGGTTCGTAGGAGTCAACCCCGTGACCTCCTTGCTAGCATGCATGCACCTCACCGTCTCCCCTATGCTTTTATTCTTACCTTATATAGTCGCGGGTACTATTTAATTTTGATTGCGAAATAGTTTTGGGGGTCGTGGATGACGACAGTCCCAACCGACCAGTGGTCCCATGGAGAGATCACATGGTGTTGTTTCCATGTAGATTATATAACGGTTTCAGTTAACGCAATTTAAACTTCAGTTTAAACCTTCAACCCATGGTTTAAGCCTTGAGTTTCGCTAACCTCAAACGTGATTGTGGGTTTTGGGGGTTGGCATGTGGCCACCCCCTACCCACAACATTTAATTTTTTGGTTTGATCGGTGGTCAAGACTAGAAAAAGTTTAGCCAGCACTAATTTTGTGCAGAAAATGAAAAAGATAACCCCGGTTAACTGAAGTCCTCCATAATTAGTGGAGTTGTTTTATGTGAAACTAGACAAATGAGTTGGAGACTCATTTTTCGACCATTCTGGGAGTTTGAATAGTAAATTTCAACTTTATTGGACATTCCAGAGATTTTGGTGAGAGTTTCAGATCCATCAAAGAACTTTTGAGCATGATTTTTCTTCATATAAGTTCCAAGGGCCACGAGGGCCATCATGGGCCAACATCAGAAAGAGGCCTAGCCAGGGTAGCTAGAGGCCACTCTCAGGAAACCAATAGTCATTTTTGAATGTTTTAGAAATTTTGGAGCCATTGGTGATGTTTTCATAGCTAGCATAGGATTTCTGAGCATGATTTTTCTTGAGAGAAGTTCTAAGGGCCACAAGGGCCACTAGGGGCCAACAGGAGAATGAGGCCTATCCAGAGTAGCTAGTGACCATTCTCAACAAAAAATTACTCTATTTTAACTAATTTGAACCTTTTAAATCCAATGGAAAGATTTGAAGAGTATTTTTGACACTTCTGAAGGCCGATATGCTTCAGAGAACTTTTCAGTGAGCTTAGAGCCACAGGGTGCCACCAGGTGTTGGAGGCATAACCAGAGCAACCAGAGGCATTTTTCAGCGAGTGAATGGTATATTATTACTATTTTTCACATTACGAATCCAATAGAAGTATTTTCAAAGAAATTTTGATACCTTTAAATCCAAAGAAGTGACCGTGAATTTTCAGGCAGCCAAGGGCCAATAGGGTTTGGAGGCCTAGATTGGGGAGCCAGAGCTCATTTGGAGCAAATGATCAGTCTATTTTTGATGTCTGATATATGTTGGAGATATTAGAAAATTTTTTAGGGACATAATGTGACTTCTTAGGGATTTAGTGCCATATAGAAGCTCAGGTAAGCTTAAGGGTGTCGATATAAGAGGTCAAGTCAAAGGGAGACTAGATCCATCTTCAGAGAGAGAGAAACCATTCCAAGGGTATGATGCCATTCTAAAACCAATGTTACATACCAAATAACCATTGGAGTTGAGTATATAACTTGTAAAAGAAAATTTCCATCATAATCCCAAAGAGCCAAGTCAATTAACAAGGGCTCAAGGAGACATAGCCCATGACATTTAGGTGAACTCCTTCATTAAATTTTTTGTTATGTGTTGATAATTATTTACTACACTTTATGGTTTCTGTACATTCTTAATATCAGCAAAAAAAAAAAAATGTTTAAATTCTCACACATGAAGACTTAAAACAATTTAAAACACATACACCTATTTCAACTATTTAATTCTGCATTATCAAGTATAAGCAGGATATTTAATTTGTTTAATTGAGTGGGAAGTGATCGCATAGCATAACAAGTTTTCCACCCATTTTAGATCAGGAGTTATCAAATAACAAGGTCGCTAGCTTTCTTGTTTGACTTAAAAGGTGTTTAATAGTGAAAAGAATTTAAATGTTTGCAAATTGACTGATGCTTACAAGTTTGAGTTTACTAGAGGTGAAGGGAAGCTACTGCTAGCTAATTCCAAATATGACAAGAAGGAAGAAGGTTGAAATCATTATTCTTACCTAAAGGACCTCAACGAAACCCTTGATGCACAAGAGGGATTGTTTGCAAAAAAGGTTTCTTGAAAAAGAGATACAAGTTGCAGAAAAGAGCTTGAATCTATAGCCAAATTGTTAAGAAGCTTTGTCAAATTTTTTTGAAGCTTTGTGTATTGTTTTTCAAATGCCTTAATTCATTTACATAATGATGAGAAATTCTTCAAGTGAGGTTTCTAAATACTCCTTTACAAGCATCTTTGATAAAGAGATGAAGAAGAACTTCTACATCCTGAAGGATATGGTGCAAAGTCTGTATGAAGATGGAAAGGAAAGCACTAGAACTCATGAGAAATTTGTTGCTATGAGGAAAGAGAAAGAAGGAATTCTTCAAATAATGCATGATATGGAGATGCAGCTCCATCATGCCCAAGAGGCCTTAACCAAACACATGCTTGAAGCAGAGGTAAATCACTAAAATTTGTCATCAATTTCCTCTTCAGAAAGATGTGTAGGTTGATTTGAAAAGCACACTAGAGGTATAGGCTCCAATTTGATGTTAAAAATGGGCTATGAAGGCAAGGGTTTAGGAAAACATGCAGACGGCATGATTGATCTTATTTTGGTTGAGGAAAGGCCTAAGAATTTTGGTCTAGGCTATGTTCAATATTATGGCGAAAACACTACAGCCATGAAGGCACTTGAGACAACTTCAAGAAGAACTTTTCTTGCAAGTTCAAACCCAAAAACATGTCAAGCTTGTTTTCAAGTTGAATGCCATTGTTTGAAACCCATGTTGCAGAAATATTTTTGTAGACATGCAGCTTATGGCGAGCAAGAGAGTTCTTATAGCTATCAAGACATGAACACTAATGTTGGTCTTCAAAAGAAAGCTGGAACCTCTTCAAGTTCATATCCTCAAGAAGGTAAAAAAGATGGACATGCAGAGCAAAATTTGAGGTATCATTCTTCCCATAGTCAATTTAATTATGTTTATATTAAGCATGGAAAATATGCATGCATGAATGGAAGAAAGAGTTGATGTTGCTATTGTGGTATGTGTAACCATGAAGTTTCAAAACGCTGGAAGAGATTGAAGGCATATATGAAACAATTGAAGTGAAGGAAAATTGCACAGAAGATGCAAAAGACTTGCACACATTTCCAGAAAAAGGGACATTTAATTGCCCAATGTTGGACATTGCATCCAGCTAATCATCCCAAGTAGTTGAAGCAATAGGATAAAAATACTTGCAAAACTCGAACCAAAGATTCCGTCATTGATGTGAGAACATATGTTTCACAAGAAGAAGATTTTCAGTAGCAAAAATCACCATGAAAGTGGCTTGGTAAGAAGTGGTTTGACTTCTTAACTCAGTAAGGCATACATTCATTTGTACATATGCAAATTTCAGTCATGTATGCATGTATTTCTGTTGAAAACATATGGTTGTATGAGCTACCTTTGATTGATTATCAAGGAAATGATGTCCAGCTACCTTCTATTGAAAATTTCTCGCCAAAAATTTCTGGTTGAGCTAAAAGAGGATACAATTCTTAACACGAGGACAAGAGTATCAAAGAAGGGGAGTGTTGACTACCTTCAAGTTGGGGCTCAAAGGCACTAAGCCAAGAAAGGAAAAGTGAATGGAGGTTTGAAAGGTGAGGGTGTTGTACTCTCATCTACTAAATAGGAAATCAAGTCTTTTGCGGTCCAAAAGATTCCTAATGGGGAGGAGTGATCAATTCAGATCAAGGACCTAAGTGATAGCACAAATTTAATAGTGTTTGAAAGTGTTTCAAACCTGAGCTACTGGATAGATCTCGTCTTCCTGATTCTGGCACTGAAAAGGATTCGAAAAACCGACATTGTATGAAGAAGTTATCGCATTTTGAAAAGTCCAGTAAATTGAAAATTTTGACAGTTGACCAGGGTTGACTGGCCATTTGTACAGTCAGGAAAAAATAATATTCTATGGAATATTTCATAGAATATTCTTGGAATATTCCCCAAAATATTCCTGGAATATTCCCCAGAATATTCCTGGAATATTCCCTAGAATATTCCTTCTGAGCCAGTCAGAAAATAACAAGTGGCAGGATTTCATTTGTTGATGGATTGTACATTCTTTGGTTTCGGCCAATCACAGGCTGCCACGTGGCCCAAGAATGTTGAAAAAATATTTGGTTTGGGTCCATAGGAATCGACCTCGCAACCTCCTCGCGAGCATTCCTGCGCTTTACCATCTCCCCTGAGCTTTGGTTCTTACCCTCTATAGTCGCGGGTACTATTTAATGTTGATTGAAAAACAGTTTTTGGGGACGGGACCTCCAGCGGTCCCAACCCGCCAGCAGTCTCATGGAGTGACCACATGGCATTGTTTCCACACATTTTATCCAACGGTTTCAGTTAACACAATTTAAACTCTAGTTTAAACCTTCAACCCGTGGTTTAAGCCTTGAGTTTTGCTAACCTGCAATGTGACCGAGGGATTTTGGAGTTGGCATGTGGCCACCCCCTATCCAAAACGTTTAATTTTGAGTTTTTCTCTATGTTCATGACTAGCTTAGGTTTAGCCAACCCTAATTTTGTGCGGAAAATTCCAAAAATAACCCCAGCTAACTGAAGTCCTCCACAATTAGTGGAGTTCTTTTAGGTGAAACTAGACAAATGAGTTGGAGACTCATTTTTCAACCATTCTGGGAGTGTGAATAGTCAATTTTGACTTTCTTGGACATTATAGAGCTATTGGTTAGGGTTTTAGAGCCATCAAAGAACTTATAAGGGTGATTTTTCTTCATATAAATTCCAAGGGCCACCAAGGCCACAAGGGGCTTGTAGTAGAAAGAGGCCTAGCTAGGGCAGCTAGAGGCCACTCTCAGGAAACCAATAGTCATTTTTGGATGTTTCCAAAATTATCGAGACATTGGTGAGGTTCTCATAGCCATCTGAGGCTTATGAGTGTTATTTTTCTTCAGAGAATTTTTAAGGGCCACCAGGGCGACCAGGGGTCACCACAATAATAAAGCCTATCTAGAGCAGCCAGTGACCATTCTTAGCAAACCAGTAGTCTGTTCTGACTAATTTGAACCTTTTGAATACAATGGAATGATTTTCAAAATATTCTTGAGACTTCTGAAGGTCGATATGCTTCAGATAAGTTTTTAGTAACTAGGGCCACAGGGTGCCACCAGGTGCTAGGGGCGTAACCAGAGTAGTGAGAGGCATTTTTCAGCAAGTGAACAATATATTGTAACTATTTTTCACATTATGAATCCAATGAAAGGATTTTCAAAGCCATTTTGAGACTTCTAGAGCTGAATAATCCAGAGGGAAGTTTCGAGCAACCTAGGGCCAATAGGGGTTGAAGGCCTAGATTGGGGAGTCAGAGCTCATTTGGAGAAAATGATCAGTCTATTTTGGATGTTTGATATACGTTGTAGACAATATAAAAGGTTTCAGGGATAAAAATTGACTTCTTAGGGAGTTAGTGACACAGAGAAGGTTAGGTAATCTTAAGGGTGCCGACAAAATAGGTCAAGTCAAAGGGAGCCTAGATCCATCTTCAGAGAGAGAGTAGAAATTCCATGGGTATGATGGTATTCTAAACCCAATGGTATAGTCCAAATAACCATTGGAGTTGAGTACATAACTTGTAAAATAAAATTTCCATCATAATCCCAAAGAGCCAAGTGAATTGACAACGGCTCAAGGAGACGTAGCCCATGACATTAAGGTGAAATCATTTATTAAATTTGTTGTTATGTGTTGATAATTATTTGCTGCACTTTATGGTTCCTGTACATGCTTCAAATTAGCAAAAACATATTTTTAAATCCTCACACATAAAGACTTAAAACAATTTAAAACAAATACACATGTTTCAAGCATTCAATTCTGCATTATCAATTATAAGCAAGATATTTAATCTGTTTAACTGAGTGGGAGGTGCTTGCATAGCATAAGAATTCAACCACCCATTCCATATCACCTATGGGATGAGAATAATATCAATGATTTTCTTAGATAGTGGTTTTGAATTCCCTGGTCTAAAAGATCTTAGGAATAGTGTCACAATGACAATACTCAGCTAGTGGTAAAACATTGATCCCATTTTCTCTAACAATAGGATCATGAAAAATATGATAAGTACCACCTGGCTATGGCTTGTGTAAATTGTTAGAGTTGAAGAACGAAACCTGTCTCTTCCTCTGCTATATATTGTGGCCTCAGTAACAAGTTCGTTCTTATTTCACTGATGTTCTATTAGAAGAGACACATCTAATTCTAATTTTGTTCATCTTTGTTATATTTATTTTAACCAATACCTTAGGGACTGCAAAATCCTCTTTCATAGATTAGAGAAACCATGCAAAAACTATTTATTATCAATGTAAGTCTCGTTTCTGGAGTGTAGTTCAACCATATCCACATGTTCACATTCACTGGTGATTGTTGAACAAAGTTCTATATTTCACAAGTCTATGGTAAATTTTCTAAATTGCTCAAATTGAGAGACCAATGGGATAAGAATAATATCAACTATTGTCTTATATAGTGATTTCAATTCCGTGGCCTAAAGAATCTCAGGAATAGTAACATAATTATAAATACTAAGCTATTGGTAAAACATTGAACCCATTTTATCTAACAATAGGATCATGAAAGATATGATAATCACCAACTGGTTATGGCTTGTATAAACTGTTAGAGCTTAAGAAGGAAACTTGTATAATCCTATAATATATATTTTGGCCTTGGTAACAAGTCATTTCTTAGTTCACATATGTTCTATTAGAAGAGACAATTCTAATTGTAATTTTGTTGATCATTGTTATATTGTTTTTAACCAATATCTCAATGAAAGAAAAATCCTCTCTCATAGATTAGAGAAACCATGCCCAAAATATCTATTATCAATGTAATTTTGGATTCTATAGTGTAGTTCAACCATATCCACATATCCACATTCCCTAGTGATTTTTGAATAGAGTTCTATATTTCACAATTGTAGGCTAATCTAACTGGCTCAACTTCAGAGACCTACGGTATGGGAGTAATATCAATGATTGTATTAAGTAATGGTTTCAATTACTTGGTCTAAAAAATCTCAGGAATAGTAACACAATGAAAAATACTGAGCTAGTGGTAAAACACTAAACCCATTTTATCTAACAATAGGATCATGAAAATATGATAAGCACCACTTGGCTATGGTTTTTGTAAATTGTTAGAGATAAATAAGGAAACTTCTCTCTTCCTCTACTATAGCTTGTGGCCTCGATAAAAAGTTGGTTACTAGTTCACTGATGTTCTATTAGAAGAGACACATCTAATTCTAATTTTGATGATCTTTGTTATACTATTTTTAACCAATATCTCAAGGACTACAAAATCCTCTCTCATAGATTAGAGCAACCATGTAAAAAATATTAATTATCACTATAGGTTTGGATTCTCTAGTGCAGTTCAACCATATCCGCATATCCACATTAACTAGTGATTGTTGAACATATTTCTATATTTCAAAAGTCTAGGCTAAATTTTCTAACTCGTTCAACTTGAGGGACCTATGGGATGCGAGTAATATCAATGATTGTCTTAGATAGTGGTTTGAATTCCTTGGTCTAAAATATATCACGAATAATAACACAATGACAAATACTGAGCTAGTGGTAAAACATTGAACCCGTTTTATGTAACAATAGGATCATGAAAAATATGATAAGCTCCACCTAGCTATGGCTTTTGTAATTTTTTAGAGATGAAGAAGGAAACTTGTCTCTTCCTCTGCTATATCTTGTGACCTTTGTAACAACATGGTTCTTTCTTCATTGATTTTATATTAGAAGAGACACATCTAATTCTAATTTTGTTGATATTTGATATACTTTTTTTAACTAATATCTCAAGGACTACAAAATCCTCTCTCATAGATTAGAGAAACAATGTACCAAATCTCTATTATCAATGTAAGTCTGGATTCTGGAGTGTAGTTTAATCATATCTACATTCACTGGTGATAGTTGAACAAAGTTCTATATTTCACAAGTCTATACTAAATTATTCTAACTGGCTCAACTTGAGAGTCATATGGGATGGGAACATAGGTAAATGCAAACACTGAACAACATTTTCTTTATAATTGCAGTAACTTTCAAGATGCAAACTTCAAAGACAAATGAAATTTGAGTAGAATGTCATTTTTCTCCAGCACTACACATTTGTTTCATTTGACACACTCTTATTTTTTCCTCATTACACCATTCTTAAATCTTTAAACATCTAATCTTATGATCTGATCCATCTAATGACAATGATGGCCTGAGTCAATACTCATGGATATAACTAAAGGTCATAAATATAGTTTGAGGAAGCAAAAATAAATGGTCAGCATATGAGACCAATATGAGATCAATCCATGGGTGAAATTACTATTTTACCTTTGGCTCTTCCACTTCCAAGATACTTGAAAGCCTCCCTAACATTTAAAATTTCATATGGGAAAATGGGATCAATCACTGGCATCAATTTTTTGCACTCCATGTGGCATTGAAGCTTCTCTAACTTGCAATCACTCGCACTCACAACATAAGATTCTGCCATCGGATGAGGTGAGCGGTTCTATATATCTATAATTGTTTATTTCTCATTCGCAAACATATAAGATTAGTGCCAATCTCCTACAAAATACAACTCATGCCTGTAACTTTTATTATGATTATTATGTGATGATTTAGTATCATTTTAAGGCCTTGTTGCTATGTGTTATCTATGTGATTAGAGTTTGTAATGAATGCTTCAGATTCGATGCTTTTTTACAATCTATAATAAGGTCACAGTGGGGAGGATTAAGGCTTTAGAGCCTTGCATCCTTACTTGGTAACTGATGTATCAATGTACTCCTTCAAATATCAATTTGTAGACTTAAGAAAATTTTTACTATTATTATTTACAATTATTAAAGAAATGATAATTGTTTAATTATTACTTTTGGTGCGGTCATCTCTTTGTCTCTTGTAGTTATTGAGTAAGTCCTATTTTTCCAATTTTTAATATTTGTGGAATGAAATGGAGCTAGTGGTTTCAGTAGTAAATTTTCTTGTTCCAAGTTTGAGTAGTTAAAATATTTGTTAAGTTACAACAACATATATTGCAATGATTCCATCCTATTGATAGCTTGATGCTTTGATGTTGTTTGCTTCACATGGACCATTGATAAGGGAACTGAGCCTTAATGCATAGAGCTATTTTGAAACAGTTAACCATGTGTGGAATATTTTATGCATTATATGTTAGAACTATGTGCGTTTTCTCTTAATAGGATACACTTAAAGAAAAATCACTTTCTTGCGGCACCAACTTGTCATCACTGGGTTCATTTTGGTCGAATTAAGTGTTAGTAGAATATTGGTAGGCATTCTAGACTTCCTCTTGGGGTTTTGCATTCCAACACTGTGATAGTTGGACACTTCTGTAATGACATGTTCAGGGAAACTTTGATTATTTTGTACTAGCATCTCATTCAACTCAAAGGATCCTATTTCTTGCAACAATGGATGAAAGTTGATGTTCTAAAATCTCTAACTGGTTGTTTATCTCCTTTGTGATGGTTGAAAGATGTCTCTGTATATGAGAGATTTCGGAATATCTTTCCTTTGTAACAACCAAAAGAAGACACTTCCTCAACCAAAGACTTGCTTTGATACCATATTATTTGCTAAGAGTTTAATCAGAAAAAGATTAACACATGCATATGTAATATTTTCATATAAAGTGAGAAAAAATTACTATAAAAAAAAGAACAGTAAAAGTTTATCAAAGTAAATAGAAAAGTGAATTTACAATAAAAAACAAAATAGTAAATGTTTTTTTGGTGTACATGTTGTCATATATTTCAATAGTTATTTATGTAAGGATACTAACTAGTGTCCACACACTTTTCTTTGCAGATTTCTATTAAATTATTTTCTTGGTATATATACAAAATGGCAGACCATGTATTTATGTTGCTTTTGGTATTTGTAGTATTTATGTTGTTGATTTAGTTATAGGTTGGATTTATTTTTAGAAATAAACCTAAAAGGATACTTAAAAAGTTTGTTGGTGACCATTTAGAGGCTTGTTGGAACACTCTAAGAAACCTAGCTCAAAGTGTTGGACATATTTTCAATGCTTACTCTACACTAAAAATTAAATATTCATAGATTCACTCCCTAGGTTTATTCATTGTTCATGTTATCTCAAAAAATAATTAATAATCAAGTTAAAAGTAGTAGTCTTATTGTTTATAATACATGGTGAATTTATGGAAATAGCACATCATCATCTGAATATTCATATGAATGAGAAACAATGCATGTTCCAGTGGCAAATCAAAACTTCAATGAAATGATATATTGTAGTTGCAAAATGCACCAAAATAGGAAACTAAAGAAGCGAAGGCTAGTTGGTATCCCTAGATTAGACAATGGAGTTTATAGAGAAGATGTACACTATAATTAAAAAATTGCTTTTCTTATAATAAATAAATATGCAAATTATTTAATACTTTATAATTGATCATTTCAATTGATTATTTTGATGAAAAGACACTTTCTTGTTCCCAATATTCCCGAAGAGCCAATGGATTATATTAATAATAACCACTCTCAAGTTGAAGGACAAAACATATTTATGGATTAAACCACTTCGTAGATAAATGAGGTTGGTGTTAATGAATTTATCCAAGACTTCTACACATCTTTTGAAGAATTTATTGATTCACCCCTCGCTCAATTGGCTAGGATGCCTCTTTTAGCAAATCCTGAATCTTCTATATTGGTGACACATATGTTTTTGCTGAAATTGAAGGTTACACATGGATTGAAAAGCACACGCTTTACTGATAAATTAAGGTTGGTTTTTCTATTCCTTTAAATTAATGCTCTAGATGTCTTAAATGTTTTGAATATTGAGTATACTTATAAAAATCAGTTGTTGCACTATGCAGACTTTTGGCAAAGAAAATACTTCCAAAGGAAAATACATATCCTCAGTCTCATAGAGAAGTATATTCAATAATGAAATACATTGGAATGGAGTACAAGACATATGATGCATGTTCGTATGACCATATATTCTACTATGGAGAGAATGAAAATTTACAATAGTGGCTAGTGTGTCACACAAATAGGTATTGTTAAGATCAAGTATCCAAGAAGGTTCCTTATAAAGTACTACGACACATTCCAATAAAGCCAAGGTTTGGGAGGATGTTCAAATGAAAGGAGTTGTAAAAATATATGGATTATCATGCACAAGGGATAAGCTAAGATGGTGTCATGCGTACGGTTGCGGATAGGAAATATTTGAAATATATTTAGGTAAAATGGCCACATTTAAGAAATGAGCAAAGGAATGCAAGAATTTCTCTAGCAATGGATGGATCAATCTCAATCATTTGAAGGAGAAAAATTAGCAGGTGAAGGGACTTCAAAGAGGATAAAAGGTATAGAAAAATGCTAGTAGTAGTTATTTTTATCTTAAATTTTATAATGCATGGCTTTAAAGAATTATTAATTCATTGAAAAAATATATTTTTCATTGTAGATTCTAAGGAGTGGGAGGCATTACATTTTTATGTTGCATACAATTATGACTTTATGTTGGAATGGATGGAGAAATACGGTGAACAAAATAAATTAGAAGATGAAACTGCATGGACCAATATATATATAATATAGATGGTGAAAATAGTAATCGATGATTGCCTGCAAGCCATAAAAGAAAGTGGCCAGACAGATGCTCATGGAATTGACTAAAGACCAATATTTTGCATGAGGAAACAAAAGGGAAGGATAGAGTGACACAAAAACAATTCAATTTCATTAAAAGATCTATAAATGGGAAGGTGATATATATTATAATATCGCATATATTTAATAAATTGTATGTTAAATTTTATATCCCTGAATATAATTAGTTAATATTTTTATGAATTTAGGTAACATATTACAAAGGAATGTGGAATTTTGGTCATCATTTTCCCATTAGAAATGTTGCTGAAAAGAGACAAACTTATGATTGTGGAGTTTCAAAATCATTTAAGGTGGAATGTTGTTCACATGCAAATGATAAGCAACCAATCACAAGCACACTTCACTACTATGGAGTGATGGAGGATATTATAGACCTTGATTTTATGTCTTTCATGAAAGTGATTTTTCGTGTTGAATGGTACAAGATTATCGAAGTGCGAGAAGAAAAAACTATCTTGCTCCATAATAATGGATTCCATTTTATCAATACATCTAGGTTTGAAGCCACTTTTGAACCTTACGTGTTTCCGGGTCAATGTGACCACATTTTTCTCTTTCCAAATTTAGAAAAACCTTGTTGGTCATTTGTGGTTGATTATGATAAAAAAGGATGAAGAGTAACATTTGTTCCAGATGTAGAGGTCCATGATTTACTTGAAGATGCAGAAGTTCCCCCTGAAGACATAGATGGGCAAGATGGAGATGATGAAAATTTTATTGTCATTGATGCATATGACCAAGAAAAATATAACGACGAGTTTACTGAAGTGTCTGAAGGACATGAGCTACCACATGGACATCAAGTGCATGAAGATGATGAATTTATTGATTTTAATTTACCTGTAGTTGAAGGTTATCAAGACTCTGAAAATGATGGTATTAATTTATTTGTGGATTAAGGGTTTATTAATGATGGGGTATTTATGTCATTAGATGAGGAAATTTCATGTGAGGATGACATTTCTTGATCACTTTGTTTATTTTAATATATTTGTAAGGATTCACTACAATATAATTAAATATTTAAAATTTATGTATTTAGTTTCTAATTATAATGAACATTAAGTAATTTGAATGTTTAATGTTTTACTTGAAAAACACATATATATTTGGCGGAGGCACCTGATCTACCACACCTCAATTTCTTAATTGAAATTTAGAAAACCTTTACTTTATGCCATCAACACCTAGTCAAAATAAAAGCAATACTTTAAACCTAAAAAAACTTTGCATATTGAGTATGGTTTATGCTTTTTATTATGTATTGAAACATATTGAAATTTGTGTATGTTATTGTTCATGTGATAGTGAATTTGAATTGTGTTATTAATGTCACTTGCATATGTTCTCAACTAAATATTTTTTTATCTTATGTTATTATGTGTTTTTTTAAGAATTTTACCTCTAAATTGGGGGATTCAATGATATTAACCGCTTTATGGAAATTTTAGCAAATGGACAAGAACAAGACACTCCTATGATGGTGCATGAGGTAACCTTGAATATTTTATTTTATAGGTTAAATGATCTTATGTTCCTTATTATATTATGCTAATTTATGTTTTTGGAATGCAGTAAGTTTCTAAACTCATTCCAACCCCTATCACAAATTTTAATACATCTAAGATTACGCTAGTGGTAAATCTTGATCAATATTTTTGTGAATTTAGTTAAATTATTACACTTTATAAATTTATTAATATTTGTGATTTTTCTAACCATGTTTTTTGTTGGCATGCAGGATTCATTTATTCCCCTCAATACATCAAGTGTTGGCATGCAGGTATCATTTATGCTCCTTAATACATTCAATGTTATGCAAAAATTAAGATTCAACCATCTATTTGCGTGAGTTTGATTATGTTTTTTGTTGAGAGATATAGGGCATTGCAATCGAGGTGAATTTTACTTGATTATTTTATTTGAATGTAGAATTTTAATTAAGTTATGAGCTCTTTCTTCAATTTGTATGCTTACC
Organism: Pinus albicaulis; assembly: GCA_034641835.2. NCBI lineage: Eukaryota > Viridiplantae > Streptophyta > Pinopsida > Pinales > Pinaceae > Pinus > Pinus albicaulis. The sequence continues at coordinate 482,120,494 of CM076584.1, forward strand.
ATGATTCATTCTTACTAAGATGCATTAAATCATGGCAAATGTCTTTCATATTTTAATTTTTCCTTGCTATTCATCTATATTATGAATAGTGTCTAAGGGTTTCTATAGTCCCCTTTTTTCATCATGTCTTTCAATGAATCAACCAATCCATTGTTTTACTTCTTGTACCTGCAATACTATTTTAGCAAGTAACCTAAGAAAAATATGATACCAAAACATGAAGTTAATTTACTTTTCTAGGGTTTTATGTAATCAAGAGGTAATTATATGGTTTCTTAAATTCAAACCTTAGATCATACACTTTTCCCTTTATTTCATTCTAGAGTTTATTCCATGTCCTAGAAATGCAACAAACCCTAGAAATCAAACGAAGACTATGAAAATGATGGTATTAATTTATTTGTGGATTTAGGGTCTGTTAATGATGGGATATTTATGTCATAAGATGAGGAGATTTCATGTGAGGATGACATTTTTTTATCAATGTGTTTACTTTAAGATATTTGTAAGGATTCACTACAATTTATTTAAATATCTAAAATTTATTTATTGAGTTTCTAATTGTAATGAACATTAAGTAATTTTAATGTTTAATGTTTTACTTGAAAAACACATATATATTTGGCGGAGGCACCAGATCTACCACACATCAATTTCTTAATTCAAATTTAGAAAACCTTTACTTTATGCCATCAACACCTAGTCAAGAGAAATACAATACTTTAAACCTAAAAAAACTTTGCATAATGAGTATGGTTTATTTTATTTTCTTATGTATTGAAACATATTGAAATTTGTGTATGTTATTGTTCATGTGCTAGTGAATTTGAATTGTGTTATCAATGTCACTTGCATATGTTCTCAACTCAATATTTTCTTATTTTTATGTTGTTATATGTTTTTTTAAGAATGTTACTTCTAAATTGGGGGATTCAGCGATCTTAACCACTTTTATGGAAATATTAACATATGCACAAGGAAGATACACTCCTATGATGGTGCATGAGGTAAGCTTGAATATTGTCTTCTATACGTTAAATTATCTTATGTTCCTTATTATATTATGCTAATTTATGTTTTTGGAATGCGGTATATTTCTAAAGTCATTCCAACCCCTATCACACATTTTAATACATCTAAGCTTATGCTAGTGGTAAAGCTTGATCAATATTTTTGTGAATTTAATTAACTTATTTCACTTTATATATTTATTAATATTTTTTTTTTTTCTAAGTGTGCTTTTTGTTGGCATGCAGGATTCATTTATGCCCCTCAATACATCAAGTGTTGGCATGCAGGTATCATTTATGCTCCTTAATACATCGAATGTTATGCAAAAAGTAAGATTCAACCATCTATTTGCGTGGGTTTGATTATGTTGTTTGTTGAGAAATATAGCGCATAGAAATCGAGGTGACTTTTACTTGATTATGTTATATTTATGTATAATTTTAATTAAGTTATGAGCTCTTGCTTCAATTTGCATGCTTACCATGATTCCTTCTTACTAATATGAATTCGACCATGGCAAGTGTCCTTCATCTTTTAATTTTTCCTTTCAATTCATCTATATTATGAATAGTGTCTATGGGTTTTTATAGTTCCCTTCTTTCATGATGTATTTCAATGGATCAACCAATCCATTGTTTTACTTTTTGTACCTGCAATACTATTTTAACAATTAACCCAAGAAAAATATGATACCAAAACATGATGTCAATTTACTTTTCTAGGGTTTTATGTAATCAAGAGGTAATTCTATGGTTTCTTAAATTAAAACCTTAGATCATACTCTTTTCCATTATTTCATTCTAGAGTTTATTCCATGCCCTAGAAATCCAACAAACCCTAGAAATCAAATCACGAGAAGAAAATACCTTAAGATTGGGGTTTGTAGATACTAGGGTTTTCTTAAAATGTAAACAAATAACTTATTTTCATTTGTTTGTTATTAGAGTTCTTATTCATAAAACAATTACCTTGCATTCTTGGCAACTCGGCTTGGGAAGGAGACTTCCTTTTACCCAAAAAATCAGTTAGTGATGATAAATGTAACTTTGTAATTCCACTGTAGTAGATGACCCCCTTTCATTCTCTATAATATCCCTCTTTTTGGGAGTCTATAAATAGAGAATTCACATAATGATGAGGGGGACCTTAGAAATAAAATATGCAAATATATTAATTTTGGAAATTAATATATAAATGTGGAAATAATACCATGAGGTAAATACTTGAGTAAATTGGAAACCAAGATTTCAAGTCCATGAGGATGAAATTAAATCCAAAGACTTTCCCAAAATATCCAAAAATCCTTGGAGAAAATAAAATAAAATAAAATAAGTATATTATATTGGAGATAAGAATATAATAGATACCTCATTATAGTGCAAAGTTACTAAGAAGAGGGGAAATAAAACTAGAAAGAGGAAAAAGCTAATTTTAAAGAGCTTTTCTGGAAAAAACAAAAGTAAATCCTAGGCTAAACGAACACAACATCCTAATTTAACTAGATGCAGTTATGGAAACATGCTTAGGTAAAGCAAGCTTAAATAAGAAATTCCTAGGTAGACAGGAGGTTGTCTACACTTTGGAGGAATTAGTCTCTGCTCTGGGGGAGCTGTGGATGAAAGCTCAAGGTTGGGTGGAAAATAATATTTACCAGAATTAGTATGCACAGTTTTTAAATAATGTCCTTTCAGTTGGTTATAACGTTGATAATTGATTAAAATTCACTCTTATTTAGTTATGAATTAGCTGAAAACTTTTTATATTGAATTACAAGTTCTTGTGATAAGGTGTTGTATCCTTAGATAGAAATTGTCATGTGTATTTAATAGGAGTTTAAATATAGAATGTATAGTTAATTTCTCTGTACAGTTACACTGACTAGAAAAATTAGTTGACCAACACAAAGAATCTCTAAACCCAAAGAAAATGTTTTAAATCTGTTGTTAGTTCTATGTTAATTCTTTTATTACAGATACAAAAGACATCAATTGAATCAAACATCATTATCAGTGTATTGAGAGAAAAATAGAAAATGATAGTAAGCATACACAACTTTTTCTGTAACTAATATGGAAGTAGATATGTACATAGTAGCGTGATTGATTTAAATTAAATCAAGTATAAATCTGTAAATACATATGGAGGTAATATGTGTATGAAAAATGAACCATGAATTATTCATACATATATATTCAATAGTTATATTAAAATGGAATTTTAAACTAGTTACATATCTGTTCAGAATATGTTAAACTCCTCTGGAAGAGGTGAGTAGAAAAATACAATAAAATTCAAGGACAATATAATTTACAATAGTTGAATTCATAGTGAATGAAAGTTCTCATTTCCAAAAAAAATATTATAAAATGTAAAGATAAATCGACAAATATCATTAAAGTCAAATGGCTGAAATCTGTACATTGGAGTGACTGACTTGGAGTCAGGGAAAACTTGTCGTGACAGATTTTGATAATAATGTGAAGGAATAGTGAGGAAATTCTAAGAAGCAGAATCTACCTACAAATGAAGCACATAAAATGGTGTTAGACTGACATAAATTATGATAAATAATTGGAGAAATTAAATTGTTATAATTGACAATAGTTCAAATTTTACCTATTGAGGAACCAGAAGGATTTGGATCCTTCCTCTAAAAGCACATAGAAAATATGACTTACAGAAATTAGAAGAAATGAATGAAGTTTGTCCTATGAAATAAATTAAATTACATAGTGAGATTTTAATCAAATTTGTAGAATAGCATATTAAGTACCTGTGTTGAAGTTTGAAACAGAGTAAATGGTGGTTGAATAGAATTGCAAAAATGTAACCGAATCTGGAAAAAGAGGATTTTTACTATATCAAAAGAGAACAAGTTATTTTGAAAAAAATATAAAAGTGAAAATTCCATTCCTATTTCTATTATCAGATGTTCAAATCTGAGTTATATTCTAGATATTTTATACAATTATAAAAAATTAAACCCAAAAGGTGATAGAGCTTTACCATATCAACAGAAGTTAGAAATAAGTGAACCATCTGGAGTCTTAAATTATTATCTCCCTATTCGGTATATAAGTTGAGGAATGATATATATATAGAATATCAAAAAGATAACCATAGTATGGACCATATTATTTATTAAACTCCCAAGAAATGGGAATGTTAAACTCCGTGGAGAAAGGAGTAAATGAAAACACTACTAAAATCTAGCTGAAACTAGATGAAGTGGATGATGGAAACTATTTTGGTCAATATGAAGTAAACAAGTTATATGAAACAAGTTAAATTTCTCAACCGATTGTCCAGGGAAGTAGAAAACAATGTGTTCAATTCAAAAGTTGACTAAGTGGGAAAATTTTAACTAAAAGAAGTATATTTCAAGAATAACCGAAATCTGAACAAAGCATACATGGTTGAAATTTTCTTAAGCCCTATCTTTATTGCGAGAGCATTTGAATTGAGAAAAAATTTCTACGAATCTAAGCTAGCTAAAAGAATTAACTAGACAACTCATTTATAAATTTTTTATGAGAAAAGGAAGAGTTCATGTCAAATTGGGACAGATAAGATATTTAAATAAAACAATAGACCGATTACCTGAAACCATATGTATAAGAATGGTCGAGTAGCACCAACCACTTTGTTGGAAAGAGATAAAGGAAAATTAAAAAAAAATGAAATTCTTTTTTATAATCCAATGAGTAAAACTCACCAACTGCATATCGCATTTATTAAAATACAAGTTGTTCGATGGAACATATTGAACAGAGGGTATATATTGATATTATAAAACCATAAAAGTGGCATCAACAAGCTTAACGTGAAATGAAAAATTTCATAGCTGTAGAATTTAACTGTGAAAAAGTGGAGATGCCCAAACAAATTGGGAAAAACCCCATATAAAAATTGGGTTAAATTTCTACATGTCAGTATGAAATCTTTTGAGCACTGAATATCACTCAAAAGTCATAAAATTTTGTATATAATTAGTTGACGAGTGAATGGGAGTCTAAGAGCTTACCGAAATTCCAATCGAGGGGATTGTTGTGGTACATCATGAATAATGAAGGAGAGAACCTTCAGTGGTGGTAAACTAATTCCTAAAAGATCCAACGCAGAAAAATGTGGTTGAAAGCGTTGAGGGTTACTAGCTGAAATGCGCAAGAAAAGTGATTAAAATAAGTAAAAAGTTACACCAAAATTAGATTAACACAGATGAAAACAAAAAACAATTTTGAGTATACCGAGAAATAACGTCTTTGAGCTTACCTCCGTCTTCCAGTCAAGTATTTGTAAAAAAATGTATCTGAGATCTCCTTTGATCCTAAGTGGTTCTCCTTACAGAAAACCAAATGAGCAACGAGCCCAGGAACAGGGTCTCTGAATTCCAAAATTTTGCAAATGAAAAATGACAGATTGAAGATGAAACCCCACTCATATTCATTGGGATCTGGGGTGAATACGATGCATCTGTATAGTTGGAAATTAAATTCATACACCTTACATCTGGCTCGGGAATATGTGAGCCATGTGATTTTCAAGTGTTAGAGGTACCAAAGATTAATTTCGGTGGTGTAATCGAAGAGGTCAATTTAATGTATACAACTGTCATTCTGCACTAAGGACAATCATAAACTAAAAGGAAAGGTAAATTAACATACTTTAATTAACCACTTGAGGGTATTGGTTAAAACAAAATTGAATAGCCAACTTGGAAGACAATTGTTATAGTATTAAAAAGATATCATCTGACTTTATTAATATGCATATGGGATATTACGTTTGAAAATGGGATATATCATGGCGTAGAGGATATGAAAGTTAAAGGTAAAAGTGTAGTATGGAATGGATATGTTGTGAAACTAGCTACAAAAATAGAATAAAAGAGAGATCAATGCCTTAGAAATCAGCCACTTTGAGGGGGAAACCTCCAATACATTACATAAATGAATAATTCTTGAATGATACAAATTACAAAACCTCATTTATATATATAGAAGTCCATGGGGCAACAATGTAATCCTAGTGGGGCCACAATGTAATCTTAGCCAACCTAACAATAATAACCATATTGGGGTTACAGCGGTACAATAATAAAAATAAGGGGATTACACTAACAACAATAAGGGACTATACTAGTAATATAGGGACCTAACATGCCCCTCTCCTTAAAAAAAGTGTTGTCCTCAATGCTTGAGTAGCTTTGGGTGCTTCTGTATAAAATTCTCATCCTCCCATGTAGAATATTTAGTGGGCAAGTTCTTCCACTTGATGAGATAGTCTGAAATTGATTGATTTCGTAGCTATCGAGTTCTTGTTTCTATTACCGCTTCAGGCTCCAATATGATTTTTCATTCCTCATCAAGTTCTGGAAATATTGTTTGAACTAGAAGATTTTCACCTATAACCTTCTTTAAGCATGAAACATGGAAAATTGGATGCACTCATGAAGAAGCAGGAAGCTCCAATTTTTATGCCATAGTACCAATCTTTTGCAACACCTTGTAAGGACCATAGTACTTTGGCGATAATTTATTATCATTCTTAGCTTGCTTGAGGGACATTTGTTTGTATGGTTGTAGCTGTAAAAATACCCAGTCTCCTACATCACAACTTCTATTGCTGCAATGTTGATCTACCTGTTGTTTCATTCAATTTCGTGCCAAATTCAGGTTATCCTTAAGAGTTGGAGAACAACTTGTTGATGCTCGATGTGATTTTCTAGTTCTCGAACCTTCGAATTTTCTCCTAAAGATGATGTGATGGATGGTGGATGATATCCATAAAGTGCCATAAATGGGGTCATTTTTGCTATAGTATGGATGGAAGTGTTATACCACCATTCAGTGAGAGGTAACCACTTGACCCATTGTGTTTGTTTATCATATACAAAAAAATAAATATATCCTTCCAAAAATTTATTTACTATCTTAGTTTGACCATTAGATTGAGGATGATAGGATGAGCTATGAGCTAATTGAGTACCCAAACAAGAAAATAACTCTGTCCAAAAATTTCTAGTAAAAATGGGATCTCTGTCGCTCACAATAACCCTTGGGTTTCCATGTAGCTTTTGAATTGTGTCCATAAATGTAGTAGAAACTGTACTTTCTTTAAATGGATGAGATAATTCATAAAAGTGCGCATACCTAGTAAGTCTATCAACTACCACCATGATGACACTCTTTCCTTCGGACTTAGGTAAACCTATGATGAAATCCATTGAAATCTCCTCCCAACGTTGACTTGGAATGGATAAAGGTTGTAGAATACCTGGGGTCTTAATTGTTTCAACTTTATTCTGCTGGAAAACCAAACATTCCGCCATAAACATTTGAATATCAGATTTAAGGCCATCCCAAAAAAATTCTTTCTTCACCCTGTGGTAAGTTTTTAAAAATCTTGAGTGTCCTCCTAAAGGACAAGTGTGCAATTCCAAAAGAATCTTTTGTTTTAGTTGGAAATTTTTACAAAGATATAAGCAATCTTTGTACCGTAAGGAATCAATTTTCCAACTAAATGTATTAGATGTAGTAGGATCGTGCTGCAAATTTTGAATGAGTGTGCACACTTCTTCATCCTTCTTCCATTCATCCCTTGCTTTGATTATCCAATCTGATTGGATAATAGAAATGGCACAAAGCAATGTTTCCACCTCTTCATTCTTTCTTGAGAGTGCATATTCTTTCATGAGAGTGCATCTGCAACAACATTTAGCTTCCCTTTTTTGTAGATTATTTCAAAGTCATAACCCAACATCTTTGTGACCCATTTTTGTTGCTCTTTTGAAGATATTCTTTTTTCCAAAAAGTGTTTAAGACTATCATGATCAGTTTTTACCTTGAAGTGTCTTCCCATTAGGTAATTTCACCATTTCTTTAGTGCATGTGGTATTTCTAACATTTCCTTCTCATAAATAGCTTTTTTAAATACTTTCCTTTGATTGGAAGACTTTCAAAATAAATGGGTCTTCCTTCTTGCATTAAAACAACACCAATTCCATTTCCTGAGGCATCACATTCCACAATACAGGTTTTTGTAAAGTCTGCCCTAGCTAAGACCAGTGCTAGGCACATTGCCTCTTTAAGATGTTCAAAGGACTTAGTTGCTTCATGAGTCCATGAAAATGCATCTTTCTTGAATAATGTTGTTAGAGGTGATGTTATTCTCCCATAATTCTTAACAAACTTGCGATAATACCCTATTAACCCAAGAAATCTTCGCAACTTATTTATGGTTGTGGGGACTTTCCATTCCTTAATGGCTTTAATTTTATTAGGGTCTACCTTAACACCTTCGTGAGATACAATATGACCTAGATATTCCACCTCTTGTACTCCAAAGAAAAATTTGGATGTTTTTACATATAATTGTTTCTTCTGCAATAGCTTGAGCATCCTGTCAAAATGTTGAACATGATCCTTCCAAGATCTGTTGTAGATTAGTATATCATCAAACAATACTAGCACAAATTTTCTAAGGAAGGGTTTCAAAATGGAATTCATCAACCCTTGAAATGTTGAAGGTGCTTTGGTAAGACCAAAATGCATGACCAAAAATTCATAACGACCCTCATGAGTTCGAAATGTTATTTTCGGAATATCTTCAGACTTCATTCTAATTTGATGATATCTTGAATGGAGATCCAACTTGGTAAAATAAATTGCTCCATGTAATTCATCCAATAATTCATCAATCACAGGAATGGGAAATTTATCTTAATTGGTGAGATTATTGAGCTCCCTATAATCCGGATACATGTGTCATGATCCATCCATCTTGTGTACCAGTACTACAGGAGTAGAGAAAGAACATTGACTAGGTTGAATTATACCAGCCACTAACATTTCTGCAATCATACCTTCCATTAGGGGATTTTTGAGGTCTAAAATGGGCCTCCTAAGGAAACATTAAAATAATAGCTAAATTAATAAAATAATATTTATGAATTTGCAATTCACTTTTTGCACCACAATCAATGTAACCATGGTTAAATTCAATTCAAAAGTTATACCAAAATAAAATTAATAAAAAAATTGTATTGATGTGACTATAAATAAGAATGAGTTTTTCAAAAAAAAGTCATTATCATTGAACAACTAATGCATTTGTATTTTGTACTTAAATAACTTAATATAAAATATAAATATAAATTCATAAATTATTACTTATATAATATGTTATTAATTAAAATTTTTAATATTTAAATTTTATAATAATATGTATTTAATGTACTATATAAAATTAATATAATAAATATAATATATTATTTTATGTATGAATTTTATTCAAAAAATGTGAAATCACATTCATTATGAGTACTTTACTTTGACTTTAAATGTACTTAGAGCACTACCATGGTTAACCATGAGTTTTTATCCACCATTGAGAATGTGACAAGTAAGTACCCTTAACTCAAGCAATGCCACCTCAACCATTAGGGATGATGTCATCCCCTAAAATGTGATTGGTTCTCGTAAAGTGAATTTTGACTGTACATTTTCCTTAGGAGACACAATTTAGATCTCAAAATTCCCCTAATGAATTTCGCTCTTTTGGACATAAGGATATCTATAAGGCCTGATGTTTAGAGGAACACTTCCTGGAATCAAATGAATAACATGATCATGATCACAAATAGGTGGGAGTCCTTTGGGAGTTTCAAACACCTTGGAATGATTGTCCAAGCATTTTTGGAGATCTGTAGAAATAGATGATTTTGGGTTTTGGAACTTCTAGTGAGAATAATTGTGCAATTACGCCTCGTTGTTCTTTCTTTAGAAGATTTGTCATGATATTAGAGCTTATTATCTTTCCCGGCTTCCTTGCAATACCCCGTAATTTGACTTGCTTTACTTATGAAAAAAATTCCAAGAAAAGTTCTTGAAAATAAAAAGCTATCGTCCCCAAAGATTGTAACCATTGTACTCCTAGTACAACATCAGCACCTCTCATAGGAATGGAAAGCATTGGACTATTTAATACACATTCGCCCATGGTTAGCTTGAGATTATGGCATTTTCCAAAGAAATTTATAGTTCCTCCATTTTCAACCATCACTTGACATTCTGGTGCTTGGTATAGGAAAAAATAAAATTCCTTGGCTACCTTACAATGAATAAAATGATGGGTACTGCCTGAATAAATAAACACTATTACCTCTTTCTTCTTGATATTTCCTTCTATATTGAGAGTTTGAGGGGTGGTAATTCCTACCAATGCATGACACGATATGGGAAGACTCATTTCTTCCCCTTCTAGGGTTGGTTCTTGGTGTATATCCTCTTCTTTTGAAGATTCTTGTTCATTTTCTTCATCCTCTTCACAATTTATGTAAAATAATTTCTTCTCAGCACACTTATGACCTTTAGTATATTTTCTATCACAACTGTAGCAAAGCCCTTTTTCTATTTTTTCTTCCAATTGTTGTGGTTTCAACCTTGTAGGTTGTGGAAATTTAGGAGTAGCAACACTTCCCTCTTTATAGAAGTGAGTGGTAGGCTTCTTTGCCGCCATAATTTTACATTCAATTTTTCTTGCCAACCTGAAGGCCTTCTCCAATGAGTCAGGTTCCAAAATGCGAACTTCATGTTGGATGTTATCCTTTAAAGTACCTATGAAGAGGTCAATCCTGTGTTCCTCTGGAATATCAATTACCCTTATATTCAATTTTTGGAAGTCCTCAATGTGCTCATCCACTGAACACTTTTGTTTGAGATTTATCAATTGGCTAAAGAAGGCATTGCTCTTTGTATCCTCATAATGTGTTATCATTTCCTCCATAAAAATTGATCAAGTGACAATTTTTTTACGGGAGAAAAGCCATCGATACCATACAAATGTATTTTGTTCTAAATGTAAAGTTGAAATGCGTACCTTTTGTGTGTTTTTCAAATTATTGAGATCAAAATATTTCTCCATCTATAGTATCCATGTTACAGGATCCTTTCCATCAAACTTCCTCATATCCATTTTTGGAATATGGTGGTTCTTTCCTCCAACATTAGAGTTTATAAAATCACGATTAGCATTTATTTTATTCTCATCATGATTTCCCTCTACTATCTTTTCACCATTAGGAAACATTCCTTGTATCAACTTTGTCAAACCTTCCATGTCTTCTTTTAGATCATTCTTCATGTTTTCCATCTTAGCTTCCATGTCATCCATCTTAGATTTTATGCCTGCTTCCATGCCATTATTCAAATCATCCATCTTAGATTCCACGCCTTTCTTCAAACCATCCATCTTATCTTCCACGCCTTTCTTCAAAACTTCCATGTTATTTTTTTTTTCTCTTTGTGAGAGTGAAATTTGTTTCACTTGCTCTTGTAATTTTGATATGTCATGCTGTCATTCTTCGTCTTCATGAGTCATAGTAGAGCCTTCTAAAGGCTTAATGGGTGTTGAATTCTTTTTAGGGGCCATTTTAGATTCCAATACTGATATCTATTCTACAATATTCCCTTGGAATCAATTCAACTTGATTCCTCAAATAATACTTATGTAATTCGGAAAAAAAAATACACACCTTTTACTTGATTTTTAGGAGCTCAATATTGAAATTGAATTATCTCTATAATTGCAGATCCTAAATATTTGAAATTCAGCCCTGTAGTAGCCCTCTGAAGCTTCTTTCCAATGCCACATGTCTGGCCTGATTTGGATTCTTGAAGACAAATTTATGTCCAATCTCCCACAATGACCCAATTATGGACTGGTTCAGTAGATCGAACTTGTACGAATTTCCACGTGTCATTGTTTCCTCCTTTGGAACTGAAACTGATAAATAGGAAACTACGGTCCATGTAGTTGCAACAACTATTTACATCACTCCAATCCAATGCTCAAAGAGATATTTATGAATATTTTCCCACGATCACCTCTTTGAGATGAAATTCAGGAGCCTAACAAATATCTAACTTCCACAGACCAAATATCCAAAAATGTTGCAAACCAAACTCTGAAATTTTGCAATGATGTTATTCAGGATTTCAGCTTCACGCTTTCAAAATTTCTGCTTCTGAACCTTTATAGAAAAAAATATATAGCGAAAAATCCATGATGACCTATTTATGTTAAATTCAGGAGCCTGAAAAATCCCTAACTTCCACAGATCATATCTCTGAAAATATTGTGAACCAAGCTCTGAAATTTTGCAACAATGTTCCTCAAGATTTTTGCTCCGCTCTATAAAAATTTCAGCTTCTGAACCTTCGTAGAAAAATATTATAGTGAAAATTCCATGATGACCTATTTGGAGTAGCGAAACCCTATAATTCAAAGCTCTGATACCAAATGTTGTGAAACCAGCTCCAAAAATAGAAGAAAAGAGAAATCAATGCCTTAGAAATCAGACACTTCAAGGGGGGAACCTCTAATACATTACATAAATGAATAATTCTTGAATGATACAAATTACAAAACCTCCTTTCTATATATAGAAGTCCACGGGGCCACAATGTAATCCTAGCCGACCTAACAATAATAATTTAAGGAAACAAAAATAACCATATCGAGGTTATAGGGGTACAATAATAAAAATAAGGCGATTACACAAACAACAATAAGGGACTATACTAGTAATATAGGGACCTAACAGGATAATAAAATAGTAACCGAATTTTTATCCATGAAAACTTTAGCTATTCCATTTATTAAAATGCATGGGATTTATGTATACAGTGGGTTTGAATGAAAATGGTGATAACGATACCAAGGTAATAGTACCTACTGGTGTTCGAAATCATGTAAGAGGTTATGTTTTAAACTATGAATAAGTTGAGTATTATTTTAGCTCAAACTAAATTAACATAGATTAAATCTTTGGTAAGAATGATTAAGATATATATACATATATCTTAAAAAGATGAAAAGGTCAGAGAAGGTATACTGACCATGTGATAAATTGTGTTGTTAGTTCCATATAGGAAAAAAAATATATTTTTGGGAAGATAATGTATATATGTGTATATCATAGTTTAGAAATGGAAGTTTAAAGAAATATATATATATATATATATAAGCTATGTTGAAAATAAAAACAAACTATGTATGTTTACGTAGAGAATAAAAAATATTTGATGACTATCCATATATTATAATTTAACATGAATAAATATACAAATATAAATATATATATATATATATATATATATATATATATATATATATATATATAAGTCATATATATATATATGAAAAAGAGGTATACATGTATAAATGCTACAAATTATGTAAATATACAAGATGGATCAACGTGTAAAGAATTTCATATATGTATAGAGGGCGAAAACTATATATAGTTCTGATCTTATGGTGATAGAGAAAAAATATAAATCTATTATTGGATAAAAGGTTCAAAATGTAATATATTGAACTCTTATACAAGACAATCAAATATTATTATGGGTAAATAATTAAAAAAATCCCTTAAAACATTCGTGGGGATGAACGTATCCTATAAAGGATTAAATTATCAGACAAAGATTGATAGAAAACAAATTAAGTATTTACAATTTGTCCAACAATTATTAGTTCATGAAAGAGTTGGAAAAGAGTGTTGAGTATAACTAGAATCGTTTTAAATAGAAAAAATAAATTTTGTAGTAAGTGGAGTTCTTAGATTCTCGAACATGTGAAGAGGTTGAGCTCAAAACATAATTCAAAACATTGTTATCTTCCTCCTCTTCTCTGCTAAATATTTTGGCCATCCTTTTTCTCTTTTATTTTCTTCTTATTCAAATTTCCTTCTTGATGATAGTTGATGCGTTATATATATATATATATATATATATATATATATATATATATATATATATATATATATACACACACACACACACTTACCCAAATATAGTCTGAATCGTATGCCTTGCTTTTCATGTTCTACTCTTCACTGATTTCATAGTTTCTTGTGTGTGAGTGATGCCCTAAAAATTTAGGTTGAGCTCTCATTTTATAGTCTTCATGTCACTTCCTTTTGAGATGACTGGTTGTCGCCCTAAGGTTGACCTGTTGTTAGCATTTAGACCTGGTCCTGGAGGGTCATTTGACTCTATTTGACTCAAATAAAAATCTTCTAGATGCAATATGTAACATGCCCAAATGGATCTTTATGAAAATGACTCAATGACCAATCCTAAGAGCTCACAATGGGAGCTTGATCTAGAATACAATTCCTTGAGCATGAAACCCATGGCTCAAACGTAAAAAAAATAAAAATTGTTTTTCCTTCTTTACAGAAATTACATGAAATAATGTTTACATATGTCATTATGAAAACTGAACCTAGTTACATATTTCAACATTATTCATCTATTATTCCATCTTATTATTTATATTTATGCCTTGCAAGTTGTTTCTAGGGTGCCTCAATCAAGTATACAATTTGTTGGTATAGAGGGCCATGTTATTCCCTCGACCCCTAAACTAGAACCATATAACATGCCCTCTACATCAAATATTGATGTTCCTAGTATACTTGTTGAATTACACCTCCATTCTCATGTTAGGAGTACATCAGAATAAATAAATAATCCATCAAATGTGGGTTTAGTTAGAATTCTCTTTCCATGACTGGAAGAATTTTCTTTGAGGAGTCTCATAGATTCACAATCAAGAATGATAAGGCTCCTACAGATACTCCTGAAAATGTTCAAATCAGGCAAGAAATAATTGAAAAAATTAAGTTATGGGAAATTCCATTTTCGGAGAGTGCAAGGCATAATTCAGATGGGCAGGTAAAATTATTTTATTTTTCTAGAATTTCATTTGTTACGTTTAGGATAATTATTTTAGAAATGAAATTAGTGTCATATTTTGGTTGTGTTTTTAACAGTTCCAAAATTTCATTGTAAATGAAGGAAATAAGTGACAAAGTATCTAATGTACCAATAAGGGCATCTACCTAAACCCCCAAGAATACAGAAATATCATTAGTAACTACAAAATGAATGCAAGAAGTTATAATCGTGCTCACTTCACAAGGAAATGTCTTGAAGGATGAAATGGGGTTAAAATATTATCACTTTATTTTTCGTCATGTAGAACAATTATTTGGAAATACCATCCAAATGGTGATTGAAGCAAACCAATGCTAAAAAAGAAGAATTCTTTAAAGATATCATAATAGCATTTGAAAACCTTTTTTTTGATAAATAAATTATTCTAGACATTTCATGTAAATACATTCACTCAAAAAGAGACAATTTAAGGTCAAAGTTGAAAAAAAGCTTTATGTATCTAGGTCCGGCTTGGATCACAAACCAAGTGACATGGGATGAACTTATGAAAGATGCCAAGTTTAATAGGAAGGTGTGCAATAATCCAAACTATAGGCCATCTACACAAGGAGGCGGTAAGAGACGCTTTCGAGAATTGGATCTCCTAAATTAAGCTCTCATGGATATAATAACATTTGTGGTGGCATGGTAAGTGAATATTTTCATCTATTATATTTACTATTTTAGGGAAAATAACCATCGTCACATTGAGTTAATTGTATCATATTAGTCATTATACATTATGAATATTATTATCTTTGTTACTGTAGGTTCACCAATTTCAAATGGAAGGTTAAAAGGAAGAATTAAAATATGCTTTATTACATGGTTCACAAGGTCTTCGATAACACATGATAGATCGAGGGGAGAAATTAATTACTAGTTATGAATATGATGTTAGTTGTTTATAGTATCTTATAAATAATGCAATAATTTGATTGGAGGTATAATGTTATTTTAACAAGATAAATTGTGTTGTGTATAGTAATCCCAACAATCAAAATCCTCACGTGAAACATCTGGGGGTGAACATGAGGAGGAGATACAAGCACATGATGAATTGTTTGTTGCACACAATCATTCAATTGTCATTCCTGAACCTTCGCAAGAGATCATTGTTGAATTTCAGCAAATGGGAGAGAAAAATAATGAGGAGGGCGCTCAATGTCATTAGCAATACACACCCACAATTAGAGTAGTGCCTTAGTAGAAAGTGGACAAAAAGGATTGATATGTGTTAAATATCAATAACTTGAATGTGACTCTCTCTCATTTCTAAGAAGTGCACTAGGTTTTGAGGGTCCAAACATAAACTAATTCTGTGCGAAAAAAACAAATTTTGAAGATACTTTGTTTTTTTGAATTTTTGGAACAAAACATATTTTGAAAGTACTTTGTTTTTCTGCAGCACTATATAGAAAAACAATGCCTTGACTCTAGATGATGAATTGAATATACTGTGAATTTGGGTTAACAATAGTTGCCTTTATTGACACTCCTACAACAATCTTTTGTATTGTATGGATTTGTACACTTATGATAGTTCATAATTGAAGATTTTTTTCGTGAAGAATTATATTTTAGATCAGACTTGTTTTGAATTTAATGCTTACTATTCGTGTTTCAAAGAGGAAGAACAATCATCATGTTAGAAGATTATTCTCATTTGATAAATACTGAAGAGAAAGCTAAAGTGAGTGAAAAGAAAAATAATGTATGCTTAGCATTATTTTCCCCTATGACATTAAAAGAGTTAATTATAATGTGGGAACAGAAAACATGTGTTCAAACTGTGGATGTTATAATCACGAGTTCTGTATACAAAGCACAAGACCATGAGTGATCGTATTTTCCTCTCATTTCTCTCCATATTTCTTCCAACAATGTGCTTCTTGTGATAAGAAAAATTTGTAGCTTTTTCATATTTACCATGTTGTCTATCATTTTCCTTCCAACTTATGGAAATTTCTTACATTCAGAACTTGCAATGAGGTGAGGCAATTGAAATCCTTGACACTCTTAAAGATCCAAGCCTTGAAATTGATGCTGGTAACTCCATTAGTTATTGGAAACTTGAAAGTGATAGTTCCTCCAAACCATTTCCCAGATCTCTTAGCTGTTCAGGTAAACTTTTGAACTGTTCCTAGCTGTTCAGGTAAACTTTTGAACTGTGCATTCGTCAGTCTCAGTACTTGCAAATTCCTTAGTTTTAGTTTCTTAATATATTTGGAAGAGAGGGGAATTTAATTTGATATCGATGTGTCAGAGCATCTGCAATTTATGCAATTAAGCATATATGAAAATCTGCTGCTAACCATTGAAATGAAATGTATCTCTGTTGTCTCTCTCCCATATCCCATTGATCTTTTGAAGGTCCTGTATATTTATTAAATATTAGAGTCAGTCATAAGAATCCAGATAGACATATTTCGAAACAAAATTGTTTATGATAAATATTTTGGTTGAAAGATTGCATACTTATCTTCTATATCTAAAAAGTATTTGTTTTCACTTTCACGGTTGAATATTTTGTCCCTTCTCTTAGAGAGAAACTTTCAATATGACATCGTGTACCCTTGCAGTCATGCTTTTCACATGTTGGGTGACAAGCACCCTTTTTTCTAGATTTTCTAGTTCTGACTTTCCCACAATATCTGAAACTTCTTTCCAGTCCCAGCCTCAAAAAAAGAAAAAATATAGTGGAATGGATCTTTCAATTTCTCTTCAAGTTTGTCGTAGGAAAAGACACTTCGCTTTATCTCATTCCATATTTCACCCTTCCAATTTTTTTTTTTGTCTCTCTTCCATCACATCTCTAGAAGTTGTTTGTTTGTTTTCTTCGTAAATATGAATCATGCTACCAGAATCATAAGCTTCGGGAATCCTTCACATATATTGACTATCTGGTTCAATTGGCGACGATTTAGTTGTTTCTCACTATCACCATCCACTGTTTTCTTGAAAACCTCCAATTCCTTTTCATTGGGAAGGATTTCAATAGGGTAGAATACTAGTTTTACTCCACTTATTTTCACAGCATCTTTGTCCCTTGCAGTGAGAAGCAACCTCGTTTTTCTTGCATTTCCCATATTCTTAGGGAGAAGTTGTTCAAGTGCATCTCAGTCTTCTTCAAGAAAAACATTGTCTATATAAATAAAAGCCCCTCCTTCTCTAAGATTCTCTCAATTTGTTGTTGTCCTTCCTCGTACCTTTGGAACTGTTTTGGCTCTTCTCCCATCTTAAAATTTTTTATTATGAAATTTTGCAACTCTACTATATTTCGAGTTGATGTTATATTATCAAACAATATAACATAATAATATTCATATCCTTCTATTCATGCATTAAGAAGTCGTGCAAACACAGCATCGACAACTGTAGTCTTGCTAACGCCACTGAAGCCATGCAAGACAACTGCTACTACATTTTTATCACTTCCACACTCCAGAAGTTTAATAACCTTTTTCAATGGTTTTTCGATTCCAATTGTTGCTACATATTTAAACACAAAAAGATCATAAACTTCTGTAAACTCGATAAAATATTTAAAATAGCAATTTTTTCCACCAGCTATAACAATTTACTCACGTCTTTAGGATGTTCTGGATACTGCAGCTCTATTGGTTTACGTGGGTTGCACAAAGGCATCGTAAATACATAGATTAAAATTTCTCCACATATCGATGCCTGTTTCTGCTAACCTTGTTTTAAATTTAGCCAACTCTTCTCGATTCACAGTAGTTCAGAAAAACCTGCGTTAAGAAATTTATTTACAGGATTGTTTGATAAACTCCGGTTCGAACTCCCACATAAGTCCAACATTTAAAACAAAATTTTGAATTTATTGGAATGGGACAAGGAGGATCCAACGATATAGCCGGGATTTAGCATCCATTTAAACGATGTTAATGAGATTAGAGTATGTCAAGTGAGTACTTACTTAGAAAAAAAATTAGCATCAATTTGAGTGCAGAAAGTAATAGAGGCTTCAACTATCAACACTATTGCTTCCCTGATAGAATCCACCATCCCTTACTTTTATTCCTTGGGCTTTGACTGTACAAAGTGGAAAGCATTTCACATGGTACAGAGTTGGCCTATAAATTCACTTCCATGGATATAAATATTACAGGCAGAGCACTTCCATGGATATAAACATTACCAATAGAGTTCAATTCATGAGATATGTGGAGATGTATGCTAAGGTGAAGGAGAAGGGGATTTTTTTATTTTGAAATTATAACAATTCCCGATTTTAATTTGTTTACTTTGGAGGATCCAGGGATCCCTTCAGAACACCATGCTCTAATCCCTTCATTTATGGGTAGGGGAAAAAGAATTCATTCATTCCAGTATGCATATTCCAATCTTCCAGGTTTGTGATTCTAAAACACTAGTTGGACATTTTCTTTTCGTAGATTGATTTCATTATGTTTTCTATACCTATTAAATAAAACCTCTTTCTATACGTACTCCACACTTATAAAATCTATTTTAATATTTATTCCATAAACCTTTTTATATTTCTGAAAACTCAAAAAGAGGCTTTATTTAGGGGAAGCCTATGGGCCAAATACCATGGGACAAATTATTATTAATACCATGGGTTAAATACTATGGGCCAAATAGAGAGGTATGGTAAAGAAATAGATTTCAAAGGAGTATAAAGAGGTATGGTAAATACATAAAAATATATCAAATATGTTTAAAAATCAAAATCTAAGTATATACCAAGTTTATGTGAAAAATACCATGGCAAAAAGTGGTTTTATTTTGGTGAAGCCTATGCACCAAATACCATGGGCCAAATTATTATTAATACAATGTAAAAAAAAATTATTAACCTAAATATTAATATCAAATGATTATTATTATTATTAAATCTAATATTCATATTAATATATTATAATATTAATATTATTAAATTTAATAAGTTTGGATTAATATGATATTAAATTTATTATATTATAATATATATTAATATATCATCAAATATATTACCTTGAGATATATATGGGAGGGAAAAAAAAGAGGTAAAGTGATAGAGATCGATAGATGGGAAGTGACAAGGGAGAGATGAAGATAAACTGAAGGAGAGGGGAGAGGAGAAATGAAGAGAGAGATAAGGAGAGGAGTGAGATAGGTAGAGAAGCTTAAGAGAGGGAGAGAGAAAGAGAGAGAGAGAGGAATATAATGAGAGGACTCGAGGGCAACGAGAGAGAGAGAGAGAAAGAGAGAGGGTGGGGCGGCAGTGGAAGGAGGTAGGAGGGGAAGGGAGAAAGATGAAGGATGAGAGAGAGGACTTGAGAGAGAGGAGGAGAGAGGGAGGGATAAAGAGATGGAGTTGGAAGGGTACAGAAGGAAGGAAGAAGAAAGAAATAGAGAGTGTGGAGAGAGAGAGGGAGTGACAAGGGACAGATGAAGAGAGAGTGCGTATGTTTAGGGGTGAGATTAAGAGACAAAGGAGAAATGGAGAGAATAGGAGAGAGAAGGAGAGAGAATGGGGTAGGATAGAAATGGCAAAAGAAGAAGGATGAGAGAGAGGACTTGAGAGGTAGCAGGAGAGAGAGAGGGAGATAGGAGGATAGAGGGATGGAGTTGGGAGGGGGACATAGGGAGGGAAGAAGAATGACATAGAGAGTGAGAAGTGAAGAGAGAGAGGGAGTGACAAGGGAGAGATGGAGAGAGTGTCTATGTTTGGGGTGAGATAAAGAGACAAAGAAGGAGATATGGAGAGAATGGAGGAAATAACGTGAGAGGGAGGGATATAGTAACAAAGTTGTAGGGTGAAGAGAGAGAGAGAGAGAGAGAGAGAGAGAGAGAGAGATGTGGGAGAGAAATGGAGAGAGAGGAAGGAAGAGAGAGGATGTGAGAGAGGGAGGTAAAAATGATGACATAGAGAGATAAAGGTGGAGAGAGAGAGGAAGTGAT
This sequence comes from Pinus albicaulis, assembly GCA_034641835.2. NCBI lineage: Eukaryota > Viridiplantae > Streptophyta > Pinopsida > Pinales > Pinaceae > Pinus > Pinus albicaulis. The sequence continues at coordinate 482,141,223 of CM076584.1, forward strand.
AAGGAATATGGAGAGTTAGAGAGAGGACAACAATAGTAAAGAGAGATAGGAGTGGTGGAGAGGGAGAGAAGGGGAAGATAGAGATATAGATGGAAGGGGAAGAGAGATATGGAGAGAGGGAGGGACAAATATATAGATTGATAGATATGGTGTGGAAGAGTTTGTGTATTGTGGGGTTGGGGGGGTTAAGATAAAGAGGAAAACAAGGAGAGATGGAAGGAGATATATATGTATATGGATGGGGGAGAGAAGGAATAATATTTCTTGCACTAGATGCATTTATTTCAATGTAGATGGTGATTTCTAATCCTATTTGATAACTTGCACCAGATGGATTGATTTCAGTGTAGATGGTGATTTCTAATCCTATTTGATTGCTTGAACTAGATGCATTTATTTCACTATAGATGGTGATTTATAATCCTATTTGATTGTTTGTACTAGATGCATTTATTTTAGTGTAGATAGTGATTTCTAAATATATTTTATTTCTTTCATCAGATGCATTGATTTCAATGTAGATGATTTATAATCCTATCTCATTGCTTGATCTAAATGCATTGATTTTAGTGTAGATGGTAATTTCTAATCCTATTTGATTGATTTCACTAGCTACATACATTTCAATGTAGATGTTCATTGCTAATTATAATTCAGATTACTTGCACTAGATGCATTGATTTCAGTGTAGATGATTTCGAACCCTATTTGATTGCTTGCACTAAATGCATTTTTTTCAGTGTAAGAGATGATTTCTAATACTATTTTATTGTTTGCACTAAATGCATTTATTTCAATGTAGAAGTTGGTTTCTGGTACATTAGTTTTAAAGTGATTGGATTAAGAATGTGCATTGATTTCAGTATAAGCACAAGAATTTATTGGCAATGTACATTGATTTTTGTGTTATAGTAATTGAACCTATTAATATCGTAGAGAAAGAGAGAAAGGGTATGATGTTTATTACAACAACTCAAGCTAAATATTTAAATGGTTTATGACATGAAAAGATGACAAATCTAACAAGGGTGACAATAAGCATAGTAGAAGAAAATAGTTTGAGATTGATCACAATGAAGAATATTTGTAATTGACAACATTCTTATTACTCACATTTTCTATAATTCAACACTATTATTTTTACTTTGCATTCAAAATTTGTATTTCATCTTTTTTCATCATTAAACTTATCAACAATATTTATCATCTCAGCAAACTCACGTAACTAAGTAAATTTCAAATTAAAATGAAGAGGTTAATATTATACATATTTAGCATATTTAAAATAATTATATTAATTACGCCGTAAGGCATATTTATTTGAAAACAACTCTAATAGCTGCCTTTCTGTCATAATCTGTGCCATTTGATCCTTTGTTAGATGAGTGGATCATCATTCTAATTGTAGCAGTTGACAATTCTAATTGTGACTGTTGACAGTTGCTAGGCAGTTGCGACAAGGACACCCCATCGCAATCTTTAGCTGCAAGTAAATTTTACAGATCATCGCCATCCCGTAAAGAATCGACTGATTACTCATTGTCTGTGAAGAATTCTGAATAAGGACTCCATTCTAATAACATTGACAGGGACACCTACGAAGCGGCTTCTATCCTTATGATTTTATCATCAGATACTCCGATTAAGGAAAAATCCTCCTCTCAGGGCCAAGCATATCACCAAATTGAAGCAAAAGAGTCGTCACAACCGAAAACATCAAATGAATTACTACCATTTCAACCACAGAATTATGAGTTCAATCCTCTGCACTATCTACAACATCTATTTTTTGCCTCGCAAATTGTTGAACCGCAAGAAAAAAATGGAGGTATGGATTTATCATACTAAGATTATATTCTATTTTCGTACTTCATAAACTCTCTATCCACGAACAATAATAGAATTATCTTCCAGTCCTTTTATCCATGAATAAAGAATTCAAAATATGAGAAAAAAGAGTGTTATGTACATTGAATTTATTTAATTCTTAAAAGAAATGAACAATTATAGCTAATTTAATGAATACCTAAAACTTTGCACATGAGATCGGAACTCTCGCAGATGATCAGCAAAATAAAAATGAAATTAAAAGAAAGGCTTTAAATTTTTCTGATATGACTCACTTTTTATATAAATATAGTTGTGAGTTTATTCAAAATATAGTTGTAAAGCATGTTGTGTACATTTCAATGTATGTGGTTCTTCATAAAAATTTGAACAAATTTAAAAGAATACTTAAATTTTGCACAATATATCGTAATTTTTGCAGGTAATCAACAAAAGCAATGGAATTCAAAGTAATGCCTTAAATATATTCATACATATCACAGTTTCAGTACATGTTCCTTTCCTTCATAGATGAATTTGATCAAAGAACCACTGGCCTTCGATCTATTAACCCACGGATCACTGTCATAATTAATATGTTGTGTACATTGCAATGTTTGTAGTTCTTCATGACAATTGGAACAAAATTAAAAAAATACTTAAATTTTGCACAGTATATCGTAAATTTTGCAGGTAATCAACAAAATCAATGGAATTCAAAGTAATGCCTTAAATATCTTCATACATGTCACCGTTTCAGTACATGTTCCTTTCCTTCATAGATGAATTTCATCAAAGAAGTACCTGTCGAAACGATGCACAATTAATTTTTTTTTGTGAAACGAGATGAGATATTTGTGTGCTGATTCAGCATAGATTTTTATCAAATTCCCAGGTTTCATACTTGATTTTGTTCGATGTTCATGACAGCTTTACCACTGGGAGCGTTGTGGGCATGGCACGTGTGTTAATTTGTTCAATCATGTGCCTCTGCGTGCAGAAAAAACAGATATCTATAAATCAGTAGACGACAAGGCAGCAGGAGGAAATGAGAATTACCGTGGATTTTGGAAATTAAATTTCTTTGCCTCACACAATTATGAAGACAAACATCTTATTATAAATTGATCATTCTTTTTTATCCAAAACTAATCCCAACCTTAACTTAATCTTATCTAATTAAAAAATAATAATTTGTTAGGTTTCAATTTTGATTAGAATGTTTATTTGTTGATTGTTATTTTTAGGATTTTAGTGTTTGGGATTATCATTTTGTTATTATATATATTTTTATTATAAGAAATTTTTTATTACTTAAGACAATTGAATTCTTGGTGTAATTTGACAACTACAAAATTAAAGATTGAGAAAAAGAATGATTGAATTGTTGAAGTAGGTTGCTATTTATTTGAATTTAACTTTTTGGCTCTCTGAGATGGTACATCTAGTAGCCATTCTCTAATGGTGGCTTCATGGGAGCCTCCTCTCAAGATGCTAGGAAAGAGGAGGGGGATTAAGGGGAAGTAACCCTTGTTCTTTTTCTTGCAGAGTTTTTGATATTTTAAGTTGTATTTTATTTGTACTTTAGGCATTGTCTTCACATGTATTATATGATGCAATTTGCTTCTGTTGTTAAATATGGTTAGAGCTAAGAGTATAGATTTTAGACCAAAATGAAATTTATATTTCCAATTGTTAATGAGATCACGTGTTTAGAATAATGTGGTGTTCACTATATTATCAGACTCGATAGTTGTTTATGTGTTCACTATATGATCGTGTTCTATAGTTGTTTATGCTCATTTTTGCAATGTTTGTTTTCCAATAATGATTCAGATTGGACACTTAGTCCATTTGACATAGTTGTGTCACTTTTATGGTAATCACAGTCTTCAAAGATCAGTTATTTGACACACAGTTTTGTACTTAGTAGCACATTTCTATTAATTCTACATATCATTGTTCGGTGTCATCAGCATGGATATAGTGCTTCTAAATCTTGGTTTACCGAGTGATTCAGTTGTCAATAGTTGTTTTAAAGAAACTTTTTATATATCTTTCATTTGGAGAGAAAATTATTGTAGATTGAACATACTTTCTTCTATAACTTTTCTTTTAATTACAAATACAAATTGGGATAGGGCATAATCCTTTTTCCTGTCTTTAGTGAAATTGACCAAAATATTTACTAAAATTGACTAAAATAACTACACATATCTTGGTTAGCAACTATTGGATATCTTTAAGAATCTTACTACATTTCCTTTGCAACGTCTAGTGATGGTGAAATTGCTAGTATTAGATATTTTTACATATTATTGATGTTAGAAATTATGTAGGATCCCATGGTATTTTTCCACTATTTTGTGAGTGAGGGTGGGGGATCAGTTGAAAACAATATACTAATCAATCCCTTTACTTTTTGCTTTTTCATGGGAAATATTTACTGGAGATTGATTAGACATGTAAATTTTTTCAATGCGCACATTAGCCTTTATCAAATTGTGATTTTCGTTTGGAGACAGTTTCTAGCAATTATTTGGTATTTTTGCAAGAAACAATCTCTTTATATGGATGACATGGTTGAAAGAGAAATGTAAGAATCACATAGTTGAAGTTTCTCTTTATTTGAAAAGTTTTAATGTTGTGTATTTTATGGTGTGATAAATGTAAGATTGTAAGTAATGTTATTTTATTTTATTTTTCAATTTATTTTAATAGTTGTTTTTATCACTATCTTTTTTTTTGTAAATTTCGTAGTACCTTTCTATTTTCTATTTTTTAAAGAGCAATTTGCTATAAATATTTTACTGAAGATGGTAGCCTCAACCTGCCTGAAGGAAACCAGGTCTGTTGGCCACCTAAGAGATTTATAAGCCAACCAAAATTGGTATTATTTTTTCCTTCTACTAACAACTAATGTCCCTTTACTATGTCCAAAAAATATACAAATAAAACAGAAACTATACATAATATCCTCAAAAAACATACAAAACTAGATATTGAGAAGTGTCAACTATCTGAAGAATCCATAGGTGTTGGGTCCTTTGTAGTTTACCCTGGCATCTTTAAAAGCACTACATATTAGGAAACTATTGTTCAAATCCTTCCCTACACGCATTTTCTTATGCAGAGCCTTGGCATTTCTTTGCATATCATTTCATATCTTGGGACCAAAATGAGGAATTGCCTTCGTTTCCTTGCATACTCAACATCGCCTTTGCTAATAAACATTTAAATTTCCAGTATGTCTTAACTGATTGTTGAAATAGAAAAACTCTGCCTCTTGTATTTCCTGGGTCAGAAATAAAATCCATTCTAGCCTCTTGTTCTTTAAGAGCATCGTCATCATCATCACTTTGCCTCTCCCAACCCTGAATAGTTTTACGAATGTGCATTAGAGTCTCTGAATCATAAATATTTGATATATTTTCAAGAGTCTGCTTATTACTCTTTCTACCTCTTTTACTTGGACCAGCTGCCTGAGTTGGTTGTAGCTTCTTCCTTTTACATGTGTCTTTACAATTACCATTTTTGCCTTTTGTCATTCTGCCTTGACAGAGACTGTCTGATTTTGTGAATGACAGAGACCCTGTATATGAAAGGGGACAATTATGTGAAACTTAGATTCAATATTAAACTCCGAATGATTCTCCTTTATCTGAGCATTGAAATATTGATTGCGCGGTTCAATCTTTCGAAAATTAACAAACTATGCCCTCTCATTTCCAACTTTCCTCCACCGTTGAATTAACAAGAGAAAGGTTTTTCCCAGAGAAAACAAAATATGCGTAGTGCCTCGGAAATTAGGACTGACCCAATGAAATTGCGACATAAGAGAAGAGTAAACCCATATTTGTATAGACCTCCCATTCCAGATGCATGAATAGTATTTGAGATAGCAAGAATTCCTATTGCGGATTGAAACACTTAGGTAATTAATGAAAAGCCTGGTATGGCAAGGGACATAGAAGTGCCAACAACAAACCCTACCCTTAAGCTTCTGATACCTAGTGGCCTTCTCTTTCGGGTACTTTTGAATAAAAAGAAGAACCTTTACCAGACCATTCAAGACCGAGATAAAGGAATTCCAGAACATACATTCATTTTCTTTAGAAAAGCACAGACTTAACCCATGCAAATTGACATATCTGAGGTGCTGGTAATGAGGGCCAGGGGAATTATGGAGGAACATACATTCATATTCATTAGAAAAGCATAGACTTAACCCATGCAAATTGACATAACTAAGGTACTGGTAATGAGGACCAGGAGGGCTACGAAAGTAGGGTTCTATCTCCAAATGAACCCCCTCTACCATTACATGCAAACCATAGAAAATAAAAAAGCTAAAAATAGTAATCAGAAGAATTCTTGTAAGTCTTTGTCAAAAACTTTGTCTTTCATTTGAGAATGCTAAAAGTTAACAAGAAAACCGAATTTTAAAATTAGGTAAGCGGAGCAGGTACATACAAAGTAAATTATCCACATGTGCTCGCTTCTTCCGCCATTCCTTTTATTTGCTCTTGTGCAGTTATCTATTTGAAATATTGTTTTGCAATCGCGAACTTACCTTATTCATTCTCCTTCCCCACAACTTGATGTACCTTCTAGTTCTCGCATTCATTTGTTCCGTTAGGGTAAACATCTGATCATTTAGTAGGCGCGTACGAGATCAGGCCTACACCATGTGAATTATTCTAATGTGATAATTGTGTAACCCCAGCGTGGCCGTTGTCTCTTGCCATCTCCCTTGCTAACACCACGATAGGATCCTCAACTATTTAAATATTTGTCGAAATGATAAGAGAGTGTAATTCAATGTCCCGAGATTCTAGCCAGCAGCGTGACGTCCAGTATCTTTCACTGTTACATAGCCCTAGGCCACCACAAGCCAATCTACCTCAATAGTAATGTGAACATGTAGAGGTATAATATACTGGATTCCTTTAATCAGCAAGCCTATTTCCTGAATTAGATTCGTTGTCCTCCAGATTTTACTTTTCTTTTCTGATACTGATCCTTACTGTAATTTATGTAAAACTCCAATGACCACTGCCGAATCTCCTTGTACAATAAGTCGATGGTAATTTTCTCTTTTTGCTATCATTAGCACCTGTTTTACTGCTGTCAATTCTACTTCATTGTTAGTTGCATAGCCCAAATCCATAGCATATACTCTACAAGCTGCCCCTCGAGAATTTCTAAATATTCCTCCTGCTCCTGCTTGTCTTGGATTTCCTTTTGATGCACCATCATAATTGAGTTTAATAAATCCATTTTGAGGTACCTTCCATCTATCCTCTAGATTTTGACGAGGAGGTCTATATTTTGAAAGGGTAATTGACATCATTCTAGGTTTCAAATTTAATCTTGCCAGCATTTGAGTTTCTATACCTTCCGTCTTCCAGTCTTCTTCTGTCCATCTTTCCATTAGAATTGTTTCTTGTATATTCTCTACCATCTTTTTCCATATTTGGTTAATTGTTTTTTCTTCTTCTCTGAATATGTGGTGATTCCTTTCTTTCCATATGCCCCATAGGATAAACTTGATAGATGGCCTCCATGCTCTATTCAACACTTCACATTTAAAACCTCCCTTTCGCCAATTGATAATTGTTGCATTTATATTTGTACTATCTCTATCCATTTGCATGAATGTTCTTGCAATACTACTTCACAAGATCTCCGCACTTTCACAAGTGTTTAAGACATGTTCTATTGATTCATTTGTTTTCCTACACATGTAACAAATGGACGGTCCATACATTCCTCGCTTCTGCAGTTGGTCCAAAGTGAGAATTTTCCAATGACTTAATAGCCAGAGGAAATATTCTACTTTTAGTCAATGATTTGTCGACCATATTTTCCTCCATATGGACCTTTCATTATTATTAGTATTCTGAGACTGAATATTATAGCCCTCTTATATGGTAAACATTCCTTTACTCTGATAACCCCATCTGAGAATATCACTTCTAGTTGCAGTAACTATTTTCCTTATTTGCAATTCTTTTTCAAGATTATTCCATTGTTGTGTTTCTGGTGCTCCTGGCCAATGGACTTTCTCCTTCCATCTTCTCCACTAGCTAGTCTACTGTTGGCACCAATAATTATTTATTAATCTACTGTTTGGAGTGTTTGTGAACAGGAAAATTTCTCCTCAGTCAAGCCGACTGAATAATTTTTCTCTTTGCTGCCATGAATCTACCCAAAAAAGTGTCGTTCTTCCTTCCCTCACTTCCCAAAAACTATGTTGCCGAATTCAATTCCTGTTAATTGCTGCAAGCTACAAATTGAAGACCCTTTCGGTACAATAACCACTTTTAATTTTCTTGTTACAGATTGAGGCATACCATATTTCCTTTCCCATATATTATGACCTCCTTGGATCCATCTCCACCACATTTTGGCCCCCATAACTTGATTTAAAACATATGGATCACGAAGGCCCAATCCCCCAGCTGATTTTTCTTTAATTAGTTTATCCCATGAAAGTAATGCCCATTTCCTGCTGTCCTGCACACCTTGCCAAAGAAATTTCTTGAACATATTCACTAATTGGTTGCAAATGCTTTTTGGGCAAGCTCTCCCTGATAATGGATAAAGAGGAAGGGATTGAAGAACCGATTTTAACATTATGAGTCTTCCTGGAGCATTCAAGACTCTAAATGCCTAATTATGCAATTTTTTCACCAATCTGGTAATGAGATCTTTCTAATTTGCGATTCTTAAAGGGGAAGTATTTAAAGGGACACACAAGTACTTCATGGGAAAAGTACCTATATTGAATCCAAGCATTCTAGCTAGAAAAATTTGAGTGAAATTATTAGAATTGAAAAAATAAACATTTGATTTATCAGTATTAAGAAGAGTACCTGATGCCTCCACGAAGGTTTCCAGAATCTTTAAAATGGATTTTGGCTCTCTCACCGAAACGTGGCAAAATAAGAAGATATCATCAACAAACTGTTGACGTGTCAAGGAAGAATCTATCCCCTATAATTTTGAACCCTATATTTTTTTTATCACTATCATTTTATAAAGTGTTTGTATTAAATATTTTCTGCATTTTATATATTTTACATATTTTTAGAAAAATACATCAACTATAAAAACAAGTTTTGAAAATTAATATTAACTATGACCAAAAGTATACCATTATTTATTCTTACGTGTATAAATAGTAGTTGCACATTACAATAAATTGGTATAAAACTTAGTCCAATTTAATAAACAATCTTACTCATTTGAAATAGGATGAGCACAAGGTTACAATCAAAGTCAAAGGTATTTATTAATTTTTTTAAAAAATTCATTAGAAGCTATTATGTATAGAAAATAGATCAAGATGAAACCGAACCAAAACACTGGTTTAATTAATAACAATGGGTTTAAAAGCACAAATACACTTAACAACAAATAATAGGTATAATTTAAAAAATAAAATATTATAAACACTGTTTTATGAAATAAGTCCAAAGATTAAAAATATTAAAGAATTTTAATTAATTTTTTTTAATTTTCCATAAACCATATTGGTTTTAGTTGATATTAATGGTAATCATCACTATCATTTTAGATATTTGATTCTAAATATTATATTTATTTAATTTATTTTTCCATTTTCTTGAATTTTTATTTTTATATTTCATTATTGTTATAAAAAAAATTTCATTTGAATTTTTTAAAATTAATTGTTTTTATTTAGTAAAAATAAAAATAATTATTTAATATTTTTTTAAAGAAAATTAAAATTAATATGATTTTTATAAAAAATTGTATATGTATTATAAATAAATGATACATTTATTTATTTAGCTAGAGTTTTTCACTAGATCACATATGCACATTGTTTTTTAAACATGTGTTGCAAAGTATAATGGAAATATTTTTTATAATATATATATATATATATATATCTTTTGTGACCTTGATTAAATTTAAGAGATAATAATTTATAAGAAAAAAAAAATATTTAATTTCATTATATTTTATTTTATGAATTAATATATTATTTTAATTATTTATTAATGTAACTTTTAATTTATTAATATTTTTTTATCCAAAAAATATAGTTTATTGAGAAACAACAAAAATATTTTCAATATTATTTTTAATGATTTAATATATATATATATTAAAACTCATATATGATTCAGAAATAAATTAATATATATGGATTGAAGCTAAATTTTTTATTTATGTAAAGTAAATTATATCTTTGTTAATTCTTAGCTTATTCTTAAAAGTAAAATCATTGGCAAAGGTAAAGTTATGAGTATATATAATGCTTAATTATGTGTATACTAACTTTATTAACATTTTATTAAACTTTTTTAATACATTGAGATGAAATGTAGATTTATATGGCTCCCTTATCACTACCGGGGTGAGATAGGTGGACACTACACTTATACCTCAGTATTTAGATTTACAAAATCTTACACAATTTGTTTTTCTGTTTCATTTCTTAGTTGCTCTATTACTCCTGGTCTGTTCCATTGTTTCGGGAAAACAAATCTATGTTTGAAACTCTCTAGATTGGGAAAACAACTTTACTTTTGGCTTTGGCTGGCAAAAACTAAGATGGGGTAAAATAACTTTACTTTTCGCTTGCACTGACAAGCTCAATTCAAAATTAAGGCTCAGTTCATGTACTGTCCTTTGATTCCATAATTGTCAAATTGTTTTGACTATACAATACAGAAAACACTGAAATTATACATATTTTTAGGTATCTGACTCGGTGACATACAATGGACACAGATAAGATGAGTTCATGAGACATCGGCTTAATCAAAGTGTCACAACGATATAAAGGTGCATAAAAAAAATACTTTCTAACTTAGAGATTAAACCCATAAGCAAAGTTTAATTTGTCGTTTCATCAGGAATTCATTTAACACAATTCGTTATTGTTATTTTCCACCAGACTCATTAACGTTCTAACCCTGTTCTACATTATATTTATACCCTTTGTACACCAGGGATTCCTTATTATACATAAGGCTTTTACGTGAGAGTTCAACATAATCGACTATAAACTTAACAGTTAGCATATATATATATATATATATATATATATTATCTCTTGTGTTTTGATGAGATATTTATCTTCGTTATCCAAGGCAAGATCGGCACGTCAGTGTGAATAAATGAGTATGTACAGGCTATTAAATCCATCAAGAACTATTAGATTTGTCGTGTGTTTCTCGATGAGATACATGAGATCTCCACCGTTGGTGCTTTGGGCAATCGACGATTGTGATTTTGAGCAGGATATCACTTGGTAATCCCCGCCAAGCCTAGGTTAACTTGGCCAATATCACTTTGTCACTGTGCGTGAGGAATTAACACTGCCACTTTGAGGGTTTGTCACTGCTATGAATTGCTTCCGGGTCTCGGCTCTAGCATTACTAATTCTTCTCTCCTGCATGGAAAGTTCTTGGAAATGATTCACCTATTTGGTAGCAGAAGGAGGAATTTGAGGGTATTTTCACTGAGTGTAATGAGCTATAGGTGTTTGAGACCACTGTTCGTTATGGTTATAATAGCTACCTTCACTTCTACATTCATCGCGTTGTTCAGGTAAATTTACTCAAGCAATCATGGCTTATTCAACTTTCCTTTTTGCATATATGGTTCTTTGTGCAATTTCTTCTTTTCCGGTTTCTTATTGACTTGTTTTTACTATGCTTAAACGATTTCAATCTCAGGACCTACTTATCACGGCGAATCACTTCTTCTCAGGTATAAATACCCTATCCATCCTTTAACAAATTTAGGAGAGGATTTTTTTTTTTTTTTTAAATGGTTTAAGTTTTAATGTCTGGAGGATCTCCTTACTATATTTTTATTTTACATGCCTTCTGTCTCCAGATCATCACTTTCTCTGTTGGCCTCTTCCATTCTTCGAAAATTGCTTGGGATTTCCAAATATTTTAGCGCATGGCTAAATCCTATCTCTCCCTTACAGGTACTCTTAAAGTCCACATTCGGCTCCAATGTCTATCTGTCTCGAGCGGAATCTACTCGTATTTTTTTAAGGGGTTTTGAAACCCATTACTTGGCTCGGCCCGATGAGTAATATGTCGGCCTTAATAAGCAATGTTTTATGTTTATATGTATGAAAAATGAATTCTTAAGAGACATTATTTTTCCGAATCTTTTGGCCTTGAATGTTTTTCCACTGTTATATAAATCTTTTGTATTTTGTTTTAGAAGGGTTTTCTCGAAATACTGTTACTTATATTTTAGCATGCAATGTGTAACAGTCAAGAGTTTCAATATGAATTCTCAACTCTTCTTCTGGTTGAAGTAATGAAAGGCAATCGTCGTAAAGTTCATGTTTTGTTACATTTACTTTCTTCGTTCATTCAGTTTGATGGTATGTAGTTAAGCTTGGCAGTTGACATAACTCAATTTCTTGAAGAATAACGTTTTTCTTCCTGTATTTACAATATTTGTTAATAAAATCCAACTTTCAGTTTCTCTATGTTTCTTTATAGTTCATTTCTTCCTTAGGTATTTATCATGGTGGCCGAACCACCTACAGAGTCTGTGTATAGTTTTACTTGAGGGAAAATTGTGTCCTCGGTTAGGGTTTTACCCTATACCCATGACCGACAATCTCCTCTATTGTTTAATCAAGAACATCTTCATTAAGTATGTATACATGTGATTTATTTAGCTCTATCAAATATAGATATAATCTCTTTCCTTTCTACATAGTTCTTGATTTCATTCCTTAACTTGCTTACAGTTTGCTAACTATGGAGTTTACTGTAAAATTTTATCTAGTTACACATATAACTTGGAATATTCCTTTTATTTTCTTTTATAATAGACAGCCTCTGCTATTAAATATGGAATACTGATTAATACATTCCTTCCTTATTACAGTCTTAATCACTAAACTTTCAATGTCAAAATAGTTCTACTTGTTAGTATAATATGCAATCTTTCTGGTGAATTATACATAATGAGATAATAACATTCAAATTAGTACCCACTGTTACTATCACAAATAAATAAATGCCTAAACATTCATAGAGTGGAGGTATTCCAGTGGTTAACTTACTGAAAATATACACACAATTACTTATCTGATTATGAAAATTATAGTTGTGGTCCTCCCAACCATCAAGAGAAGCAATAATGTCTTACTCTTGCCCTCATGCTCCAATCATGAAAAGGTAAGGGTTAACAGTGGAATTTTTGTTCTGACCTCAGGACTCCTAGTCCAGTTAGTACCATAAATTAAATCAGGATTTGCTGAGTGATTTTCCACTAGTCTCTACCAGCTCAGGAAAACTCGTCACTCTATCCTTCATCCATCAGCAGAACCCCTACTCCTCACTGGGATCATCCTCTTATCCCCAGAGGAACAGGTAATTGTTTCCAACTGTCCCCAACCACTTTCCAGTTCTTGGAAGACATTTGCCATCAAATTTTACTTTTTATGAAGTTAATTCCATAACTGATTTATTATTCATAATTAATCACTAATGAAAATAACCTTTCAGCAAAACATTAATAATTCCAGTCTTTTTTCTTAAAACAATAATTAAAGTTGTCTTTTAACTAGTTAACAACTAGTTATCCTTAATGTAGCTGTCACAACTTCCCCCCTGGAAGTAACACCGTCATCGGTGTTTCACTCTAGCTCTGAAAAGACCTCTGGGTAAGCCTCACACACAAATATATCGTCCTCCCAAGTATCCTCATCCGGGCCGAAGTGCTTCCACTGCACTTTAACCTAGGTGATGACTCTCTTTTGGAGCATGATTTCCCTCCGGTAAAGTATGTGTTGCAACTCGACAAGAAACTCGCCGTCTGTCTCTACCTACGAACAGCAAAGTTCCATGTCAAATTCTCATAAAGAAATCATATTCCAAGTTAGGATTTCTAATTCTATCCTACCTGTATATTTTTCCAATGTATTACATGCTTTGAATCATGCACATAACGCTTCAATAGGGACACATGAAACACATTGTGTACTCGAATGTGACTGGGTAAAGCCAGCCAATAGGCCACAGGTCCTACCCTTTCCAGAATTTGGAAGGGTCCACAGAACCTGGGAGCCAACTTTGCACAAAAGTTCCACCGCATGGTACTCCTCTCTGGTTTGATCCTCATATACACATGATATCCCACTTTGAATTCCCGATAAGACCTCTTTTTATCCGCATAGATCTTCTGCGGATCTTGTGCAACCTTTAGGTTTTGTATTATGTTCTTTACTTTTGATTCCATTTCAGCAAGCATCTCGGGTCCCAACATTAATTTTGTTTTGGGGCTGCTCCCATTTATGGGTGTGTGACACTGCCTCCCATACAACGCCTCAAAAGGAATCATCTTCAGGGACTCCTGATAAACACTGTTGTAAGCAAATTCAACAAGATGAAAATAGTCTTTCCATTTGGTTGGCTGCTGCATCACATACATGTGCACATATCTTCCAACACTTGGTTTGCTTGCTTTGTTTGATTGTCTGTCTGAGGATGATAAGCAGTGATAAAGTTTATTTGGGTCCCCATCCCTATAAACAGAGTTTTACAAAATGCTGATGTGAACTTAGCTTCCCTATCTGAGATAACTATCTTTGGAATACCATGTAGCCTGAAAATTTCCCTCATGAATATGTCTGCTATCTGTACAGTCTTATAAGTAGTCTGCATAGGTATAAAATGTGCATATTTACTCAATCTATCCACTACCACCATGATGGAGTCATTTTTATTTTTTGTTTGGGATGTTGATGCTCCACCTTCACCTACTAACACTCCAAACATCTATTTAAATACTCAGCAATATTTTTACACATACCAGGCCAGAAATATACCTTTCTAATTGTATTCAACGCTTTCTAGCTTCCTGGGTAACCTCCATAATTGTTGCGATGGTACTCATTCATTATCAGCTCCTTTAGGTCCACACGATTTGGTACATGCACCTTACCTCTAAAAGTTATCATATGATCTTCATTTTCTCCATACTCAGAAGTACTTCCTTGCTTTCTGGTTTCTTCCATTTGCTGCCATAGGAATTGATATTCCAGATCTTTTTGTGCTTCTTCTTTTACTAGATCTAAAAAGTTATTTTCCAACTAATTGTAATATATTTAAAAAAAAACCATGTAGTTTTCTACTTAAAGCATCAGCTACCCAGTTTTCCTTAGGCTTCACATGTTGGATGTCCATATCAAACTCACTTAAAAAGGCACTCCATCTTGCATGTCTAGAGTTTAAATCAGCTTGCTTGAAGTAGCTAGTCAAGTTGCTATGATCTGTCTTTAACACAAACTTTCTTCCCAACAAGTAGTGTCTCCATACCTGGAGTGCATGAACTACTCCTGTTAATTCTAAATCATAGGTTGAGTACCTTTTTTCATGATCCTTCAACTTTCTTGACTCATATGCCACTACTTTTCCTTCCTGAGATAGAATTTCCCCAACACCCTCTTTACTAGCGTCTGTACATACTTCAAATTCTTTGTTAGGGTAAGCTACCCTTAGCGCTGGTGCAATGGTCAAAAGTTGTTTCAATTTTTCAAAATTGTTCTGACACTCAAAAATCCAACTAAAAACTTTTCATTTTCTTAGCAAAGAGGTTATGGGAAAAGAAATCCTAGAGAATCCCTCAATATATCTCCCATAGTACCCAGCTAATCCTATAAAGGATCGAATGTCTGCCACATTCTGGGTACTCACCATTCCATAATTGTCTTTATTTTCTCAGGATCAACAACAATCCCTTCTGCTAAAATGACATGGCCTAGGTACCGGATTTTTGTTTTAAAGAAATCGCGTTTGCTGAAATTAGTGTAAAATTGTTGTTTTCTTAGCATTTCCAACACAATCCTTAGATTCTCTCTATGTTGTTCCTGGTTTTTAGAATAGATTAAAATTTCATCTATAAATATAAGTACAAAATTATCTAGGAAAGGATGGAAGATTCCATGAATTAACCTCATAAAGGTTGCTGGTGTGTTTTTTAACCCAAAGGGTAACACCACAAATTCATAATGCCCGTACCTGGTACGGAATGTTGTCTTCAAAATTTCGTCATCCTTGATTTGAATTTGGTGATATCCAAATCTTAAATCTATCTTTGAAAACACCGTGGCTCCCTTCACTTGATCAAATAGATCATCGATCCTTGGTAATGGATACTTATTCTTAATTGTTAACTTGTTAAGCAATCTATAACCCATGCACATTCGCATGGTTCCGTCCTTCTTCTTCACGAACAACACTGGTGCTCCCCAAGGGGACACACTTGGACGAATGTAACCTTTCTTCAACAATTACTATAACTACATTTTCTTTAGTTAATTCTGGAATGCTCATTTTGTAAGGAGCCCTTGACACAGGTGATGCTCCTGGAATTAGCTCTATAGTAAAATGAATATCTCGCCTTGGTCGTAATCCAGGGATACTGTTTGGAAAAACATCCATGAAGTATTGTACCACTAGTATGTTTTCCATCGGAGATGATTTTTCCTTGGAGTTAGCATATCCAACCTAAATAGCATATATTTGGCACCCCTTCCTTGTACATTTACTCGTTTGGAATGTTGTGATTGGATGTAGTTGTAATGGCTTCTTGACTCCATGAATCTCCTTGCATGTTCCATCTTGCATTCTGTAATGAATAATCTTTTCCTTGCACTCCACTAAGGTCCAATGTTTTTCTAGCCAATCCATGCCCAGAAAAACATCATAGGACCCAAATGGCCATATTTTCAAGTCCACATTCAACTATTTTTCTGCAATTTCTAATATAAATTATGGGATCTTAGCAGCCACCTTTCTTTTTGCTCCTATGGCTAGCTATACCAACCATGAGTTTTGAATTTTTATTCTTTTAATTTACACATTTCCACTATTTTGGGACTAACATAACTCAGAATTGTACCTGGGTCTACCAAAGTAGAAACAGATTGAGACAATAATTTACCTTCTAGCTCAATAATTGTTGGTTGATAATTTTCCTGTCGATCCTCCAACGCTGCGTTGATACATGGAATTTTTCGTGCCACATCGCCTACTGTAGAAGCACCCTACAAGTTGGAAACTATATCATTTCTTGCTCACTGTGGGCAATTTTTATAATAGTGTGCCTCACCACAACCCCAACACTGTAGAGGTGGCTTGGTCACCTACCCCTACTCAAGTTCTCTAGATGCCTCTGTAGCCTTCTCTTCTACTGGCCAAGGGGTTCTTTGATGATTTCTGCCAAACTCTTTGCTGACTGAATTATGTGCAGAATTTTTAAAGTCATTGCTTTTGGTGCCTTTGAAATTTGAGTTACTTTCCTATCCTTTCCTAGGCTGCCAAATTTTTCCAACCTCCCCATTAGCCTTAGACTACTGATAGCACATTCTTGCCTTACGAATCGCTTCGTCCATGGTTATGGGATTTAGAAATTCAATTCGCTCTTTCATATGTGTTGGCAGGCTGCTCATAAATCTCAACACCCTAGCTTTTTCCTCTCGAAGGTATGGAACATATCGTAACAGTGAGGTGAACGTGGTGATATATTCATCCATAGTTATCTGTCATAGCCTCAAGTCATGAAATTCTTTATATTTTTCATCATAGAAACTTTATTTCAAATACTTTTCTTTAAATTATTGCTGGAGCAATTCCCAAGTGACATCTTCTTCCTCAATGTTGCGAACATTCTTCACTTCTTCCCACCACGGAGTGGCTTTCTCCCTTAACTTTTATATGGCCAATCTGGCCTTCAGGATGCTACTATACTCGTACACCTGAAAGTACTTGTTAATTTTTATTAACCATGCTTCTAACACTTCCTCAGCTTCACCATCAGATGTTGGTGGTTTTATTTTTCGAAACTCCCCCTAAAGCTCTACTTTCTTCACTTTAACCTCTTGTTGATCCGACAAGTTGCCAGATTCTGCTTCGTTGTAATTTTTGTTCTTGTTACTTCTCGGGGATGGGATTCTTTCCACTCTGTTAGTGGTGTTGTCTCTTGTTTTCTATTCATCACATTCTTGCATGCCTGTGTCAGTACTAGGGTGTTCTACTTCTTGGTTTTTCTTGTCAAACAGGCTCTTTAGTATCTTTTCTTGCTCTTGCACTAATCATTTGTTATCACTTAGAACTTGTACCATCACTTCCTGTAATTGTTGTACTATATTCAACAGTAAGCTGGTTTGATGCTGACGTTCCTCCAGTAGTCTTCTCTTTTGCTGGTGTTGATTGACACTCAGCTGAACCCACATCTCGGGGTTCACAACTAGTTGAGCTTGGGGTTCCCTGGTTTCTTGGGGTGGTTGTTGCTTTGTCCAACTTCTCATTATGTTTCTTGTTATGATTCTATTCTGTGAATCATTATATACACAGAGTAAATTTTTCGTTGACTCTCAGGGTCCTAGCTTATGAACACTGCTTTGATACCACTTGTCACAACCATACAAAACTGCATAAAAAAAAAAAAAAAACTTTCTAACTTAGAGATTAAACCCACGAGCAAAGTTTGATTTGTCATTTCATAAGGAATTCATTTAACACAAATAATTATTGTTATTTTCCACCAGACTCATTAAGGTTCTAACCCTATTGTACATTATATTTACACCCACTGTAGACCATGGGATTCCTTATTATACATAAGGATTTTACGTGAGAGTTCAACATATATATCAATCGACAATAAACTTAATAGTTATCATGTTTATATATATATATATATTATCTCCTGCATTTTGATGAGATATTTATCCTCATTATTCGATGAAAGAATGGCACGTGAGTGCAAATAAATGAGTATGTACAAGCTATTAACTCCATCAACAGTTGTTATATATGTTGTGCGTTTCTCGATCAGATACATGAGATCTCCACCGTTGGTGCTTCGGGCAATCGACGATTGTGATTTTGAGCGGGATATCACTTGGTAATCCCCGCCAAGCCTAGGTTAACCAGGCCTCTGTCACTTTGTCACTATGCTTGAGGAGTTAACAATGCCACTCTAAGGTTTTGTCACTGCTATGAATTTCCTCTGGGTCTAGGCTCTGCCACTACTGATTCTTCTCTCCTGCATGGAAAGTTATTGGAAATGATTCACCCATTTGCTGGTGGAAGGAGGAATTTAAGGGTCTTTTCGCCGAGTGTAGTGAGCTACAGGTGTTTGAGACCACTGTTTGTCATGGTTATAATTGATACCTTCACTTCTACATTCCTTGCGTTGTTCAGGTAAATTTACTCAAGCAATCATGGCTTATTCGACTTTCCTTTTTTCATATATGGTTCTCTTTGCAATCTCTTCTTATCAGTTTTCTTATTGACTTGTTTTTACTGTGCTTGAAGGATTTCAACCTCAGGACCTACTTTTCGTGGCGAATCACTTATTCTTAGGTATAAATACCCTATCCATCCTTTAACAAATTTAGCACAGGTTTTTCTTATTTTTTTTCTTTTTTTAAAAAGGTTTAAGTTTTAATGTCTGGAGGATCTCCTTACTATATTTTTATTTTACATGGCTTCTATCTCTAGGTCAACACTTTCTCCATTGGTCGCTTCCATTCTTCAGAAATCACTTGGGATTTCCAAATATTTTAGTGCATGGCTAAATCCTAGCTCTCCGTTACAGTTACTCTTAAAGTCCACATTCGACTCCAATGTTTTTCTGTCTCGAGCAGAATTTTCTAGTATTATTTTTAAGGCATTTTGAAACCCATTACTTGGCTCTGCCCGATGAGTAATCTACCGGCCTTAATAAGCAATGTTTTTAGTTTATGTGTATTAACTATGAATTCTTAAGAGATAGTATTCGACCGAATATTTTGGCCTCGAATGTTTTTCCACTGCTATAAAAATATTTTGTATTTTGTTTTAGAGGGGTTTTATCAGAATACTGTTACTTATATTTTAGCATGCAAGATGTAACAGTCGAGGGTTTCAATTTGAATTCTCAATTATTTTTCTGGTTTAAGTAATGAAAGGCAATCACCATAAATTTCATGTTTTGTTACATTTACTTCCTTTGTTCATTCAGTTTTATGGTATGTAGTTAATCTTGGTAGTTGAGATAACTCAGTTTTCTTGAAGAATAACATTTTTCTTCCCGTGTTTACAGTATTTGTCAAGAAACTCCAGCTTTTAGTTTCTCTGTGTTACTTTATAGTTCATTTATTCCTTAGGTATTTATCATGGTGGTTGGACCACCTACAGAGTCCATCTATAGTTTTACTTGAGGGACAATTATGTCCTGGGTTAGGGTTTTTGTAATATTCCCAATTAGCCACTGTTACTTGGAATATTATAATTGCTCTATTTTTGAAATAAAAGAGTAGGGAGGACAATAAAACATATCCCAGTGTGAAAAGGGATTGAATTAGGAGGACAAATAAAGCCACCTTGGTGTGAAAGAGGGGAAAAGAAATGAGCTAGTTCCAGTTGACCTAGTCAACAATGCTATCACAAGAGGAGGGAAACTAGCTAGGGCGGCGCAGTTTTGAAAGGGGAATGTTCTCAAGGAAGACACATCATTAATGAGTGGGGTTCGGGACGAGGAAGCTCACCAAGGATAAGAAGGAGGAGATAGCAACAAGGGAGGGCATTCATTATTCATCTTGGTTTTGGTCTTCTGACTAATTGCAAGCTTTAGCTATTTCGCTGGAGTTGCAACACTATTTAGTGCAAAGAATTCTCATGCAGGAATTCCACCTTCACCTTTGGTTTAGCTGATTGGGAGATCTAAGGAGGAGGTCCTGAGTTCAATTTTCATCATTTTTCTTGATTATATCTATTGAGGAAGGCCTTGGGCCAATTTCTGTATCATTCATATATTTCAGATCAAATTCAATATTTTTTAATACATAGCTACTGGGTACAATGTTATTTTCTGCAGTGTTGCATTGTATGTTGTTATTTTACCGGAAACCCTTACCGAGGTGTTCAGATGTGCTTGTAAAAGGTGTCAAACCTCTTATTTCTGATTCAATGATCAATGAAAGCTCTAGATTTGTATGAAACCATATTTTTCTATAGATTTCATAATAAAAATTATGCTGTTGCAGTCTTCAACAATTCTATTTTATGAAGTTGTGGGATTGGGGTTGTTTTAGCCTTGCTTCTCTGAAGGCAGGAGATCATTGTATCTATGATGATGTTTCATTCCAGATCTCTGTTTATTATATATAGCATATTTAGGGGATCTGAGTCTGTTCTGCATTTTATTACATATTTTCTTATACGGCGTTACATTGAGATATTACATAAGTGCGAAAAGGAATAATGCAGTCAGCTGTTTGCTCTTGGCTCTGAAGCTTATTGATCTTTATCTTGAAGAAGAAGAAATTTGAATCTCCTACTTCAAACCCTACAGAACATTGCAAGGGACCTCAAGGAGATGAGACATGAAGGGGATTCTATAGAGTTTTTCCATGAGGCAAGCACCATCACTACAAATGGCATGGGGCATTCAGCTGCATCATAACGCTCTACCATGCCTTCATTTCTAATTGAGGGAGATAAGGAGGAAACCCTGGGAGAATATTTTGAAGAATATGAACTCCAATCTCAAGGGTTCAAGGAGCACTTGAGCTTTTAGGAGTTTTGTCAGATCAATGATGGGAGGAGGATTAATCCTCATCAAAAGGAGGAGAACTTGGTGTAGGGATTAGCCCTATAGTGCAATATGGTAGGGTTATTCTTGCCCACATTTGATGGGACACCTAAGTGCACAGCCAAGGCTTGGGTGGAGAAGCTTGACACATACTTCCAACTCAACAAGGTTTCTGAGGTAGGAGCCATCAAGATAGATGTGCTGCACCTAGAAGGGCAAGCTCAAGAATGGTGGTTTCACGGACTGACCACACTTGGGCATCATCATATCACTTCATACTCAACTTTCACCAAGAATCTAGTGGAGAGGCTTGATCCAAGAGATCCAGAATCCCACTTTGCCAAGTTAACCAAGCTCAAGCAAGAGGGAGATATTGAGGATTATATTGCTGAGTATTTGCAACTTTTAGTGATGGTATCAACCTCACTATGAGCAGGAAGGTATGCATGTTTATTAATGGGATGGCTGAACCATTGCAAGGGTTGGTCAAATCCACTAAACCAACCAAACTCCTTGAAGCTGTGGAGAAAGCTAGAGATCTACAACACATCTTGCCTAGGGCAAGAACCTTTTTGCAGCAGGAGACTTGCTCAAGACCAAGGAAGACAATCCATGTTCGATATTTGGAGGGAGAATGTGTTGCAATAAGGACACATCATGTCAAGACCTTCTCTAAGAAGGATGCCAGCACTGTACAATCCATGGAAGGCTTTGCTCCAAGAGGTGGAGCTATTGCTTCGTTAAGAGGAGTCCCAAAGTATCTAACCTTGAGGGTGAGAGTTACTATTATGGGGCAAAGAGTCTCTGTGTTGATAGATAGTGGAGCCACTCATAATTTTATTGATGCACAGCTGGTAAAAAGGAGAGGAATCCACATGGAGGAGTTTGAGGGTTTCTCAGTTTTGGTCCCAGGAGCTATGACCCTGCAATGTGCCAAGTATGTTCCAACACTAACCATTACCATGGGGACCTACACATTGATAGACCACTTCTTTGTGGTACACATTCCAAACACCAATGTCATATTTGGATTCCAATGGTTAATCACTCTTAGGAGATTCACCACTAACTGCAGAACTTTGGAGATGGAATGGATAGGAGGGGAGGATGGCCAGCAACAAAAGATCAAGGGTATAAACACATACCCCCCTTAGGTTGTTTTAGCACACAATATGGAGGAATATCTATGTAGAGGGGATGTTGAATGGGCTGTATAGATGCATGTATCAGAGGTGGAGGGCAAGGATTCACCTGTGCATCTAGATGTTCAATCTCTCTTGGACAGGTATTCTATAGTATTTGGAGATATCCCACCAGGGAGACCTCTTGACCGAAGGTTTGAACACACTATTGAGTTGGAGCAAGGGATCCAAGTAGTAATCACCACTCCTTATAGGCATCCCAAGGCTTATAGGGATGATATTTAGAGGGCTATCTAAGAGCTGCTAACTCTAGGACACATTCGGCCCAGTACTAGTCCTTTTGCTTCTTCAGTTGTCTTAGTAAAGAAGAGAGATGGAACATTGAGGATGTGCATTGACTATAGGGCCTTGAACAAGAAGACCATGAAGAACAGGTACCCTATACCCAGGATCGATGAACTCATGGATGAGTTGAGGGGATCTAAATACTTCTCCAAGATTGATTTAGATCCGGGTATCATCAAATCAAGGTGAGGGAGCAAGATATCCCCAAAATAGCATTCAGATGTCACTATGGGCATTTTGAGTTTCTGGTAATGACCTTTGGATTGACCAATGCCCACTTTCCAATCCTGCATGAACGACATCTTCCGTGGTCATTTGAGAAAGTTTGTATTGGTCTTCTTTGATGATATTCTTATCTACAGCCCCATTTGGGAGGAGCACTTGCAGCATATTGAGATATTTTTGCATATCCTCAAGGAGCAACAATTTTATGCCAAGCTCTCCAAATGTGAATTTGGCCTCACAGAGATGTTGTACTTGGGGCACATCATAGGAGTATATGGAGTGAGGGTACATGAGGAGAAGATCCAGGCTATCAGAGATTGGCCTGACCCTAGGAATGTTCCAGAACTCAGAGGGTTTGTGGGCATATGCACTTATTACCAGAAGCTTGTGAAAGGGTTTTCACAACTAGAAGCACCACTAACAGACTTGAAAAAGAAAAGATCTTTCCATTGGACACCTAAAGTGTAGAGGGATTTTGATAAGCTCAAAGAGGTAATGAGTAGTTGTCCTATTTTGGTTTTTCCTGACTTTTCTCAACCTTTTGTTCGAGAATTTGATGCATCAGGTGAAGGTATTGGGGCAGTCTTGATGCAAGGTGGGCATCCTATAGCCTTTGAGAGCAGGAATTTGCTCCCTCATGAGAGGTTGTACCCCATCTATGATAAATAAATGTTGTCAATCATGCACGCATTGGCCAAATTCCGGCAATACTTGGTGGGAAATAAGTTCAAGGTGAACACTGACCATAACAGTCTTATATTCTTCCTTGAACAGAAACAACTCCAGGAGAGAAAATAGAACTGGGTGAGAAAAATCCAAGCATATGATTTTGACATAGAGTATATCAAGGGGAAGAGAAATGTATTAGCTGATGCACTATCCAAGAGGCCTACAAGGTTTTCTTTGAGGGGCATGGACGCAGATTAGAAAGCTCAACTTTTAGTTGAGTATTCCAAAGATGACTTTGCATGTGAGATACTTGATGGGGTGGTATCGGATGAGAGGTTTAAAGTAATGGATGATGTCATCTATTACCGAGATCGGATCTTCTTGCCTAAGAACTCCAAGCTCAAGGAGAAGATCTTATTGGCATCACATGATTCCCCACTTGTTGGGCATCAAGGTTTCACAAAGACCTACAGGGCCATAAGGGACAGATTCTCATGGAAGGGTCTCAAGGAGGATGTGCTCCGACATGTTAGAGAGTGCACCATTTGCCAGCAAAATAAGGGATAACACACCCAGCCGGCTGGGTTATTACAGCCACTACCTATTCCGGATGGGAAGTGGGAAAGTATCTCTATGGACTTCATCACCGGCTTCCCGACAGTACAAGGTAAGGATTGTATCTTTTTTGTTGTTGATAGACTAAAAAAGTACTCTCATTTATTTGCCATTTCTGCACATTATATTGCTTCACAGGTCGGTGAGGTCTTCTTCAGATATGTATTTAGACTCCATGGTCTTCCAAGGACCATAGTGAGTGATCGGGACAACCGCTTCATGGGTGGATTTTCGCAGGAACTTTTCCGGTTAGTGGGGACTGATTTGACTCCAAGCACTAGCTATCATCCCCAAACCGATGGACAGACCGAGATAGTGAACAAGTATCTAGAAGGCTACTTGAGGAACTACGTGGCAGGGCAGTAGAGAGCTTGGCTACATTGGCTCCACTTGGGAAAGTATTCTTACAACACTACTCACAATATTTCTATTCGCATGACTCCATTCCGAGCCTTATATGGATATGAGGCACTCTCATTTTCTGATGTGATTTTTGGGGCAAGTGAGGCTCCAAGGGAAAAGGAATGGATTCATGAGAACCAGGACATACTTAGGGCACTCAAGAACAACATTGCTACTGCCCAGAACTAGCAGAAGATGTATGCAAACTGGGGTCGGATAGAAAGATAGTTTGAGGTAGGGGATCTTGTCTATCTGTGTCTTCAGCCTTACAAACAATCCACACTGAAGGAGAATGGAGTTGAGAAGCTCAAACCCCATTTTTGTGGGCCATACAGGGTGGTCAAATGTATTGGAAAGGTAGCATATGAGTTGGAGCTTCCTAAGGGGAGCAACATCCACAATATCTTCCATGTTTGTTGCCTTAAGAAGGCCATTGGGAGGAATGTAGTTTCCAACATGGATCTCCCCCATTTTGATGATGAGGGCTACCTAATTTTGCAGCCAGAATCCATCTTAGACATAAGGGAGAGGCAACTAGGAAACAGAGTCGTCAAAGAATATTTTATTCGATGGAGGAATCTACCAGATGAGGATGCCACTTGGGAGGGAGAGGAAATATTGCAGCATCTTTCTTTACTGTTGCTTGTGGGCAAACAAATTTTGAGCAGGGAGGACTATAATATTCCCAATTATCCACTGCTACTTGGAATATTATAACTACTATATTGTTGAAATAAAAGAGTAGGGAGGAAAATAAAACATATCCCAGTGTGAAAAGGGATTGAATTAGGAGGACAAATAAAGCCACCTTGGTGTGAAATATTGCCAAAGAAATGAGCTAGTTCCAGTTGACCAAGTCCACAGCGCTATCACAAGAGGAGGGAAACTAGCTAGGGTAGTGCAGTTTTGAAAGGGGAATCTTCTCAAGGAAGACACATCATTAATGAGTGGGGTCCGGGATGAGGAAGCTCACCAAGGATAAGAAGGAGGATATAGCATCAAGGGAAGGCATTCATTATTCATTTTGGTTTTTCTCTTTTGACTTATTTCAAGCTTCAGCTATTTAGCTGGAGTTGCAACACTGTTTAGTGCAAAGAATTCTCATGCGAGAATTCCATCTTCACCTTTGGTTTAGCTGATTGGGAGATCTAAGGAGGAGGTCTTCAGCTTAATTTTCATCATTTTTCTTGATTATATCCATTCTGCATCACATTGGGTGTAGTCACTTCCAGTAACTGCGTCATTTACAATTTCTCCCGATGACGACAAGATTTAGGTGAAATTATCTGTTGTGCTTGTTTCAGAGGAGGAGGTGCCTATTTCACTTCAGGAGGTCTATTGAGGAAGGCCTTGGGCCAATTTCTATATTATTTGTCTATTTTATATCACATTAAGTATTTTGTAATATATATTTGCTGGGTACAACATTATTTTCTTCAGCGCTGCATTTTATGTTGCTATTTTGTCGGAAACCCTTGTCGAGGTGTTCTGATGTGCTTGTAAAAGAGGTAAAACCTTTCATTTCTGATTCCATGATTAATGAAAGCTCCAAATATATATGAAATTATATTTTTCTATAGATTTCATAATAAAAATTATGCTGTTGTAGTCTTCAGCAGTTCTATTTTGTGAAGTTGTGGGATTGGGGTGTTTTTTACCATATATGAGCTGGGGAGATCTGTTTAGTGTAGCTAGAATGATTTTTTTCTGATGCCATTTCATATTTAAGATACATACAACATATATTAGAGGATCCAAGTCCTATTTTGTGTTTTTATTGCATGGTTTTCCTTATACAATGTCCTCATTAGAGATATTGCAGAAATTCCTGAAAAATGAATATTACAGTGGTATCAAAGCTCTGCTCTTGGCTCATCTTGTGGGGGAATTTTATCTTCAGAATGGAGGAGGAAGAAATTTCAAATATCATACTTCAAACCCTATATAACATTGCAAGGGACCTCAAGGAGATGAGACATGAAGGGGATTCTATAGAGTTTTGCCATGAGGCAAGCACCAACACTGCAAATGGAATGGGGCATTAAACTACATCACAACACTCTAACATGCCTTCATTTCTAACTGGGGGAGATAAGGAGGGAACCGTGGGAGAATATTTTTAAAAATATGAACTCCAATCTCAAGGGTTCAAGGAGCACTTGAGCTTTTAGGAGTTTTGCCAGATCAAGGACGGGAGGAAGATTAATACTCATAAAAAGGAGGAGAACTTGATGCAAGTATTAGACCTACAATGTAGTATGGTAGGGTTCTTCTTGCCCACATTTTATGGGACACCTAAGTGCACAACCAAGGCTTGGGTGGAGAAGCTGGACACATACTTCCAGCTCAACAAGGTTTCTGAGATAGAAGCCATCAAGATAGCTGTGTTGCACCTAGAAGGGGAAGCTCAAGAATGGTGGTTTCATGGATTGACCACACTTGGGCATCATCATATCACTTCATACTCAGCTTTCACCAAGAAGCTAGTGGAGAGGTTTGATCGAAGAGATCCGGAAGCCCACTTTGCCAAGTTAACCAAGCTCAAACAGGAGGGAGATCTCGAGGATTATATTGCTGAGTATTTGCAACTTTCAGTGATGGTATCCAACCTCACTATGAGTAGGAAGTTATGCATGTTTATTAATGGGATGGCTGAACCATTGCAAGGGTTGGTCAAATCCACTAAACCAACCACACTCCTTGAAGCTGTGGAGAAAGCTAGAGATCTACAACACATCTTGCCCAAGGCAAGAACCTTTTTGCAGTAGGAGACTTACTCAAGACCAAGGAAAACAATCCATGTTCGGGATTTGGAGGGAGAATGTGTTGCAGGAAGGACACATCATGTCAAGACCTTCTCCAAGAAGGATGCCAGCGCTGTACAATCCATGGAAGACTTTGCTCCAAGAGGGGGAGCTATTGCAGCGTTAAGAGGAGTCCCAAGTATCTAACCTTGAGGGTGAGAGGTACTATCATGGGGAAAAGAGTCTCTGTGTTGATAGCTAGTGGATCCACTCATAATTTTATTGTTGTACAGCTAGTACAAAGGAGATGAATCCACATGGAGGAGTTTGAGAGATTCTCAGTTTTGGTCCCAGGAGCTAAGACCCTGCAATGTGCCAAGTATGTTCTGGCACTAACCATTACCATGGGGACCTACACATTGACAGACCACTTCTTTGTGGTAGAAATTACATACACTAATGTCATATTGGGAGTCCAGTGGTTAATCACTCTTGGGAGAGTTACCACTAATTGGAAAAATTTGGAGATGGAATGGATAGGAGGGAAGGATGGCCAGCAACAAAAGATCAAGGGTATAAACACATACCCCCCTCAGGTTGTTTCAACACGTAGGATGGAGGCAAATCTGCACAGAGGGTATGTTGAATGGGTAGTATAGCTGCATATATCGAGAGGTGGAGAACAAGCAGCATTGGTATCCATATTTTCAATCTCTCTTGGACCGGTATTCTATGAAGTATTTGGAGATATGCCACCGGAAAACCTCTGACCCGAAGGGTTTGAACACACTATTGAGTTGGGAGAGGGATCCAAGTAGTAATCACCACTCCTTATAGGCATCCAAAGTTTATAGATTGAGATTAAGAGGTTATCCAGTAACAATGGTTTATCTGAGGCTTACCCTAGTCCTTTTGCTTCTTCAGTGGTCTTAGTAAAGAAGAAAGATAGCGCATTGAGGATGTGCATTGACTATAGGGCCTTGAACAAGAAGACCATGAAGAACAGGTACCCTATGCCCAGGATCGATGAACTCATGGATGAGTTTATGGGATCTAAATACTTCTCCAAGATTCATTTGAGATCCGAGTATCATCAAATCAGGGTAAGGGAGCAAGATCTCCCTAAGACAACGTTCAGATGTCACTATGGGTATTTTGAATTTCTAGTAATGCCCTTTGGGTTGACCAATGCCCCAACAACTTTCCAATCCTGCATGAACCACATCTTCTGTGGTCATTTGAGAAAGTTTGTATTAGTCTTATTTGATGATATTCTTATCTACAGCCGCACTTGGGAGGAGCACTTGCAGCATATTGAGACAGTTTTTCATATCCTCAAGGAGCAAAAATTTTATGCCAAGCTCTCCAAATGTGAATTTGGCCTCACAGAGATGTTGTATTTGGGGCACATCATAGGAGTAGATGGAGTGAGGGTACATGAGGAGAAGATACAGGCTATCAGAGATTGGCCTGAGCCCAGAAATGTTACAGAACTCAGAGGGTTTGTGGGCATATGCACTTATTACCAGAAGTTTGTGAAATGGTTTTCACAACTAGCAGCACCACTGACAGACTTGACAAAGAAAGGAGCTTTCCACTGGATACCTACAGTGTAGAGGGCTTTTGATAAGCTCAAAGAGGTAATGATTAGTTGTCCTGTTTTGGTTTTGCCTGACTTTTCTCAACCTTTTGTTCTAGAATGTGATGCATTAGGTGAAGGCAATGGGGCAATCTTGATGCAAGGTGGGTATCCTATAGCCTTTGAGAGCAGGAAGTTTCTCCCTCATGAGAGGTTGTACCCCATATATGATAAAGAAATTTTGGCAATCATGCATGCATTAGCCAAATTCTGGCAATACTTGGTAGGGAATAAGTTCAAGGTGAATACTGACCATAAAAGTCTTAGATTCTTCCTTGAACAAAAACAACTCTAGGAGAGACAACAGAAGTGGGTGAGAAAAATCCAAGCTTATGATTTTGACATAGAGTATGTCAAGGAGAAGAGTAATGTAGTAGCTGATGCACTATCCAGGAGACCTACAGCGCTGTCTTTGAGGGGCATGGACGCGGATTGGAAGGCTCAACTTTTAGTTGAGTATTCCAAATATGACTTTGCATGTGAGATACTTGATGGGGTGGTATCGAATGAGAGGTTTAAATTAATGGATGAGGTCATCTATTACTAGGACTGGATCTTCTTGGCTAAGAACTCCAAGCTCAAGGAGAAGATCTTATTGGCATCACGTGATTCCCCACTTGTCGGGCATCAAGGTTTCACAAAGACTTATAGGGCCATAAGGGATAGATTCTCATGGAAGGGTCTCAAGGAGGATGTGCTCCGACATGTCATAGAATGCACCATTTGCCAGCATAATAAGGGAAAACACACCCACCCTGCTAGGTTATTGCAACCACTACCTATTCTAGAGGGGAAGTGGGAAAGTATCTCTATGGACTTCATCACCGGCTTACCGACAGTACAGGGTAAGGATTGTATCTTTGTTGTTGTTGATAGACTAACAAATTACTCTCATTTCTTTGCCATTTCTACACATTATACTACTTCACAGGTAGCTGAGCTCTTCTTCAGAGATTTATTTATACTCCATGGTCTCCCAAGGACCATAGTGAGTGATTGGGATAGCAGCTTCATGGGGAGCTTTTGGTAGGAACTTTTTTGGTTAGTGGGGACTGATTTGACTCCAAGCACTAGCTATCATCCCCAAACCGATGGACAGACCGAGATAGTGAACAAGTATCTAGAAGGCTACTTGAGGAACTACGTGGCAGGGCAGTAGAGAGCTTGGCTACATTGGCTCCACTTGGGAAAGTATTCTTACAACACTACTCACAATATTTCTATTCGCATGACTCCATTCCGAGCCTTATATGGATATGAGGCACTCTCATTTTCTGATGTGATTTTTGGGGCAAGTGAGGCTCCAAGGGAAAAGGAATGGATTCATGAGAACCAGGACATACTTAGGGCACTCAAGAACAACATTGCTACTGCCCAGAACTAGCAGAAGATGTATGCAAACTGGGGTCGGATAGAAAGATAGTTTGAGGTAGGGGATCTTGTCTATCTGTGTCTTCAGCCTTACAAACAATCCACACTGAAGGAGAATGGAGTTGAGAAGCTCAAACCCCATTTTTGTGGGCCATACAGGGTGGTCAAATGTATTGGAAAGGTAGCATATGAGTTGGAGCTTCCTAAGGGGAGCAACATCCACAATATCTTCCATGTTTGTTGCCTTAAGAAGGCCATTGGGAGGAATGTAGTTTCCAACATGGATCTCCCCCATTTTGATGATGAGGGCCACCTAATTTTGCAGCCAGAAGCCATCTTAGACACAAGGGAGAGGCAGCTAACAAATAGAGTCATCAAAGAATATATGATTCGATGGAGGAATCTACCAGATGAGGATGCCACTTGGGAAGGAGAGAAAATCTTGTAGCATCCTTCTTTACTGTTGCTTGTGGGCAAGAAAATTTTGAGCGGGGAGGACTGTAATATTCCCAATTAGCCACTGCTACTTGGAATATTATAACTGCTCCATTTTTGAAATAAAAGAGTAGGGAGGACAATAAAACATATCCCAGTGTGAAAAGGGGTTGAATTAGGAGGAAAAATAAAGCCACCTTGGTGTGAAAAGGGGGCAAAAGAAATGAGAAAGCTCCAGTTGACCAAGTCAACATCATTGTTACAAGAGGAGGGAAACTAGCTAGGGCAACACAATTTTGAAAGGGGAATCTTCTCAAGGAAGACACATCATCAATGAGTGGGGTCCGGGGTGAAGAAGCTCACCAAGGATAAGAAGGAGGAGATAGTAGTAAGGGAAGGAATTTAGTATTCATCTTTGTTTTGGTATTTTGACTGATTTCAAGCTTCAGCTGTTTAGCCAGATTTGCAGCACTGTTTAGTGCAAAGAATTCTCATGCGGGAATTCCATATTCACCTTTGGTCTAGCTGATTGGGAGATCTAA